>JASMMZ010000003.1:13955495-14345725 GCA_038502455.1 Anisogramma anomala | reverse complement strand
CGGTTTATAAAATGTTACGAGCAACTTTTAAGGTTTATTATATAATTTTCGATGTTGTCCATAACTTATTTGCTACCTTTTTATAAAACCGAGCTAATCGGGCCGACCGCAAACGAATATAGAATCGTACCCGAGCCGATCGCGTTACCTAAGCCTAAAGTAACGTATTATAGTTTTTAGTCATTCGCCTAAGGAGTTACTCTTTTTACCCTACCTCTCGCCTTATTTTTCGTTAACTCTTATCTCTGGCTTTATTTAGCGTCCGTTTTTCCTAACGTTATCCTTTATCGTTGGTTTCCTTTAACGTCCATCCTTCCTCGTATTATTCGTTATCGGCCTTTTTTAACGTTCGCCTCTCTTCGCGTTATCCGCTTTTTTTAACGTCGCCTCACGTATATCCCATATCCTATTAGCTTTCTTTTTCGATGCCTACCAGTTTTCATTATACCTTTTACCGTCCCCCTCCCCTAACCTCGCCTAACCCTTGAAGCCAATCGTAATAGGGCCCTTAATGTTAATAATGCCGGCACTTATTAAACTTAAATAAGGATAATAATAATAAGCAAGTAAATTTTCGTCAAGATATAATAGGAATTATTTAACGGTTGGATATTATTCGAAATAGTCATGTAATATTTCTTCGGCTTTACCGATAATATTATAAACTCGTTTAGCAATAAATTTTCCTTTTTATTTATTAATAAAGTGTTATTTCGGTGGTGTAGGCGGTTTACCTCACGTTTATCGTTTAATATAAGTTTAACGTCGTCGTCGAAATACCGGGTTATCGTAAATCCAAATATTTTCCTATTTCGTTTCGAATTTATTTAGAGTTATAATATATTAATAATTTTTTAATAATTTTCATTTCGGTTTGTTATCAACTTTTTACTTAACTAATACATGACAAACCCCGTTTTTACCCGTTTTTGTCGCGGGGATATTTTATATTTCAAATTTCTTGTATTTACCTTTTTTTATATTGTTTGTTATTAAAACTAATTCTGGGAGAATGTTACAGGCTAGTGTCTGGCTAGTATTTACCAGGAATCCAACTCTGGTAGTTCTACTCGCTCCTATAATGCTTTGGAGCAGGAAGAGAGCTGCTTGGGGATACGTCACATGACTGAAGAAAGGGATGTATCATCTTAGCTTCATAGCCGCTCTCTAGCAAGGACTTCTTCCCCTTTTTCCTCTTTATCTAGGTTTATAAATAGAATACGACTACCTTAAGCAATGGCTCCGGTTATAGTCCCTTTACATATAAACCTCGATTCTCTGCCCGATGATGTATTAGCTGTTCCTTAGCGGTTATAGCCTAAGGCCATGTTTTTGTCCTTCAACCCATCGAATCTGAACCCTCAGGCCTTAGTTCAACTCCCTAACGTACGCGTTAGGAAGTAGCTTTAAAGCGATTTAACGGCCTAGTACGATTACCTTACGACTTAACACAAACGTTTCACCGACACCTTATATATAGAATCTATCGAGCAGGACTAAGCCGCTTAGAAACACGCTTTATATTTAAAATAACGAGATACTAATGCGTTAAACGCTTTAACGAACATTATCCGATAATTAGAAGTTGCTAGTACGCCTACGTTTTCGGGTTAACTTCCTCTCTAGGAGGTTTCTCTTACATACATTACGAACGACACTATTGCCATACCACTCCTTGCCGGGAACCATGTTAGCTTTTTAAATAACAACGATTCCTTTAATTCCGACTACGATACTAACTCCCCTTTCAACGGGCATTACCGACCTAAACGTAAACCATTCGACTAGCCGGTTAAAATTTCCGGTATTAAGTTACGATTTCCGGTATAAAAAGCTACGATAATACATAAGTTACGTCGAAACCAAAAGTTTATCAATACCAAAAAAACCCACTTTTAAGGCATTTTTCAACAGTTAAAAGGCCCCGCGAAGACCGTTATAAAAAGTTATTACGCCCGTAGAAGCGACGGCAACATTAGCGACCCCAACACCTTTATAATTATATTTCATACCCACCATTACAACCTTAATGCGGATAGAGCAATTATCGCTCGGCTTACGAGTATAAAGTAAGGAGTTCGTAAACGATTTTGCGTTTTTTTTAACGTTAAGAAGGCCTTATTCGCGAAAGCTGACGGTATAATCTTGAAATCTGCCGTTAAACTCGCTATTTTAAAAAGAGTTATTAATAATACATTTAATAATACGTTACTTCCCCTTGATATACCAGCGGATTACAATAAATGAGTCGTCCGCATTCAACTTATCGACGGGTGCTTTTATAATTTCTGTATTCGTTACAGTGGCACTAGTACTATCGTTACCGAAGGCGTCTCCTGCGGTGGGAATAATGGCGGTAATACGTCCGTTCAAAATAGTTAGTACGATATTATTATAATTAGCTTAAACGCCTTCCGAGCCGCTTCCAAGCGACGTGCCGCTTGGGTTAACTACGCGAAACTCTTCTGCCGTAAGGACCTCGGGTTATACGTATGTTATGGAAGGGACAGTTACCGGATCCGTACCCATTTATAGGACCCAGCGTAATGCCCGAGCGGTTCCAACGACAAAGCCGTTATAAAAATATATTTTACTTAAGCTGAAAACTTTATCGATTTCGAAAAAGGAAAAGCGTAACTTTTATATACAGTCGCGTATAGGAGTTGGTAAAATTTTAATTTAATCTAACGATTTAACCCTAACTGTTAAATATCTTTCTATTTGTAATAAATTTACTTTATAATTTCATTCGTTTTATTTACGCTTTTATAATTATAGATTATAAATGTTATGACATCGCGAATAAATAGCTTTTTAATCGTTTAAAGTTACTATACTTTTTTATTCCTTTATGATAACTTCATGAAACCACGTTTTACACGCTCGGTTTTCCCCTACAACTTATTTTCTTTATAACCTTCCTGAATGTCGATCTTGAAGGATACCATTATCGGATATGGGTTTACATCGTACCTTTTTTATAATACGACATTATTTTAGGTAAAACCTAAATAAAATACTAATAAGTTACCTATGACGTCGCGAAACATATATTACTTTTAAGGCGAGCCAGTAATCACCGTATTCGGAAACGGGGGTTTACGACTATTTCAAAAGTGCCGAAAGGGGTTGGAGCCGCTATGTTTTACGTCATCTTACGATAAGCCCATAGGAACCAAGCCGTTACCACGTAACTCGCTGCCGTTTTCCTCGAAAATATTAATTAAATACTCGCCCCGAAACTACTTATCTCCGTTTACGATAAACTTCCTACCGATCTCAGGAAATTCTTACCCCTATTCGATAAAACTTGCGGTGATAAATTAACCCTTTACCGCTTCAAAGTGGATTACGAGATTTCTCTTTATATCGATAACCAAAGCCAACCTTTAAAAGTATAGTAGGGCTCTTTATACAGTATATCTCGTAGGGAGCTCCTCGTATTACGTAATACGTTAATCTAATTATTTAATTGAAGTTATATTTGAATAAATAACTTCTTAACGGGTACCTTGGTCTTTTTCATTAAGAAACCCGGAGGAGAGTTACGATTTTGTATCGATTATCGTAAACTTAATACTATTACGAAGGTAAATCGTTACTCGCTCCCTTTTATTAAAGAAACGCTTATAAACATTTCGAAAGCTAAGTGGTTTACTAAGTTCAATGTTAAAGTTACTTGTTACAAGTTTCATATTAAGGAGGGAAATCAATGGAAAACTGTATTTCGTATACGTTTTAGACTTTTCAAATAGCTCGTTACCCCTTTTGGTCTTTTTAACGCCCACATTACCTTTTAAAGGTATATTAATAATTCGTTACACACATTTTTTGATATTTTTTATTTCGTTTACTTCGATGATATCTTTATTTATTTTAACAGTACCTTTAACGATTATATAGTTTAAGTTAAATAAATCCTTAATGTATTAAACATCGTGGGACTTTACTTGAATATTTCCAAATACAAGTTCAGTATTCAAAAAACTAAGTACTTGGGATTCGTTATCGAAGCCAGCGTTGGCGTCCGTAAAAACCTAAAAAAGCTACGCGTTATCCGGGAATAAACGGTTTTTATAACGGTTTTAAAAGTATAGGGTTTTTTAAAATTCGTAAATTTCTATCGTTATTTTATCCTCAACTATTCGACTATTATCAGACTATTATTACGGCTAACCCATAAAGGTACTTTATTTCGTTAGGGCCTTAATAATAGGATCCCGACTACGATACCTTTTTCGAAGCCAACTATTTTAGCTAAGCCCTAAAATACTAACTCCTTTAACGCGACGACCACAGCAACCTACGCCTAGTAACGTATTACTCTCTTCGTTTATCTCCCGCCAAATGTAATTACAAAATCCACGACAAATAGCGACTTAGGACTATAAACTGTTTAAAAATATAGAACGTGAAACTCCGAGACACAACGCGCCCATTTACTATTTTAATGGATTACAAAAACTTAAAATATTTTATAACAATACGGCGGCTTTCCGAACGACAAATCCATTAGTTTAAACTCTTTTTGTAATTTTGTTTTCAATTAGTATACAATAAAATAACGGATTACGTATAATCCAATGCACTATTACGATGAGATTAAGATATTCCTAAAGGCTTTTCGGACCTAAGTCACCTAAGCCGAAAACTCCAGCTGTGACGCCCCGAATAGTTTACTTTTAAGTTGCTTCCGCGTACGTACGTCTTTCGTTCAACCGTTACCAGTAAATTAATTCTAAAAAGTCGTAAACTTTTCATTAATGTCAACCTTTAAAGTTATTAGGATAGCGTTATTATACGCGACATCACTTATCCACGTCTAATACGTACGATACGTATAGGCAACCAATACTTCCTAACGGATATCTATATCGATGACAACCGTATGTTAAAGGTTTTAATTTCAAAATACCAGGTAAAAGACGATAAAGTTTTAAGGTTTCGCGATCGCATTTAGATACTTGCTTACGAACCGTTTATTATTGCATTAATTTAAGCTATCCACGATTAGCTTCTTACCGCTCATTTAAGCTATAACGCTACTATCGCTATCCTTTCCAAAACATATTTTTAACTAGGCTTATATCGTACGATCCGTCGCTTGTACTGTAACTACGACGTTTATAGTCATATAAATTATTGGAAACACCGTCGAAAAGGGGTTTTCAAACCCCTTTCGGTTTCCGAACGGCTTTGAAACGAGTTTTCCATCGACTTTATAGTTAATTTACCTTAAGAATACGAAGGCGACCTACGTTACCTTATATATATTACGAACCGCTTAAGTAAAGCCGTTACCCTTAAGGCTATAATTAATATAAACGCCGAAACTTATACCAAACGGTTTTTTAATTGTTATTAACGGTTTTATAGTTTTTTGCATACGCTTATTAGTGACCGTAGTTCGAATTGGACTAATGGGTCTTAAAAACGACTTTACGACCTAATTGGGATGTAACAATGCCTAAACACCGCCTTTTACCCCGAAATTAACGACGTAACCAAACGCGTAAATAAAAAGATCCTTACGTATTCACGATTATTCGTCGTTTACACATAACTTAACCAAAGTCGTTTATTACCCGATTATTAACTAATAATAAATAATAATGATACGACAATTATTGGTATTAACCCGTTTTTTAAACCTATAATTATTAAGTTAATCTTATCAAATCGGTATAACGTTTTTTCGTTTCGACGACGACATTACGTGTAAAGGCTAAAGACTTTATTTAACGAATCCGCAAAGCGATAAAATTTACATAAGCCGTAATAAAGGCTACGTAATAATGTATGGGGAAAGCGGCTAATAAACGACGATAATAAGGTGGAGCCGAAATACCAAGTCGAAAATATATTGAAAGACCATAATAAACCCTAAGTCAAACGTAACTGAATTTATAACCAACCAAAACAGTAAATTTCAATTAAATGGATAAGTTATATACACCTAATATAAAAGCTGCTTTTAAACTTTTTTAACACCGTAACACTCGATACCTTCGAATCATGTTAAGGACTAGCTAAATACAATGATAGATCTTTACACCTAACCCATAGGCGGGTATAATTTTATATTTTACTTTATTAAGTGAAGCGTCGTATAAGCCGTTAATAAGTAAATACTAAATAAGCTTATCGATATTAAAAAAAGCGAAAAGCGAAAAATTACAACTGGACCCCCTACTTACTTCAACTTATTCAAATATATCCTTAAAGTTATAATCTGAATCCTTACCTAATATTTTCTTACCCATTTCAACAAATTAACTTAATTTAACATTTATATAATCCAATTTAGCGTTAATACGCTCCGAAACCTTAATAAACTTTTGTATTACTTTTAATAACATTACCTAACCACTTATTGATTGTGCGCCTCATGTTTTTACCTAGTTACAAAAAACTTACCTAAATACTACGCTTCTCGTTTATCAACTATACGGACCGCAAGCCCCTAGATCACATAAAAGTAGTAGGAATAACCCCCCCCCCCCCGCCTCGGGTATCAACCTTACGTTAAGTAACGCGACGGACCTTCATGGTCTTTTTAATGGCGATTACTTAGGTCTACACGCTTTTTAACCACTCGTTAATACCCATGAAACGGCTTATGGTATATAAACTTACCTCAGTCCTGAGAATCAAACGCCAAACACGCCTTCGACAACTCCTCAACAGTTTTATTTATATCTGGGTTTAGATTGAGCGACATACACGTATAACGAAAACTACGGCCCGTAGCTCTAACGGAATAAAAACGATACCGAGCCCCAGTATTTAGCTACTCGTTAGTAGCTTTCTCGCGGCTATTAAAACCACTTATCCTTAGTTTTTTAACAGAATTTCCTAGAATTATACGCTATTTTATTAACGTACTCGAAATATGTCTGCTTTCAAATTCCATCAGAATACATTTTAATAGCCCTTAAAACAAGAAACTCTATATTAGTTAGCGAGGATTAAGTAATTCCAAAACATATAACCTATATCTCTAATAACCTTATCCAATTCGGCGGTAAGCTAAGGATTTATCATAACATTGATAAGTAAAAAAAATACTGAAATTACAAAATAAACAGGTGTTACATTAGTAATTACAAGTAATAACGCCGCACGGAAAACGTTAAAGATTAAAGGAAGAAGGAAGTTTATCTTTGTGTTTATGATTCTACGGATTATTTATAGGGAGCAGAAGACGTTAAAGCCCCTTTTACATAACTTTAAGCTGGTTCCTTCTACACAGAACCGTGTTTTCCTAAAAGGCGCACGTATCTTCCTTATACTTATGGTGCATTACACGATAATATTAAAAAAAGGGAGGGGAAGGAACCATAGGAATATTTTTAGGGGCAATATTACAGGTTAGTACCTGGCTAGTATTTACCAAAGATTTAACCCTAGTAGTTCTACTCGCTCCTACGATACTCTAAAGTAGGAAGAAATCCGCTTAAGGACACATCACATGACTGTGGAAAGGGCTATACCATCTTAGCTTCATAACCGCTCCCTAACAGGAACTTCTCACCCGTCTTCCTCTTCATTGAGGTTTATAGACAGAATCCGACCACCTTGAGCGACATCTCCAACCACAGTCCCTTTACAGCGAATATCGGATAAGACTTACGAAAAAAGGGGTTTTGAAATCATATAATTAACTAAATTTATATAAAATACCAAATATTTATTAAGGATATTTAATACGATATTTAACGGATTCAAAATATCGATTACCCGGTATTAATTATAAAGTTGATCGAGATTTTTATTCGGTCAATTAGTTTTACTATTACGAAAACTCAACTAAATTTAATCCTTAATTTTATATCTTTTCACCTAATGTTGTTTACAATTCGTCGCTATTTTTATTTATTATTAGATATAAGTAACTATCATTTTAGTTGGTATTGTTCCCTTGCGTAAATAAGCTAAAAACGTAGTAATTTTCCCTGTTGGATTAATTAACGATTTTGTATCGCTGTTTACCTTTAAAATAGGTGCTATTTCGTACCTATTTACCAGAAGATTTGTATTAAACCCGATAAGCGTTGACTTTCGGTTATTTAACGTAAATTAATAAATGGGTAAATACAAAGCCTAATTATATTACGAAAAGGCGATTACTATACGTAAATACTTTTAAAAAAAGATTTACCCGTTTAATACCGTTATTCATTTATAATTGGACGTTGTAAACAAAAGTTATTCGACTTTTATCAGGAAATAAAAAATCGTTTGAAATACGTTTACCTAATTCGAACTGCGGTTATGAATAATAAAAGTTAAAACCCTATAAAATCTTTATTCTATATTCTGAAAACGCTCGGCATACGTATTCATAATTATAAACCATATAGCTTTTGATTGGACAAACTTCAAAAGGCGATTAGTAATAGCCAGTAAATATCGAAAACCGTTATTAATAATTAATAGGTGGATTATAAAGTCGACCGAAATATACGTTTAATACTAGTCGAAAATGAAAATAGGTTAAAGTAAACTTTATCGTAAAGTATGACGAGGTTTTATTTCATTATATTATATATATATTCGATATAAACATCGAATATTGACGATTAAATTTTTTTAGTGGTAATTTTATGAAAAAACACGAAATAAAATATTTTTACCTAGATAACCTATAATTGGCAGGTCGTGGATTTTTTATAATATCTTTATTATTAATAGTTTCTAATTCGGTAATTATAAGCTATTACGGTAACGTAATGGCTCCTGCGGATTTATTCCGTAATTTATAATCTATATGAACTGTTTTACCTTAGGTAAAAAGCGCTTAACGCCCTCAGAAACCGCTAGAAGGCGAACTTTATATAATAGGTTATTTTTTACTTTTTAATTTTATTATTACATTAATGTATCTAGGCTGAAAATAAGGAAACCAATTAAAGTTAACGATATCAGCGGGCATAATGCGAGCCAAGCTCGCGGCGGTATTGCCGGCGCCACCGTACTATAATCCCTTAACGTTATCCATGATAATAACCCGGGAGCGAGCCGGGCCCGGAGCGGTGTAGCCTTCGACAGCCCTTCGAAAGCCCCCGACCCCTCCTTAAAATAAATATTATCGTCATTGAACAATTAGGCCTCTGTTTTATTAAATTCTTGTATATAATCTGCTGTAATTTATATTTTCTTATTATATAAGTTTATCGATATTAGAGTTAATATAATTATAGAAATAGGTTAAAACCCCCGTACGCGACGTTTTTAAACCTCGGGTTTATCTTATAGCTTGTAAGTTAACGTATCTGGGCGAGCGCCCTAAGTTGTAGGACTATAATATAAGTGATATTAAAAAGGGGAAAGAACCTCAGCCTATTTTGCCTAACGCTCCGAAATCAATCGTGGTAAAGAAAAATACTTCAATCTTTTATAATTTGTCAAAATTGTAGACGGTATACGGATACTACTTAGCTTTAAAAATTACGCTTTTAAATAAGATATTATTACAAGGAGTTCTTTATCGTGGATAGTATAATTACGTTTCATATCTATTAATCGTATGAAGTAGTAAGTTATTAACTTTAAATACAATTTTCATCCCATTACGATGAATATCCTTTTAATGTCGTTTCCAAACAATTAGTTTTTACTACTATTAGTCGATTTGAATTATAAAATACCAAAATCGGAGCCGTAATAAAAATATATTTCAAAGTTTAAAATACCTGTTTTTTCCGTTTCGTCCAAGCTTAACAAATACCTTATTTTGTTAGACAGATGAGACAATCTGCTAACTTTAAGAAATCATTAAGAAAATTACGATAAAATTTGGCAAAATCTAAAAAACTTCGAACTTTTCAGACCGTACGTAGTAGCTTTTACTCGCGAACTAGCCGGATTTTCTCGGGGTCAGCCCGGATACCTACTTTTACCATTATAATAAAGTCCAAGTATTTTACCTTTTTCATTGCTAAATTACTTTTTTTTACATCCAAATTTAAATTTGTATTACGAAAACGTCCTAAAACTACCTAAACTTTCGATATATAGTGTTGTTTAATACCTAAAAAAAGATTGAAAAGTCGTTTAAATACGTTATAACGAAAATATTTAAGATATCCACGATTATTTAATTCATATATCGCTAAGAAATTTCCGGCGCTTTCGTAAACTTAAAGGGGGTAATTAATTATTTAAATAACCCGAACTGAGTACGAAACGCCATTAATTGCTTTTACCCGAATGTTATTTGTATACGGTAAAAGGTTGTTTGAATATCCAATTTCATAAATTATATCGACTCCGATAACATACGTAAGGTTTTCTTAATTAAAAGTAAAAAAAAAAAAAACGCTTTTATTTTATAATTTTACTTAATACCAGATAATTGATATAAAACAATTACTCCCCCTCCATTGATAAATTAGTAATACTAGTGTTGCCGTTAATAAAAATATTATCCAAATTTAACCCTTATTTAAAAATTCCGTAACCAGTTGTCGGAACTTAAAAAGTTAATTTCGTAATATCAAGTATAACGGCCCTTAAGGTCGTTTTGGAAAAATTTAATTTTCATTTAATTTAATATAAATATAATAATTAAGTTTCCCCCTATGTAAAGATAAGGTAATAACATTGTCTTTATCAAAAAGGTTATGAAATATAATGAGTTTGGGTAAAAGACGTAACTAAATCTTTTCCTCTTTAATCGTAATCGTCGCTGTTATTTATAAAATTCGTATCATCTCGTGAAAGCTTATAATATAAGTTATTCGGAATGGGCCCCTTATACGTTATGTTTTTTGGTACGAACGTTACGTTAACCCAAGGAAAACCGAATTTATTACGCCCTATATATCTCACATCCTAAAGCGTATCAATATTACATTGATAACTAACCTCCTTAATATTAAACCATTAAATGGCTATCACCCGCGTTTAAAATTACCTATTAATATCGTATTTAAGGTATTTCAAAAATTATATCACGCGTTATTCCAGAAATAATATATATTAATACCGGGCTCGACCATTTATTAATATTTATACGAAACTTGGCTATTTAGATAATACGCCTGTTTTAACGTAACCCTAATATCATATCGAAATCTTGCAGATACAATAATCGAATTTACTTTAACCTTAACTGTTATATTGAAGCCTCGTTTATAATATAATAATAATTTTGATTGAAATCGATTAAAATGTCCAAAAAAAAAAAACAGGTATTATTAAAAAGTATAAGGATAAAGAATAGTTTTTCGTTTATACGTATTTTAAATAAACCAAATTCCTTTTTATTCGATTTTATAATTATGCTATTAGATCTATGTAACTTTTAAACGAAATTTTTGGTAGGCTTTAGACGTTGCAACGTTGTCAATTCGATTAGTCGAAGTAACAGTAGTATTACGTGGTCAGATGGTGAATGTATTGTTCTAAGTTTGGCAGACCGCTAGCCGGTCTGCACTGTAATTTGTATGGTCAAGTGCTTGGTCCGTGCCCTAGAGTAAAGTGCAGCGTACTGCACTTAACTTACACTCAATGCGGTAAGTCCGTATAAAACAATACGCTTGTAATACGATCAACTTTACTGTAAGTAAAGTTGACCTACTGCACTACATGTAATACTATTCCAATACTGACGGCTTTTTAATTTGTGCGCGCACGCCAGTATGGCTAACCAATTTATTCTGGTTAATGCTGAATAGCGGCCTCGTACCCCCTGTCAATTACAATTGACTTCCATACTGTATTGCACCCAATTACATGCAAATTAACCCCATTCAACCTCAATTGCTCCGCCGCTCCGAGGTCCGAATTTATCAACTCCCACAAAAAGTTCTTCCGCCACAACCCTTCGCAACTTCAACTATGCCACTCAAACAAATTGTAATGATCACACTAAATACCCGTGAGTAAATAGAAGGTGTCAGGGGGTTTATGTTAGCAGTAAGGTAGCAGAGGTAACAAAGGTGCAATATCAAGAAGATTTTTGTTCGTGCTGTAGAATGATCACTAGCCGTTAGGCTATTCAGGTGTGTAGACTGAATACTTAGATTGACAACTGAAGAGCTATGAAGGAAATACTATCTATGTGGTGATGACCGCATCCTTATATCCTATGACCTTCATACCATCTTCAGTACTGGATCGTTTGGATCACCGCACTGATCCCACTGATCTAGTGCTGCCTCACCTTAGATCAGTAACTGATCCATACTGATCCATCACGTGACTTACTCAGTCACCTTGCTTTCATAAGAGATGTTCCCCGCCTGATGTGTTGGACTACAGGCTCTCCTTGGCTCAGCTGCATGCTGGCCTGTTTCCTGACCCAACCGTTGTCTGGGTTATAACACAAATCACCATCATTAATCCCCTAACAGTCTTTCAATCTGCCAGCACATCCCTATCCGCCATCATGTAATTTAGGCTTTCTGGGCAGCCTATCCATGTAGCCCTCAATACGTATGGTTAACTTATTACTATCCACAAACCTTTCCAGTGCTTTATTTAGCGTGGCCTTCGTTATGGCATTTGCAAAATTATTTTTGCCGTCGATTTATCGGAACTCCTTAATTTCCCTCCCTTCTTAGGCTTTGTGGAGTGCTATTATATCGATTATCAGGCGTTTTTTACTGGTGGTTCCGAGCTTTGAAAGGCACTCGAAAAGGCTATTTGAGTCGGTATAGATTACCACTGGGATAGGAGAAATCCTTTACTACCTGGTAATGTGGTTAAAGGTCTTTTATAATGTTATACTTACGTTAAATCCCGCTATTATGTTGTAGACCCCCGAAGCTAACACGTTTCATATAATCCTCTTACAATTAACGGAGGTCTAATAAATCAAGTTGCTAATAATACTAAACTAGTCTTCCTGCCTATCTTAGGAAACAAGGGTTATCAGGAAACCAATCTATAAAGATAAATTGGTGTTATTTACAAAGGACTCGTCTATAAAGATTATTAACTTAGCCTTTAAAAAGTCTATTAACACTATATTGATTCCGCGGTCTAGGTTCGCATTTGCTACTTCAACTTATTATTTAATTTATTAAAATATTTATCTATTGGTGTTTATACTTATACCGTAATGGATAAATCGTATCAAGCTTCTCGTTGGTATAGGATAGTAATATAACTACCCTGTATACGTTATTCTAAGTACTGTTAAGCTCTAACCTTATTAGTTTTGTCTATTCCAGAAAAATTAACATCCTAGCCCTTTTGACGAAAGCTTAGGCCGGCATTAATACCAAGTATACGGGTTAACGATTTATTTAAATTAAGTTAGTTGTTTTCTATCAACGTCGTCATCGGCTTATAATTTCAAAACTTGAAGTCCTCAATCGCTTATTATTTCTATATTATAAAGCCAGCTATTCTAACGAAGAGGGTATTATCAGTTTACATGCCTATTATACCAAAGTCCTTCTTTTACGTTATCAATAAGCAAGAATTGTATATTAAAGATTTTATCGCTGGCTAGGATTTAAAATACGACTAATAGGTTAGGAATTGGTAAACGCCTGCCTTAGACAATTCATATAGTGATTTAATCCACCGTATTACCGTTTCTGGTGGGTAAATAACACAAAGTTCTTGTAGCAGCTCCAATAGTACAATCCGTTATAAATCCGTTGCTAACTGTAAATATGCTTACGTAATATCATGACTATTAAGTGTAAACTTACCTTTAGTTTTAGTTAGTGAACTTATTATTAGTATAACCATTATATGCTAGCTAATGTTTTAAATCGTTGGTAATTATGTAAGGATCTAGTTTTTACCTTTATCGCCATATTATTAAGTGATTAGTCGTGACTTTTTATAGGATCGCCCCGTGGTATTGCTCTTAACCTTATGGATAATCCTCTATTTGAAAATTGTAACGTTTAGGTTTTAAAGGTTAAAGTTAACCTTCGGCATAAATTATACTATACCTCGAATTAGCAGGTCGTCGATCTCACGCCTTTCGCTTTTCTTAAAAAGTTTATCGGAAGTTTTAATAATCCCTTGTATTTTAAGTTTTACTGTGAAGTTTTCGTTATCCTTCTTTTTCCTATTCACCCAAGTAATATTATAGGTGCAACCTAATATATATTCCTCTCTTTTAACGTTCCTTTTTTTTCGAAAGTCGTCCGCGTTGGCGGCGTTTTATTAGCTTATCGATAACAGGCGGGGAAGGTTCGTATTGACTCAGTCGTTTGACTTAAAGGTCTTTATCGCTAATAGCCCTAGTGTAAGGCTTAACCTAAGTAATACAAAAATATATAAGGCCGTTAATAATTTTAAGAACTACTACAAAGTTTACGATATTGAATATCTTATACGGCCCCTCCCGCTTACCCGGCTTTCGCCATACGAAAACTTTACTTTATAATGGTAAAGTAAACACGTTGATTGTTATAGGTCCGTTTCTAGTATTAAAGGCATTATTGACTTGGCGGCGTGCCGATTCTTTTCTCAGTTCCCTTAAAACTTTATTATAAGCTGTAACACATTTTTAAATATTTATCGAAGGCAAAGATTCACTCGTTAAGCGTGTGTACGTTCCAAAAACCAACAACGTTGACAATAGGCCGTTAGAGCCTATAATGCCGTTTAAACCTTTTACTGCTATTAATAAACGTGTCTCTAAATCTGTAAAACTTTCAATTTCTAATATAAGGATATTGTACGCTCGGTAAAGTAGGGTGTATACCCTTTTAACTTTCCTAATACTTTAATAGGCTTTTATAAGTACCTATTTACATTAAATAACTATTATTTTAGTATCTTCCTAAAACTTTACCGCCGTAAAGTTGGTACCGGTATCATGGACGACGACGTCAGGTGGATCCAGTTACATGTTAATTTACAGTATCCTTAACGTTTCTCACGTATCCTTTATCTAAAGGAATTTTAGGAATTAAGCTTCTTAGAAAGAAGTTGCGAAGTTAACGACGTAAAAAATAGATTTGTTATCTGAGTAAAATATATTAAAAAAGATCTTACAGTTAAAATTCTTATCGTTTTTCAATGTAAATTTAAATCTCTAGGAAGCTTATATATACTTTTAATAGTAGTGGAAAAGCCTTTTAATGGCTTTTAGGGCAAAGTATTCTATATAGTTAAACCCTGCAGACATTAGGACTTTACATAGCCTATTAATAATTAGGTGGTAAAAACGCCGGTATAGTTACGTATCTCCGGCTCCGTTAGGTTTAACACTATTACTTCCTGACCTTAAAAATGAAATAATAAGCATCCTCATTTAAAGGAAAGTAAATACCTTTAGCCGTTTTTAATCAGTTTATCTACGTTAACTTCAACGTTAATACCGAGAGTTTTTGTATTATTTAAACAAAGTTAAAAATAGATAGGAAACTTAGGGATATAAAACGTAATTACTCCTACAATAGTTTGAATTATCATTATCCCTAGTAACGATAGTTATTCTCCCGGGTTAAAGTTCATTTTAGCTTTTTTAGCATCTTAATAATTAATTTTAATAGTTATAGTATTTTCCCTTCGTAGTGTTACGTACTGCAAATAAACTTTTATTAAGTACCTTATTACATTAGTATTTAGTATAATACCTTGAAATATGTAGTTCGCGTAATGATCGCGAAAATTAAAGATATATAAGGGATTAGGGGTATAATTACGGTAAAGGTAAAGGTTTTTACCACCTAAACGGTATAAAAAAGAATAGTTGGCTAATTACTAGGTTACCGTGCTAGAAATAGTATTTTCGTGTTATTTTATTCGTTTAGGCTCGTTAGTGGCGTTAGTTGGTTTATTGCTTTTAGTATCTATAACCTAATCTAAATAATATTGTTTCGAAACAATAGGGTATTCGATGTAGTATGCTATTTTCCTATTATTACGTTTGGTGGGGGGGTAGCTAGTTAATTAATAACTGACTTTACCACAAATCCAATATCTTTTACTATTATTACAACGATAGTACTTACGGTTAATAGGTTCTTTTTAATATTAATGGCGTTGACGTGGATTTTTCCTTTAATTTAGGGCTAAGGTTAATAAACCTGACTTTAGGCGTTATAAGCGTAAATACTTGCGGTCGACGTAGTTAATTACCCTAAGTTTTTTTTTTTTTTTTTACGTTAGAGAAGTTGCCGGCTTGGTAATATATACCGAGCGAGTTTGGTGTACGTGTTATTACGGTAGTAAGCGAGGAATGTAACTGGTTAAAAAAGCCTTTATAGGTGGTATCCAGACATTATAAAGCGTATTCGAAATCGTTAACGGCCGTAATAATTATCTGTACCTGTTTGCGAAGTATAACTTCGTTAGTGTAGGCCTTTCCTATTACCTTTATATATATTATTAGCTTGTTAAGAATTTAATGGAAAATATCTATTGGTAATTTGTCCTCTTTTTTCTTTACTATTATCATAGTTTACCGCGTGATGGCCCAATCCAAATAGTATTACACGAGGTAGACGTTGTACTCAAAGTAGCCCTTTATATTATCGTAGATCTCGCGAAACGTTATAGTACTAGTTAGAATGGTTAGGTAGTAGTTTTTAACGTACCTTGTAAAGATTTTCAGAAATCAGTAAGTAAAAACCATAAGGGGATACCTTTATTTACTTACAGATATTAAAAAATAGTATTATCTTAGTGTTAAAAAGATTATAGGGCTTTCCGTTATACTTCTTTATATTATCCCAGATTTTAGTGTAGTCTATTATTAGCTTATAGTTAATATTAACCATTTTAACAGGTTTTAGAAAAAGGTCGCAATAATTATCCTAGGCTTGGTTGGTGTTTCTTGGAAGCTTAAGTTTTAAATGTTTCGAGGTACGGTATTAAGGGTAATTTCTAGTCGCCTGGCTCTATAGGTAGAGTCCTATAGTAGGGCTTATGGTTGGTTTACATGCGTAGATTTCGAAGGAAGAGGGTTTTTGATACGTTTGGCGATTGTAGCATTAAGGTTCGATAGGGCCTTGTAGGTTTTGAAATGCTTGACGATCTTGCTTAATTAACTGGTGTAAAACGCTAACGTTAATACCTTTGGCTGCGTTGGTTGCCTTCGTTTCGCATGTTCTTTCATCGTTAAAGGCGTACTCCGTGCTGTTATGTAGAGGTTCCGGTATTCTGAATAGATTAACATGCTCATTATTTGCGTGCAAAGAGGCCTGACTTGGTTAGGGGTAAAAGGGAGGTCCCCTGAATCGCGTGTAAGGGCAGTAAGGTTCCTTAATGCCGTTTCCTTTGGGCCGTAGGTCTTGGGGGCATTCCTTAAGCTAGGCCAAGTTAAATAGAGTCTCTGCCAGCCTTGTGGAGGTATTCTCTGGCACGTAGATCCCTTGGTGTTTAAGGTTTTTTTTTTAGCTTAGACTTGACAGCTTTTTGGTTCTTATTCCATATGTCAATAGTTCAGTCGTCAAAGAACTTACGATACTTGCGGAAGGTACGGCTACTGCGGTCACGTTTTTCGCCGCTGTCTTGGTTAACGATATAGTGGCTGACGAAATTGGTGAGATGTCCTTCGGTTGAGTTTTCGTTAACATCGTCCTTCTAAAGGTCACTATTATAATGTTTGGCGAAGATAGGTCCGAGTGCTTTGATTGTTTCTTTCCTTTCCGACTCGTTGATGGCTTTAAAGTAAGCGCTAATGATAGATATCTTGGGATTTTTGTAGGACGAGGGACTTAGTAATCTTTAGGTGTAGGGACTTGGTGTTTTGCTGTGAAATCGCGTGGAAACTTGGCGACTTAGTAACTTGGCGTAAGATTGCACAACATGGCTTTCTTAGCGAAATTTAGTGCTTTCGCTTAGAGTAAAGAACTTGATGATTGAAGTAACGTAGGGAGTGAAAAGAGTGAAGTAGGGCAGAGATTTGGTGTGGAGAGTAAGGTCGGAAGTCGTTGTTGGTAGTGGAGGTTATTTGGTATAGGAACTTAGTCGTTTTTCTTGCAGTAGTAGCACCCGCAGTAGTACTGACTTAGCCATTTGTTAACTTGTCGTTTGAGACTTTTAACGGTTAACTTCAACGCTTTCCTTTAAGAAGGATTACTGAAGATTTCTTGGTATTTTCAAATAGTGATTCCATCGCTTACTTCCAGGTTACCGTTAGGGACTAACACAACCCAAAAGTATTATCTGTTTTCCTACCGTTGGGGACTGGCGGAGTACTAATAGAAGCCCTTCACAAAAATCTTTCCTTTACTCTAGCCACCATTATTAACGTAGAGCGTAACCGTAAAGTAGCTTCTTCTTCTACTTAGCTTATCTATGCTTAATCTAGTAGGCAAGCACTAATCAGTGTATGTAAGCCTTAGAAGTTATAACGTTGTCGATTCGATTAGTTGAAGTAACATTAGTACTGCGTGGTCAGATGGTATATGTATTTTTCTAGGTTTGGCAGACCGCTAGCCGGTCTACACTGTAATTTGTATGGTCAAGTGCTTGGCCCGTACCCTAGACTAAAGTGCAGCGTACTACACTCGACTTAAACTCAATGCGGTAAATCCGTATAAAACAATACGCTTGTAATACAATCAACTTTACTGTAAGTAAAGTTGATCTACTGCACTATATTTAATACTATTCCAATAGAAATTGTATTTAAAAGTTAGACTTTCCTCGTCGCCGTTAATAAAAACCTTTTTTTACCTTTTTAATTTAAGTCGTATATACCTACGTAAAAGGTAATGCCATGCGGAGGTCGTAACCACGTTAAAGATCATTTAGTAAACTATAACGTATGTAATGCTCCAAAGTAAACTTAACTTAACGTTTTATTATTATCGTTTATGTCGCCTTTCGTTCTTAGTTTTAAATGTATACCAAACGGGTTCATTATGATAACTAATCACAGTATCGAAATGATTAGCTACGATTACCACAGCCTTTTAACGAAAGCGTTTGAAAGGTGTGAATTCCCGTTATAACCGTATTATTATTCGGCTATTAACCTTAGACTGATTTCGCTAATTAGTAACTAAAACGACGTTTTAAATTTAACGATTTTAACTCGTTGACGAGTTCGCAGTACTTTTCCAAGGCTACGATATAGTTTACCCAGCTAATATTTACCAAAATAGACTTATTGTAAATACTTGACGATGCATAAAAGCGTAAGTAGTTATACTTTACGGCTGAGGACTAATTTAAGCCGTTTATTTAAGCCAAAAGTATTTCGAACCTAATAACGAATAGTGCCTATAGGTTTTTATTACTTATATTTAAACCTTTAAATTCGATTAATACTTTATTCACGTGGTAAGGGTCATTAAAAACCGCTTCGATATAATCGAGAAACTTTCCTACATTATACCTATCCTCGTATCCTTCAGCTTCGTAATAAGTCGTAACTGCTTACTTTACCATCGCCGTATAATATCCCTATACGTAAAGAAACGTGTACCGACTCCTTTCGATTTATATTTTATTCGTTTTGAGTATAAATTGGATCGTTTGACGCATCGTCGCCTACGTGGAAGCAAATCCGTAAAATTATGGTTAGTTTTGTCCTTTTTGTCCGCCCTTAACCAGTGGAAACCCAACGCTAATCGCGGCTCATTTGGTTTCAAGTTATTGGATTTTCGCAACAACTTAAGCGAAGTCAGATGTAAGGTCGATAGTTAAGGTCGATCAACTCGGTTATTAAAACTATTTAATAATTAACGCTATATAACCTATGGTATTTTATAAACGAGAAATGTCGGTTTAAGTCAGCTTCGAAGAGGCCGAAGATATATTTATAAAGGTGGAGGACTTGGTATTCGCCAACAGCTCATTCTATCCGATAACGTTCACGTGTAATGCCGAATCATTAACGTCTACTATTTATTTTTTTACTATAAGTAATATTCCTTCAAAAAGAAAAAATAAGACCTTAATAATATATTATAATTCGACTTACGATAGTAAGCTAAGTAGATGTCAAATGGGGTTTATTATTAAGGTATGAAAAAAAACTAGAAAAGGCTATTGTAGCTCAACGTATAGTGCTTTTAGGTAAAGCTAATGCCTAACCCGTTACGTGCTCTTACACATACTGTACACAAACCGTACCATATCCGTATACGGATTGTGTCCGGCCTGTACCCAGGTCGTACCCTATCTATGCCCGGACCGGGCCCAAGCCCAGGCCCATCCCATTACGTGTACATTCACGTAACTTATAAGCTCAATGGCTAACGGTCTGAGTCCATGACATTACGGGTGCTACTATTGTAAAAACGACTAAGTTTCACGGCTTGCAACAAACAACCTTCGCCCTCTACTACTAACAACAACTTTCGACCTGACCCTTTACACATTAAATCTTGACCTTTACTTTACTCTTTTTCACTTTCCACACCACGCAGATTGTTAAGTTCACTGCTTTAGGCGAAAACACTAAGCCGTACCAAGAAATCTATGTCGCGCGACCTCACGCCAAGCCGATAAGTCGTTAAGTTCCTACGCGACTTCACGCTAAAACACCAAGTCCTTACGCTCAAGATCACCAAGTCTCTCGCCTTACACGTCCTATATACCTTACTAAGTTCTATACTAGCCAATAACGTTAAGATGTCTACCGCTAGCATCTACTTTGAAGCTATCATCAACCCCATCAGAAAAGAAGCGATCAAAGCGCTCGGAGTTGCCTTTACCAAATACTACAACTGTAACCTTTGGAGCGAAGACGTTGACGAAGACTTAACCGAAGAATATCTGGTTAACTTCATCGGTAACTACATCATCGAGTAAGATAGTGACAAAGAATGTGACCGCGGTGACCGTGTTTTCCGCAAATATTGTGAGTTTTTTGACGACTGGATCATTGACATATAAAAGAAGATTTAAAAGACTATTAAATTCAAGTTAAAGGAAGAGTTTTAAATCCAAGGGATTTACGTACCAGAGAAGAGTTTTACTAGGTTAATAGAGACTTCATTTAATTTGGCTCAGCTTAAGGAATACCTTTAAGACCTACGGTATAAAAGAAAAGGCGTTGAGGAATCTCAACGCCCCTACATACGATCTAAAAGACCCTCAACCTACCTTTAGCTAAGTTAAGCATCTTTACACGCTGGTGATAAGGAACCTATTGACTTACTCAGCGGTTTAGTACTACCACGTGATAGTGTGGAGTACGCCCTTAATGGTAGTAAGGCACGTGAAGCAACGGCCACTAATGCGGCTAGAGTTATTGACGTTAGCGCTTTACATCAGTTAATTGAGTAAGATTGTTAGACCTCTTAGAACCCTTAAGAACCTATCGCCTATTAGTAATTCGGTCGCTAAAACTTCCAAGATCCTTGAAAACCTTTACTTTTCAGATTTACCTACGCGCGCGAACCCACCACAGGTTTTATTACAGGGTTTTACCCCTCGAGTCAAGCGACTGGAAATTACCCCTAATACCATACTTCGAAAGAACTAAGGCTTAAACTACTAGGAAATACTATTTAAGGCTAGAATAACTATCGCGGCCTTTTTCCAAGACTTATTAAAATATTTAATATTAACTATAAGCTTATGACGGAGTTCGCCAAGATTTGTGATAACATAGAGAAGTATAACGGAGAGCCTTACAACCTCCTTGATATCAAGATAATGCTCTTTTTAAATATTTTCAAGTATATGGAGGTCCTACCTTCTGGTTTTCACTTACTGTTTTTAGGAATCCTTACAGGTTACATCAAAGACTATTACTTAAACTTTCTGATAAAAGCTACTACGTTTTGCGAGATATACGATGGTATAAAGGGCTACTTCAAATACGATGTTAACCTCACGTAATACCTTACAGACTAGGTTACCATAAGGTAAACTATAATAATGATAAAAAAGAAAGAGGAGGAATTACTAATGGATGTTTTAAATTAAATGTTTAACATATTAATAATGTATTAGAAAACGATGAGGAATGCCTACATTGACGAAGCTATACTTCGCAAGCAGGTACGGATAGCGGTTAAGGGTGTTAACAAGTTCGAATATACCTTATAACGCCCAAATACTACTTGTGAAGGCTTTTTTAACCAATTAAGTTTCTCGTTTGTTACCGTAATGGTACGTATACCAAACTTGCTTGGTATGTATTTCTAAGCCGGCAACTTCCTTAACGCGGATGAGGAAGACCTTATAGTAGTTAATTACGTCGATCGCAAGTACGAGCGCCTATAAAGCCTAAGGTTTGGCCTATTAACCCCAGCTATAAACTAAAGGCAATACCTATGTTAACGTTAATAAGATTTAGGCGAACCTGTTAACCGTAAGTATTATTGTTGTAATAGTGGTAAGAAATGTTAAATTTGTGGCAAATCTGGTTGTGAATTAACTCGGCATCCCCTCGCCGAACGTAATAACAAGAAAGTAGTGTACTACGTTTAGTATCCTATTACTTCAGAATAAAACTACTTAACCTAAGTCGCGGACGTTAAAGTTGATAGGATAATTTACGTCGTTAACACTTTCAAGCAAATTAAGTGATACGAAAATACTATTTTTAATACGGCGGCCTAATAATTAGTCGACCATGCCTTTTTGTATCATTTGGGCAGTAAAAACTCTTACCTTTATCCTAACTATACCCTTAGTCTCTTATACATCTTTAACTTTCGCGATCGTTACGCTAATTACACATTTTAAGGTATTATGTTAGATATTAGAGCAATAAGATACTTAATAAAAGGCTATTCGTAATATGTAATACTATAGAAGGAAAGTATTATTGCCATTGAGATTAATTGTTATTATATTGGTAAAGCTAAAGTTAGCTTTAAACCAGGCGAATAATTATTGTTATTAGGGATAACGGTAGTTTAAATTGTTGTAAAAGCGATTATGATTCATATCCTCAAGTCCCTACTACTTTTTTACTTTGCTTAAAATATATAGAGACTTTCAGTGTTAACGTTAACATTAATGCAAACGAGCTAGTTAAAAATGGTTAAAGGTTTTCACTTGCCCTTAAATAGGGGTACCTATAGTTTTATCTTTAAGACCCGGAAATAATGGTATTAAACCTTATAAAGCCGGATATACGTTAATTACACCAGAATTTTAATTACTTAATTGTTAATAAGCAATATAAAGTCCTAAAATCCGTAAGGTATAATAATATGAAATAATTTACCATTAAAGTTATTAAAAGGCTATGTTACTACTGTTAAACGTATGTTTAAGCCCCATGAATATTTAAGTTTACACTAAAAAACGATAAAATCTTTAACTACAAGATTTTTGTTAATATATTTTACTTAAATAATAAGCCTGGTTTTTATGTCTTTAACTTCGTGACCTTTTTTACAGAGTTAAGTTTCTAAAGACTCTTTCGGCAAAGGATACGTGGAAAGCGTTAAGGATATTGTGGATTAATACGTAACTCGATATACATAACGTTGTTGTCCACTATACCGGTATTAATTTTGCGGCGGTAAAGTTTTAAAAAAATGTTAAGATAATATGTATTTAGTATAAACAGGTATTTATAAAAGCCTACTGGAGTATTAGGAAGGTTAAAAGGGTATACACCTTACTTTGTAAAACGTATAATATCCTTATATTGGAGAGTGAAAACTTTACAGATCCGGGGGCTCGTCTATAAATAGCAGTGAAAGGCCTTAATGATACCGTGGGTTTTGACGGCTTAATACCAACGATCTTGGTTTTTAGGAGGTACTTATGCCTGACGAATAAATTTTCATCCTCAGCAAGTATTCAAAAACGTGCTGTGGTATATAGAAAATCTTTGAAGGAATTGCGAAAGGAATTAGCACGCCGTCAAATTAATAACGCTTTTAATACTAGGAATGGTCCCTTAACGATTGACTTACTTACCTTGCTGTTATAAAGCGTAATCCTCGCGTAATAGAAGCCAGGCAAATAGAAAAGTCTATATAAGATATTAAGTATTATAAACTTTGAAGTACTTGTTAATATTATTAAAGGCTTTGTATCCTTTCGAACTACTTAAGTTAAGCTTTATATTAGGGCTATTAAAGACAAAGACTTTTAAGCCTTATAAATGAAGCGACCGAGCTATTACGAACCTCTTTTACCCGTTATTAATAAGCCGATAAAACGTTGTTAGCGCGAACGACCCCCGAAAACGATAATAACGTTAAGGGGGTAGAATATATACCAAATTTCATTTATAATATTACTTAGGTAAGTAAAAAAGAAAAGTATAACGAAGACTTAGTAATAAAGTTTAGGGTATAAGGAATTATTAAAACTTCCTACAAACCCTTTAAAAAAAGCGATAAGATCGAAATCAACGGTTTAATAATTCCAAAAGTTGTATAATTTGTACTGAAAACCAACTTTAACTTTTAAAACCCGAATATCATAATCTTTAAGTTAAGGATTATTTATAAGGTCAAGGGTAAAACTATGGGGCGGCTATACGAAAAGTTAAGATTAATTGTTTAAAGATACGACGATAAAGGTAAGGACTACATCTTTACTTAATCGCTAACGATTTAAAAGATCAGCTAGCGCTTAATAGTTACCCTAACAATAAGTTTATTAACTAGGATTAAAGGCATGTTAATACTTAATAGCTGTAACATTACGTAAATCTATATATAATTAGCAACGGATTTGTAAAAGATTGTATTATTAGAATTTTCGTAGGAGTTACGTATTATTTACCTTTTAGGAACGGTAATACGGTGTGTTAAATTATTATATAGGTTAGTTAAAGTAAGTGTTTACTAATTTCTTACTTATTAATTGCATTTTGAAACCCATTGAACAATAAATTCGTTAATATACGAGTCGTATTTGCTAGTAATGTAAAAAAATAGGACTTTGAAATAGTAAGTATATAAATTAACTATACCCTTTTCGTCGAAAAGGCTAGCTTTATAATACTAAAATAGTAAGCGATCGAAGATTTCAAGTTTTGGAATTGTAAGCTGGTAATGACATTAACGAAAAACAATCAATTTAACTTGAATAAATAGTTAATCTGTATATATAGTATTAATACTGGTTTAAGATTTTATTCAAAGGGCTAAAACGCTGTTTTTTCCATAACTAATAGGACTAATAAGGCTAAAGCTTAACGGTACCTGGAATAACGTGTACGGGGTAACTATATTGTTACCTTATATCAACCGAAAGCTTTTTACAATTTATCTATTACGATACAAGTACAAATACCAATGGATGAAGATTTTAATCGATTAAATAAAAGGTTAAAGTGACAATTACGAAATTTGGATCGCGGAATTAATATAGTATTAATCGATCTTTTAAAAGTTAAGTTAATAATCTTTACGAATGGGTTTTTTATAAACAACACCGACTTATCTTTACAAATCAACCTTTTCATAAATATTAGTAACGAAAATAAACTGAAAAATCAGTTCACCATTATTAATAACCTGATTTACTAGTTTTTCGTCAAATATAAAAGGATTATACGAAACGTATTGGTATCAGAGATTTATAGCATAATAGAGGGCTTCGACGTAGGTATAATACTGTAGGAGACCCTTAACTTATCACCAGACAGCTACGGATTTCTCTTATTCTGGTAGTAATTTATTCAAAATTAAAGCGTTTTTTTGAATAACTTCAAAAACTCGGAACCACTAGTGAAAAGCGCCTGATAATCGACGTAATGGCACTTAGCAAAGCTTGAAAAGGGAGGGAAATTAAAGAATTTCGATAAATCGATGGTAAAAATAACACCGCCGACGTTATGACAAAAACATTATTAAACAAAGCCTTAGAAAGGGTTACAAATAGTAATACTCTGATTATACGAATCGAGGGTTACGTTAATAAACCGCTCAGACAGCCAATATTACGTAACAGAGAGTAAGGATGTGTCGGAAAATTAAAAGATTGCCAGGGGATTGATAATGGCTTATTTGAGTGGCAAGGTTAAAGTAGAGGCCTGTAAAGGTCTGAGGCGAAAGAAATTTTTATAAAAGTTAATAAACTCGAACCTCGGAGCGGCGAAGCAATTGAGGTCGAATGAAGTTAATTTGCATGCAATTGAGTGCAATACAGCATGGAAGTTAATTGGAATTAATAGGGGGTACGAGGCCGCTATTTAACGCTAACCGGAAAATATTGGTCAGCCATACTAGCGTACGCGCACAAACTAAAAAGCCGCCAGTGTTGGAATAGTATTATATGCAGTGTAGTAAGTCAACTTTACTTACAGTAAAGTTGACCGTACTACAAGTGTATTACTTTATGCAGACTTACCGCATTAGGTGTAAGTCGAGTATAGTACACTACACTTTACTTTAGGGTATAGGCCAAGCAATTGGCCATACAAATTACAGTGCAGACCGGCTATCGGTCTACCAAACCTAAAACAATACATCTACTATCTGATTACACAATATTATTGTTACTTAGACCAATCGAATCGACAATGTTACAACGTCTAAGGTTTACCAATAATGAGGATTATAACGCCTTGTTAATTAAATATGGAACGCGGGCCTTACCTGCTTGATACGCGGGTTAAACGCGAGCTAATAACGCAATATTTAACGAGTTATATAACGTATCAACTGATTTAACCTTAAATCGCTGGTATCGTATAACGTACCCTTTAAAGAGCCGTATAACATATTAGCCGGTATAACTCCAAGTCTCTAACGCCGTATAATACGCTTTTTAGCTTTACCGCTGATACCGTATAACGCGTCGTATAATACATTCTTTTTGTCTGCTAGTATCGTATAACGCGTTATATAATGTCGCGTTTTTACCTTTAATATCGTGTAACGCGCTCCGTATAATACGTAACCTCTGTCGAATCCAATTCTTTAATTTTTATAAATACCAACGCCCCGTAACCTTTAAAACTTCCTTTTTTCCCTTTAATAACGCCGTCTTTCTTCGTTATTTACCTTTTTTAATAACCTTTTTACTTTCCCTTTATATATTCTAACTATTAATTTCCGTTAATATTTCTTAGGTCTTTTTTTCAACTTATCCTTATAACCGATGTATATAATAAACCTGACGTAGGTTACATTATCGCCGGCACCCTTAATAAAGATAACGAGCTACCTCGTAAGGTATACTACCCTATTATATATTAATACCTTACCGCTAATTACCTATCGTTACTACTTCACATTATAGGAAATCTCCTCATTTTTAATAATAATGAAGATGAAATTAAATTCCCTCCTTTGTAGGCTTAAAACGCCTATATATTATATATTAACCGTCTTTTTTACTCGGTCGTTCCTTTGGCTTATATCTAAGTTTATTGGGAATAAGGTTATTATACATATTGATAGGTTCATAATGAAGTAAACTTATGAATTAAATTAATGATTAGTTTAATTGTAAATAACCCTTTTTAGTAATATATTTAGGAAATAAACTTATTTATGTCCCTATCTGGTTTATACGTTTTTTTACGTTAATTATTTATCATAACTGAAAATAAAAGCTATATCCTATTTCCTATACGTAAACGTTAAGGAGATATCTCGAGATTTTGACCCGTTTTTACCCCCGCCTTCTTTAAATTAATCAATCAATTTACCTAATTTTATAATATTGTTGAAGTATAAGAAATCCTTATTATACTGGGCGTATAAGTTGTTACCTTTTTGGTTATAAGTTTTCGTTGCCCCCTTTTCCCGGGTTCGTTATCATTTAAAACTCATTCGTTAACTTTTATTATATTACCTATTTATAAGGATAGGATTCCCTCGACCGACCGTACTTTAATGTATAACACTTTTACTTCAACCCTTTTTATTTATCGTCGTATATCTTCCTGTAATTTTAGCCTAAATAGCTAAAATAATATAGTTATCCAAGTTATAATTTTTATAATTAATATAGGTTATAGCTTATAAAGTATAATAAACGATATTTAAATTTTAATTTTATAATTTTCTATTTTACCCGTGTCTTTTGACTAACCTTGGTTAAAAACGAGTTAATTAGGCCAACCGCGAACGAACGTAGGATCGTACCCGAGTCGATCGCATCGCCCGAGCCTAAACTAATGTATTATAATTTTTAATAACCCGTTGAAAAAGTCGTTTTCCTTGCTCTGCCTTTCTTTTCATTTCTTGTTAACCGTTATCGTCGACCTCCCCTAATATTCATCCCTTTTTACGTTATCCATTATCGGCTTCCCTTAATGCTCGTTCCTCCTCGCGTTATCCGCTATTCTCGACGTCGTTTTACATCCGTTCCGCTTTTTATTAGCCCCTTTTTTCGACGTTAACTAACGTGCGCCACACTTTTTATGGACCCCATCCCCCGATGTTACCTAATATATGAAGTTATTTATAATAAGCCTTTTAGCGTTAATAATGCTAGTATTCGTTAAACCTTAATAAAAATCAAAATAATAAATAAATAAATTTCAATTAAGTTGTAAAAAAAAACCGCGTTATAATCGAATATGTATTCGAAAAAGTCGGGTAATATTTACCCAGATTTACCTATTATATTATAACTTTATTCAACAATAAATGTTTCTCTTATTTATAAGTAGTATATTATTCTGAAAACAGAAAAGTTTTTCCCCAAATTTATCGTTTAATATAAGTTCGACGTCAATATTGAGATACTGGGTTATTATAAACCCGAGTATTTCCTTTTTTCGCCTTAAATTTATTTAAGGCTACGTTATATTAATAATTTTCAAATAATTTTTATCGAGATTTATAATAACCTTTTTAATTAACTAATATAAAACGAATCATGCTTTACACCGTTTTTGCCGTAAGGATTTTTAAAAAAAAAATTTTGTATTTACCTTTTTTTATATCGTTAACGGCTAAAATTAGTCCTGGGCGAATATCGGATAAAACGTACTAAAGAAAAGGGTTCGAAGCTACCCATTTAACTCAATTTACGTAAAATATGAAGTATTTACCAAAGATACCCAAAATAATATTAAATGGCTTCGAAATATCGACGACTCGATACGAATTGTAAATCTAATCGAACTTTTTATTTGGATAGTTAGTTTGAATATTAAGAAAGCTCAATTAAACCTAGCCTACTTCCTTATATCGCTTCTGTGGACGTTTCCTATGATTCGCCGCCGTTTTGATTTGTAATTAAATATAAATTATCGCCGACTACATTAGCTCCGCTATTTCGCGTAAAGAAATTAAAAATATGATAGCTCTCTCCACCAAATTCGTTAACGACTTCGTATCTCCTTTTACCTTCAGAATAGGTAATATTGCGTACATCAATTAATTAAGAAGGAACCTCGCAAGACCCTTTAATACCATGAGAAATATTACCAAGTCCTCTGCGACAAAAACCTTTAAACACATTTCCCCTAAGCTTTTCAATGTTATGGACTCAAGCCATTAGCCATTAAGTCTATAGGTTACGTAACTGTACACGTAATAGAATATATAGTACCTGGTCCGGGCGTAGTTTGAGTATGGTTCGTATATGGCACGTATAAGGACACGTAATGGGCTAGGCACTGGCTATACCCATAAGTCCTATATGATAGGCTATGGTAACCTCTTTTAGTTTTTCTTTATACCTTAATAGTAAATTCAATTTGGTACCTACTTGGTTTACCATTGTAGGTTGGACCATAATATATTATGGTATTTTTTTCTTTTTTCGAATGAATATTACTTATAATGGACGAATCAATAGCAATCATTGATGATTTTTCGTTACACTTTAACGTAATTGAAAATTATAAGCCGTTGGCAAATATGTCGTCTTTAACCTTTATAAATACACCTTTTACCCTTTTGGGGCCAACTTAGGCCGACATTTCTCGTTTACAAGATACTATGGATTATATCGCGTTTGTGATAAAGCAATTATAATAACTGAATCGGTTGACTTTAACCATTAACTTTACGTTTGACTTCGCTTAAATCGTAGTTAAAATATAATAATTTGAAGTCGACTTAACAGCGATTTGTACTAGTTTTTTATTGGCTTAAGGTAAGCTAAAACAATATAATTAACCGTAATTCGACGAATCTATTTTTACGTAGGTGGCGACGTGTTAAACGATCGAAATTATACTAAAATCGAATAAAATGAAAATTAAAAAAGGTCGGTATACGTTTCTTGACGTATAAGGTTATTATACGGAGATGGTAAAACAAACCCTTAAGGCGTATTACGAAGCTAGCGAATACAAGGGTATATACGATATAGGCAAGTTCTTCGATTGTATTAATGCTATTTTTGGCGACCTTTATTGCACAAATGAAGCTTTGGTCAAATTAAAAGGATTAATTGTTAGCGATCAAAACTTATAAGTACTATTTACTATTGTATTCGAAATATTATTAGTTTAAGTGGGCAAATGAATTTGGCCATCGATTATAAAGTGTAATTACGTACGATTTTGCGTATCCCTACGTATCCGCAACAAATTCATTACGACAGGCGTTAGCTAAATAAAATATATCGTAACCTTTAAAAAGTACCGCAAGTTTGCCAACGAATTCAAGTTTTTAAATTTAAAGCGAAGTTGTGATTATTAATTAGCGAAACCCGTATATGTTTAACGGGTACATAAAGATACAATTATAATAAAGGTTTGTAGATTTTAGGTATCTTCATTAAAAGGTCATAGTAATTGCAGCTAGTTACTTTAATATCGCAGCTAGTTATTTTAACAAACTCTTTTGGTACGCACTTAGAATTAAGTACGTCAAGCGACGTGAGTAACGGTAAAGAAACGCCGAATTACGCTTGTTACAGAGCGTTTCGTATGTTGTAGTTCGATAGATTACTAATAAAGTAGTTGCGAACTCTGCCCAATATTATCTTCGATATAGCTATATACGGTCCAAATCGAAAAGGTAAAAAAAGATTTCCCATTAACGGCGACAGGAAAAATCTAACTTTTAGATATAATTTAGTTTAAGCGTTACATAATCTTAACTGCGTAATTATAAAATAAAATAAAAAGAAATTTAATTTAATGAAATTCGTATAAACGAAAATTCATTCCTTATTTCTATATTTCTTAATAACATCCACTTTATGGATATTTAAGTCGAGTCTTACTATAATTATTATTATATTGTAAACAAAGCTTTAATATAATGGTTTAGGATAAAGTAAATGCCGTTATTCTATTTTCTAAATTCAAATACGATACTAAAGTTATAGTAATATATGAGTATTCCCTAAATGGTCAAATTTTATATTAATATTGATAAATAATCGGACCCGATATTAATATAAATTATTCTCGAAATAACGCCGGATATAATTTTTGGAATACCTTCGATACAATATCAATAAGTAAACTTCAATGTTAGCGATAATTGTTCAGTAGTTTATAGTTAGAGAAAATTGTATATCGATGTGTTAATCATACGTTTTAAGTCGGGAAATATATGGGGTATACTAAGATCGTTCTTTATCGGTTTGGAAAAACGTTTGTACTGGGAGGTATAACATACAGGGGATTAGTTTCAGTTAACTTTTATTTTAAGTTTTTGCGAAATAATACGTATTTCAAAAACGACGACGCCAACTATTATCGAAAAGAAAAAAATTGGTTACGTGTTTTACCAAAATTGGCAAATTTTCGCGATCTATTCGACAAAGATAAGGCTATAGCCTTACTATTATATAGGGGAAAACTTAATTACTATATTTACGTTAAACTAAAAGAAACTGGATTTTTATTAAAACGACTTTAGGGGTTATTATATTCGATACTATGGGATTGATCTTTCAAGATTTAACGATAGGTTACGGAATTAATAAATAAGGGCTAAATCTGGGTAAGCTTTATATCGGCCGCGGCGCCAGTATTACTCATTTTTAAGCTAAAAGGGGGATAACGATTTTATATCGACTTTTGAGTATTAAATAAAATTACCTAATAAGATTGTTTCCCCTTACCTTTAATCAAAAAAACCCTATGTATATTTTCGAAGTCGATGTGACTTACGAAGTTCAATATTTGAGCAACCTTTTACTGTATTCGAGTTACACCCAGATAGGAAAATTAAACGGTGTTTCGTACGCGATTGGGGTAATCTATGTAATTAGTTACCCCTGTCCAACATACGGAGGCGCCGGCGACGTTTTAACGATATATTAATTATGTAATGGCGGATATCTTTAATCATTTTGTTATGATTTACTTCAAAGATCTTTTAATTTCTTTTTCTAGTATCAAATAGAATTATATAGCGAAGTTTCACGTGGTTTTGGGACGTCTTCCTAATACGGGGCTCAATTTGAATTTAAAAAAGTATAACTTTATATTCAAGGCGGTAAAAACCCTGGATTTTATAATAATAGTTAGGGTAAGTATCTGAGCCAACTTTGAAAAAGTCCGGATAATACGAAAATAAAAGTCACTACGTACCATTCGAAAAGTTCGAAGTTTTTTGTATTTTATCAACTTTTATCGAAATTGTATTAGTAATTTTTCCGAATTGATTAATTATTTCACCCGACAAATAAAATATAGAATTTATTAGGCTTAGATAAAGCGGGAGGAATACGTATTCTAAGCCTAAAAAATGTTTTTATTACGTCCCCGATTTCAATTACTAGGACCTAAATCGACTAACTGTTGGAACAGTATTGCAAATGTATTTCTTTGTGCGGACTTACCTCATTGGATGTAAGTCGAGTGTGGTATGCTACACTTCACTCTAGGGCATGGGCCAAGCACTTGGCCATACAAATTACAGTGCAGAACGGCTAGTGGTCTACCAAACCTAAAACAATATATCCACAATCTGACTACTACAATACTACTGTTACTTCGACCACGATTCGAATCGACAATATTATAACGTCTAAAGGCCTACTAATCCTAATCAGTGCTTATTAGGTTAAGCACAGATTGGCCAAGTAGAAGAAGAAGCTACTTTCCGGTGGTTACGCTTTATGTTGTGGCTAGAGTAAAGGAAATATTTTTGTAGAGGGCCTTTACTGTTGCGTCGGTTTTAACGGTAGTAAGTAGAGAAGACTTCTAGTCTACGTCAGTTTCAACGGCAGTTTAAAGGTAGCGACGGTATCGCCATCGAAAACACTAAAAAATCTTTGTTGATATTTTTTAAAAACGTTAAAATTGACTGTTAGAATTCTTAAATTACGGCTAATTGTCAAATAACTAAATTAATACTATTACGAGTATCATTACCGCAAGAAAAACTACTAATTCCCTAGGCCAAAATAATAACCTTCAATCTTTACTACTAATAACAACTTTTAACTTTATCGTTTATACTAAAATTTTGCCTTGCTTTCCTTTTTTTACTCCCTTTATTACTTTGATCGTCAAGTTAGCTGCCTAGAGCAAAAACGTTAAGTCACGTCAAGAAAGCTATATCGCCCGACTTTACGCTAAAACACCAAGTTCTTCATATTAAAGATCACCAGGTCACGCCTTATACGCCTTATCGCGTCCTCTATAAGCCAAACTATTAAGATAGCTCCAAGTTAGGCATTTATGGAGAAAGTTAAAACCCTCGGATTAGTTTTTATCAAGTATTATAATTACTATCTTTAGGGATACAACGTTAATAGAAAATTAACCGAAGAGTACTTGACTAACTTCGTCGACTTCTTTATCCTAAACCACGTTACCGACGAAGATTCTGACGACGTTTTTTTTTAAAGTCCGTGAATTCTTTGGAGACTTAATACTTGACATGTGAAAGGTAACCTAGAAGACTATCAAATCCAAATTAAGAATTGAACTTGAATACTGAGGGATTTACGTGTTAAAGAGTAACGTTACCAGGTTAACAGAAACCCTTTTCGAGTTGGCCTAGCTTGAAGAATGCCTAAAGGACCTACGGCCGAAAGAGAAAGGGATGAAAGAATTACAACGCTTATACATATACTTTAAGGAACCTTTTCTTTAACATTAGTTAAGTTAGGCCTTTTCTTGTGCTAGCGATAAAGAATACGTTAACCTGTTTGGTGGTTTAGTACCTTTACATAATAGCGTAGAGTACGCCTTGAGCGGCGGTCGAGTGCGTGAAGTAAGGGCTGCCAACGCGGCCAGAGGTATTGATGTTGGCGCTCTATACCAGTCTATTAAGTAGGAGCCTCGCCGAACCCCTTAACACCAAGAGGATTATCGCTAACCCTTCCACAGCGGACACTACTAGGCCTATTTCCCCCAACATTTTTAGCACGTCCAGTTTTAATAGCCAAGTTAAAAAAGGACCGGATTTACACGTGAGCCGACTGTAAGTACAACTACTGGATTTTTCCCTTTAAACTCGGCTAAAGGTAACTATCCCGCCTATTAGTAACCTTAGTCCTTTCCCTGGTTAAGTGAAGAAGATTTATACGACTAGTACATTACCCTTCCCTTTCAGCGCGTCTTCATGAAGGATATAAACTATACGGCAATTACTACATTCGTTAAGACTTAGGGAGAAAAAGAGAAGTATAACGGTAAGCCGTATAACCTTTTAGACGTCAAGTTACGCCCATTTTTTAACATTTTCCGCTAGATGAGAGTTGTGTTATTAGGTTTTTACTCGCTGTTTTCCAGTATCCTTACCGGCTAAGTTAAAGATTATTACTTTCGATACCTAACAAAATGTATCTTTTTCCGCGAAATATACGATAGTATAAAGGGTTACTTTGAATACGATGTTAACCTTGCCCAGTATTATATGGATTGGAATATTATTAAGTGGTTTTATATGTTGGATTACAAGAAAGAGTTGAAAAGGAAAATAGACTTTTTAAATTAGATTTTTGACGGGCTAATGCTTTGCCAATAAGTAATAGGAAACGTGGGAATTGACGAAGGTACCTTACGTTAGTAAGTCCGATAAGCAGTTATGGGTTATAAGGAGTTCTTTACGTTTTGTAATTCCTTAATGTCACTTGTGAAGTATTTTTTTGGCCAATTATGTTTTTCGTTGGCGACCGTAATTATTCGAGTTTCCAGCTTAACCGGTATATACCTATAAGCTCTGGAATTCATTAACGAATAAAATCCTTTTAATTCGTATTGTATTAATCGACGGTACAGACGACCCAGTAAGTATAGTTAATAAAGGGTCTAGACCTTTACTTACGGAAAAGAGTATTCACCCTCCTTAATATTTGTAAGTCAACTAAGTAAGTTTAACTTAAACATTAAGAAATGTTAGATTTATGGCAAATAAGGCTACTGGTTAATATGTTATATTGCCTCTAAACATGACGTAAAACAGGTAATGTACTATACGTAGTACCCCTTTATCTTAAAATGAGATTATATAGAGCGTGTTACGTAATTTAAAGGAAGTGAAGTTAAGGAGGAGGAAAATAAGTCGAAGGTTATCGGCTAATATGAAGATATTAGTACAGATACTAGTATTAGCCCGAAAGCCACGTAATAACTAACTGACCACGCATTTTTGTACTGTATTATAGGTAAAGATCCTTACCATAGTTATAACAATAAAGAAACTGGTTTTATACACCTTTTTACTATTTAAAACCGGTACACGAAATAAGTCTTTTATGGGATTATGCCAGATATGAGGGCAGCACGGTATTTAACAGGAGGCTATTCGTAGTATATCGCGTTGCGAAGGGATACTAATACTATTATTGAACTTGACCACGCGGATATTGGTAAGACTAAAGTTGGTTTTAACCTTGGAAAAAAGATATCTTTACTAGGATCGACGATAGTGAAGACTGTGGTTAGCCTTATTGTTTTCCACATTTTGGAATACCCTACCCCTCTTCTCCTTTTCCTTCAAGACATAAAGAACCTCAGTATTAACGTTATTGTTTAAACTGATAAGCTGATATATATTAAGGCCGGTAAATGGTTTTTACTTAGCCTTAATTATGGGTACCTTTGGTTTTATTTTTAAGGACCAAAGGTAGTGGTATTAAATTCAATGGGGGAAAAACTTTGTTAATTACATTGTAGGTTTAATTACTCGGAAATCAATAGGCTTTATAAGGTTTTTAAGGTAATTGATTATGAAGATGTGAATTTATTGGCACTAAAGGTAGTTAAATGCCTTGATTACTATTGTTCAATAAACTTTCTAGTCTTTTTAAGGTTTAAATTTACGTTAAAGGAAGATTAAGACTTTTATTTTGAAATCTTTGTGAACGGTTTTATTTGGACAGCAAGTTAATATTACACGTCGTAAACTGCGCCACGGTTTTTCACGACGTTAAGTTTTTCTATATTATTACGGTAAAGAAAATATGTAAAGTATTACGTACTTTATGGATTGATACATACCTTGGTTAATTAGACGTGTTAATTTACGATACCGGTACCAAATTTATTACGATAGAATTTTAAGTTAATGTAAATTTAATGGGAATTAAGTGTAAATAAGTCCTTGTAAAAACTTACCAAGGTATTAATGAGGTTTAAAAATATACTTATTTCTGCGAAAAGTTTACAATATCTTTATATTGGAAATGTAGAGTTTTATAAGTTAAAAGGCACGGCTGTAAATAATAGTAAAAGGTTTTAACGATACTGTTAGCATTAACGGATTTGTATTAACTTTGCTGGTATTTAAAGCTTACCTACGTATAATAGCTAAGTCGCTACCTTCGTTAAGTACACAAAAGCGTGTTATGATATATAATAAAGAAATAAAGGAATTAAGGAAGGAATTGGTATATCACCAGGTTAATAATATCTTTAATACCAAAAACGGACTTTTAATAACAAACGTGCTTTTACTCCCCTTTTAAAGTAAAGTTTTTACGTGGCGTAAGCTGGGAAAATGGGATAGGACATATAAAATCTTAAGTATTACCAATTTAAACGTGGTAATTAAAATTGTTAACAGCCCCGTAACTTTCCTAACTATACAAGTCAAGTCGTATAAAAGACCTATCAAGTTTAATAAGAATCCAAACATTAATAACCTTCGAATTAAGCGAATTAGTTAATATAAATCTTTCGAGTCGACTGTTAATAAGCCGATGAAACGTTGACGGCGTAAAAGACCACCTAAAAGGAGGATATACACTAAAAAGGAGGAAAATGAATACTATAGGCCTGGCAAGGTATATATGATGGCATAAGTATTTTAAAATGAGAAGTTTAATGGAGAACTCACCCTTAAGCTACGTTTAGAAGGCATTATTAACATACCGGGTAAGCCTTTTAAGGAAAGTGATTAAGTAGAAATCGACAGCCTTTTATTATGGGGGATTATATAATTTGTACCGTTAACGTAATTTAAAGGCTAAAATATTATTATTTTAAAATCGAGGAAATTTACGAAGTTAAGGGTAAGATTACGGACTGTTTGTACGAAAGGTTACGGCTAATCGTCTAAGGATGTGGTAGTAAAGGTAAGGACTAGATCCTTATTTAATTGCTTATAATTTAGTAAATTAGCTAGAATTGAATCGTCACTATGATTACCAATTTAACTATAGTCGTAAAGGATCAGTTTACATTTCACAGCCGGCATATCACGTAAACGTATATGTAATCTACCACCGATCTTTAGCGGATTGTATTGTTAAAACTATCATAAAAACTGAAGGATAAGTTTCCTGCTGGTACGATAATGTATTATATTCATCTTTTATACGGATTCGCTAAGGCTAACGTCCACTAGTTTTTAACGTATTAGGTATATTTTAGAAATAAACTGGATATAAAAACTTCAATATTTAACCCGTGCATATTAATTATAAAGCGTAAAAACTTTGGTATCGTGGGTATATAAATTAATGATACCTTTTTTCTCGGAAATATTGGATTTGTAGCGATGGAATAACGTGTTATCAAAAAGTTAGGCCTTTAAAATTGTAAGCTAGTTAAAACGTTAGTTAAGGATATATAACTTAACTTTAACAGATAGTTACTCTTTATCTATAGTATTAAGGCTAAAAGTGACACTTATATTAGCTCATACCAGAAGGGGTAAGCTATGAGCCTGGAAATTATCGATAAGGCTAACGAGGTAAAGATATAAAGATACCTGAAGCAAAGGGCTCGTACGGTCTATATCGTTACGCTATGTTAACCGGAGGTATCGTACGACCTTTCCATTATGGAATAGGCATAGGACCCGTAAAACAAAGACTTTAACAAGTAAAATAAGCGGATTTAGTGGCAAATAGATTACATAGAAAGAGGAATTAATATGATCTTTATAAATCTAACGAAGGCGAAGCTAATGAACTTTACGGATGAGTTATTTACCAACAATACTAATCTTATGTCGTAAATCGGCTTTTTAATAATATTCGTTAACGAGGATAGGTTAAAAAGGTAGTTTACGATTACCGGGAACTTTATGTACTGTATATTTATTAAGTATAAGCGTATAACTTGACGCGTACTAGATTTTAAAGTTTACGACATAATAACAGGCTTTAATATATGTATGGTAACTAACGGAATATTAAGGATTATTATCAAACAGTTAAGTTTATTACCGATACTTATAATCGTGTATACCGATTCCCAAAGCCTTTACGAATGCCTATGAAACTTAGGTACGACTAATGAAATACGCCTGATAATAAACATAATAACGTTAAGAGAAATATACGAAGCCCAGTAAATCGATAAGTTTCAGTAAATCAACGGCAAAGATAACCTCACCGATGCCATAACTAAGGTGACGTCCAATAGCACCTTAAAAATATTTGTAAATAGTAATACGTTAACCATACAAATCGAGGGATACGTAGACCGTTTAATACGTGACATAAAGAAATAGGGTTACTTCGACAAATTGAAAAACCGCTAGGGTAATGGTGGTAATGATAGCGATAGAAGTAGTTTTAACTACTAGAAAAAGGTACATAAGTGGTAGCGTACTTGATTTGCGCAAGTTTATAATGAAGGATCTATGCACGGGATTTGAGGAACGAAGGCCTTGGAGGGATGAAGGAAAAGGGCTATAAGGGGCCGTAATTAAGGTTGTTTCTAGTACAGATTCATCGGAATTAACAGGGGTCTAACCTGTTATTGGCTTTTGGATTGAGGAGGGATTTTAAAGGTTACTACTAATTAATAGCAAGCCACACTAGCGTGTAACAAAACAAAAAGCCGCCAATATTAAAACAGTATTGCAATGTTATTTCATGCAATGCAGTAGGTCAACTTTACTGTAAGTAAAGTTAACTATACTGCAAGTGTATTATTTTATGCGGACTTACCGCATTAAGTATAAATCGAGTGTGGTACGCTGCATTTCACTCTAGGGCATGGGCCAAGCACTCGGCCATACAAATTACAGTGCAGACCGGCAGGCGGTCTGCCAAACCTAGAATAATACATCTACTATCTGACTACTGAAATATTACTGTTACTTCGACCACGATTCGAATCGACAACGTTGCAACGTCTAAAGGCCTACCAACACCAACAGTAGTGAAAATCGATTCCTTGGGAACAGCATTAGGAGGGTATTTGTCATAGTGGAATAAAATTGGAATTTTAAAGTTAATAGTTTACTATTCCGTACGATCAAAAAATACGAAACGTAACTATATCATTTATGAGAAAGATCCTTTTGCAGTAATATCCTATTTAAAAGAGTGGTATTTAAAATCACGTAACGTTCACACCTAGTTTATGATTTTAACGGATTATAAAGGATTAAAATATTTTTCTTTACTACGTTCGATTTCGGAACGTTAAGTTAATTAAGCCGAAGTTTTTTTGTTTTTTTTTGATACCAACTACGATATAGGCCCGTAATATAAGGCGTCCGTCCGGATATATTAACCCGTGCATTTCAAAATAAGCCTAAAGTTAAGGAATGACATACGCGAGTCTTTTAGCCTATTTTTATTACTATGTTAAACGTAGTAGTAATAAACTTATACATTATGAAAACGTATATTACGGCGGGCTATACGGATGAATTTGTTAAAACGGAGGCTTAACTATTGGATCGCTATAATATTTACTTTAAACGAGGTTCGAAGGTTTTAGAAAGGTCGACGGGGACGGGATCGCCTTAGGCCTAGCCCGCGTTCGGATTGCTAACTACAATAACGCCAAGGAATTCTAATACGTCGAAGCCGGTGATGCCTCTACGAACCCGGCTTGCATCAAACCCTTTAACCTCGTTAATATTAAATAGTCGTTTTATTTACGGCCCGAGTACCTTAGCTAAATTATAGGATTTAAAAGTGGCAAATAACCTATTACGTAAAATTCGCTTTTTAGCGATTTTCAAAGTCGTTTGGCGATTTTTATCTAAAATAGAATAATCAGTATAAATTAAAGATTATAGGATTGATTCGTGGTATACATTACGTTACCATAACCAATTATTGTTATCAAATTATGAATTATTAACGACAAAAATCTTATAGTAAACCTACGATTCATTTATTATAGGTTATTTACGTAGAAATATCTTATTTCGGGTCTTTCAATATGATCATTGTTAAAAAGGGATAGTCGCAAATATTCGACACCTGTATCGAATATATATATAATGTAATAATAAAAAACCTTGTCGTACCTTATAGTAAAGCTTCCTTTAACCCCTCTTTATTTTAAATCGGTATTAGTGTAGATATTACTATATATCCTCATAGATAGTATACATAGGCCAAGTAGTAGTGCACTGTATTGCAGGGTGCACTCCTGCAGGGTGCACGATAACGTGTTACGCTGCAGACTGCACTCTTGCAAGACGCAAAGTGCATCATGCATAGATTGGTCTGGAATGACTATTTCAGACAGACGGCAATGCATGTATCGGTCTAGAATAAGTATTCCAGAGTGATACGCTCTGGGTGGAAGGCTTATAAGCCCTCACCTATGGTGTACACCTCTGGATGCTTCTTCTTAACTTATCATCATCTTTTATACTACAACTACCAATCTAACGATTACTCTTCTAAAGACCTTATTTCACGTGAATACTAAGCCTTAGAACCTTACCGACAATTAGGTATATATTTTCGTCGACTTTATAATCGACTAATTAAGTACTAATAATATCTTTCAATATTTATTAGTTATTATAAACCGTCTTTTTATGTTTTTTTAATATAATGTTATATAATTTATAATTTCCGATATATATACAGAGCGCGTTCAGGATATTTAGTGGAAATTTCATAGATTTCTGGCTTCTATTATTAATAACCCGGTTCGAAATAAATACACATATTTTAAACAACTTAATATTTTTTGGTAAAAGTCGAATAACTTTTATTTTCGGTATACCACTTGTAAATAGATAATGATGTTAAACGTAAAAACTAAAAAGTTTGAAAATATTTACGTATCGTTGTCGTCTTTTCGTAATACGATTTGGTTTTATATTAACGCATTTAACAATTTACATTAAATAACTGGAATTCAGCGGTTATCGGGTTGAACGCAAACCGTTTAATAAAAAATATAAAATGTTACTTATCCCGAAGTTAAACTTAAATACGAAGTCGTTAAGTAATATGGCGGGATGAGTCGTTACATTTTTAACACAATTATGTAAAAGTATGAAACTAGTTTAGGCGGCAATAATATATATTTATCAATAAATCAAAACGACGGCGAACTATCGGCGACGTTAGGCGAAACGGTATAAAGTAAGGGATGAAATTTAATTTAGCCTTTATAATATTGAAATTAACCGTTAGAATAAAAAGTTTTCTTCGCTTTATAATTAGTACCGAGTAATTAATGTTTTAAACCCATTTAATATCTTTTTGAATATTTCTGATAAATACGTTATATTTTACGTAAATTTAATAAAACTGGCGGTTGTGAGCTCCTTTTCCTCGTAAATTTTATTCGATATTTATCCGGCATTAGTTTTTGTTATTAACGATATAGGGAAATATCTATACGAGGAATTTGAATTTTAAGAAATTTTCGCGGTAAAAGCGGAACAGGTCGGTGTTCGCTTTATATTAGTTAGGTAAAAGGGTTATAATAAATCGAAATAGAAATTTTTAAAAGATTGATAATATATTATGTCCTTATATGAATTTGAGGTGAAATAGGAGAATATTCAGGTTTATAGTAGCCCGGTATTTCGACATCAACATCAAATATATATTAAATAACTTATGCGAGACGAACCGCTCATACTTCGGAAATAATACAGTATTCATTGAAAAAGTGGGAAATCCATTACTGTGATATTACGATACGACAGGTAGGGTCGAGTATATATTACCCGATTTCCTTGAATAAATATACGATTATAAGGTAATTTTTACTATGACTTATTATATATGTACCTACTTATTATTATAATTTTATTAGAGTTTAACGAGTAATAACGTTATTAAGGTTAAAAGCCTTATTATAACTGGTTTTAAATACTAAAAGATGCCGGTAGGGGAGGATAACGAAGGGTGTGGCGGGCATTACTAGGTGCCGATGAAGGGGGTTAGTAAAAAGCGAGACGGGCACAGGGCGACACCGAGGATGGCAGATAACGTTAGGAAAGACGATAGTTAGGGAAGGCCGATGATAACGGATGATAAGGGGTGGGGTAAGAGGCGGGGCAAGGAAAGCAACCTTTTAAATGGATTACTAAAGATTATAATACATTAGTTTAAGCTCATGCGATACGGTCGGTCCAGATACGATCCTTCGCCCGTTCGCAATTATCCTCATTAGCTTTTTTTCAGTTAAAATTTACAAATGAAATACGGGTAAAAGCAAAGTTCATACAATTAGGCCCTAAATATCGCTCGTTATACTTTATAAGCCGTAACTTATATTAGTTATAAAAGATATGGCTTATGTAGTTATATTATTTTAGGTATTTAGGTTAAGACTACAAAAGGATATACGATGGGCGTTAAAAGGTGCTGGCGTAAAAACATTATGCGTTAACATACGGTTACTTAAAGGGGTTATATTATGATRAATAAATAACATCGTAAAAGGTAACGAAAAAATCTTAAAAAAAAAACGAAACCGAGAAAAAAGGGCGACGGCAACRTATATCGAAAGAGTTAACTGCTTATATGGCCGGTACGGTAAGGATTTTTTACGCCCGAATAATATTTTAAAGTCGAGTAAATTAGTTAACCAACTTRAAAARAAYGGAGGTAAAGATAAGCTGGTAACCCGGRATATTTCCTGACCGTTTWCAAATAAACAACAAAATATAACTRTTGGAATAGTATTGCATGCAGTACAGTAGGTCRACTTTACTRTAAGTAAAATTGACCGTACTACAAGTGTATTGCTTTGTTCAGACTTAAYGCATTGGGTATAAATCGAGTACAGTACGCTGCACTTCACTTTAGGGCACGGGCCAAGCAATTGATCATACAAATTACAGTRYAGACCAGTTAGCGGTTTGCCAAACCTAGAAAAATACATCCACCATCTGACTACTGCAATATTACTTTTACTTCGAAGACTAATCGAATCGACAACGTTTCAACATCTAAGGCCTATCAATACTAATCAGTGCTTATTAGGTTAAGCATAAATTGGCTAAATAAAAGAAGAAGCTTCTTTCTGGTTACGCTTTGAAATTGCGTAAGGTAAATAGAAGATTCTTGCGAAAGGTCTCTACTGCTAGGTCGGTTTCACGGAAATTAGTAGAGAAGACTTCTAGACTGCGTCGGTTTTCATGGTAGCTTAGAAGTAAGCGACAGTATCGCTATCGAAAATACCAAGAAATCTTTCGAGATCTTTCTTCAAGACGTTAAGATTGACTGTCAGAAGTCTTATCGTACGGAAAGTTGGCAAACGGCTAAGTTAGTACTACTACGGGTACTACTACCGTAAGAAAAACAACTAAATCCCTACACCAAAAACAACAACCTTCGACCTCCACTAATAACAGACGACTTCCGATCTTGCTTTCTATACTAAACTTTTACCCTGCTTTACTCTTTTTTACTCCCTACACCATTTCAATCGTCAAGTTCGCTGCTTCAAGCGAAAACATCCAGCTGCGCCAAGAAAGCCACGTTGCGCAACCTTTCGCTAAGTCGCCAATCTCCTACGCAACTTTATGCCAAAACACCAAGTCCCTATACCGCCAGATCACCAAGTTAACTACCAAGCCTTACACTAGTCAGAACGTCAAAATGACTTCCGCTAGCACTTAGTTTGAAGCTATTACCAACCTTGCCATGAAGAAGGCAATTAAGGCTTTCAGCGGTATCTTTGAAACATACTACGATAAAAAACTCTGGTATACCTATATTACTAGAGACTTTACCCTAAAGTACCTTACCAATTGCATCGGTCACTTTATCATCGACGACAACCATAACGATTAAAATACGAGCGTTAAAGCTCTTTTTGACTACATCGAGTTTTTTAGGGATTGGACTTTTACTATATAAAAAAAAACCAAAAGGTTAGTAAAGCTAAAGCTAAGAGCTAACCTATATAAACGAGGGATTTCAATACCTTTAAAGGTTGATAAAAACGGTAACCTCGCCGACGTACTTTACGAATAAGTTACAGATAAAAACCTATAATAAACTTAATAAAATAAAGAAAAAGGGATGATTAGTAATAACAACCCTTAACTCCTACATACACATTCGTAAAGATATACCTAAGCTTAAATAAATGAATGTAAGGAATTAATAAATCTGTTGGTAAGCTTTAGACGTTGCAACGTTGTCGATTCAATTGGTCTTCGAAGTAACAGTAGTATTGCAGTAGTCGGATGGTGGATGTATTGTTCTAAGTTTGGCAGACCGCTAGCCGGTCTGCACTGTAATTTGTATAGCCAAGTGCTTGTCCCATACCCTAAAGTGAATTGCAACGTACTGCACTCGACTTACACCTAATGCGGTAAGTCCGCACAAAGTAATACACTTGCAGTACGGTCAACTTTACTGCCAGTAAAGTTGATCTACTGCACTGCATGCAATACTATTGCAATACCGTTCCAACAAAATCTATATTTTGTAAGCTTTTAAATCCACCAGTTAATTGAGTAGAAACCTCGCCGAACCCCTTAATACTAAAAGAATTATAGCTAAGTTTCCCGCGATGGAAATCCTTAGGTACACTTTCCCCAAGCTTTTCAATACGTTCAGTTTTAGCAACCATATTAAGAAAGGACTAGCTTTATACACAAGCCTACTATAGGCACGACTACGGGATTTTTCCCTTTAAACTCGGCTAAAGGTAACTATCTTGCTTACTAGTACTAGTAATAACCTCGTTTTCCTCCTCAATTAAATAAAGAAGGTTTTTACGACTAATAAATCACTTTTCCCCCTTGATGTATCCTTATGGAAAATATAGATCATACGGTAATTACTACGTTTGTTAAGATCTAGGGAGGAAAGAAAAAGTATAACGGTAACCCGTATAACCTCTTTAACGTTAAGTTACGCCCATTTTTTAATATCTGTCGCTAAATAAAAGTTAAGTGACCAGGATTTTACTCGTTGTTTCCCAATATATTTACCGGCTAAGCTAAAGACTATTACCTTTGATACTTAATGAATTGTGTCTCCTTTCGTAAAATTTACGATAATGTAAAAAGCCACTTAGAATACGATATTTAACTTACCTAGTACTATACGGAGTGAAACATTATTAAGTGATCTTATATATTAGATTATAAAAAAGTGTCTAAAAACAAAATAGACCTCTTAAATTGGATACTTAACATACTAATACTTTGCTAATAAGTAATAGGAAATATAGGAGCTGGCGAAGGCACCCTGTGCAAGCAGGTCCGGCAAGTAGTTACAGGTTATAAAGAGTTCAAATACGCCTTGTAATACCCTAAGACCACCTAAGAAAGGTTTTTTAGCCAATTACGTTCCTCGTTGACGATCGTGACTATTCTAGTCTCCGGCTTAACTAATATGTACCTTTAAGCTTCAGAATTTAGTAACGAAGAAAACTCTTACAATTTGTATTATATTAATCGATGGTATAGACGGCCTGGCTAGTACAGATATTGGAAGGTCCGGATCTATACCTATGGAAAAAGGTATTCCTCTTCCTCAACGTCTTTAAGCATGCTAAACAAGTTTACACCAAATGCTTAAAAATATTAGATTTACGGTAAATAAGGCTGCTAGTTAACATGTTATACTGCCGCCTAACGTAAAGTAAAACAAGTAATACATTACATTTAATACTTTTTTACCTCTAACTAAGACTATATTGAGTAATTTATACAGTTTGAAGGAAGTAAAAATAAAGAAAAGGAAAATAAGCCAAAGGTTATCGGCTGGCTTAAAGATACTGGTACCGGTACTACCCCGAAATCCACGTAATAACTAGCCGACTACGCCTTTTTGTATCGCCTTACAAGTAAAAACCCTTACCGCCGCCATAACGATAAAGAACCTGACCTTATATACCTTTTTACCATTCGAAACCGGTATGCGAAACAAGTTCTTTAAGGGATTATACCGGATACAGGGGTAACATAGTACTTAATAGGAGCCTATTCGTAATATGTCGCGTTACAGAGGGATATTAATATTGTTACAGAACTTGATCACGCGGATACTAACAAGGACAAGGTTGGCTTTAGTCCTGTAAAGGAGCTATTTTTACTGGAATCAACGATAGTAAAAACTGTTATTGACCTTATTGTTTTCTACATTTTGAAAATCTCTACCCCTTTCCTCCTTTACCTTAAAGATATAAAAAACCTCGTCGTTAACTTTAATGTTTAAACTGATAAGCTAATACATATTAAGGTCAGTAAGAGGTTTTTACTTAGCATTAAGTAGGGGTATTTCTGGTTTTATTTTTAAATATCTAAAGCAATAGTATTCAACCTAAAGAAGGTAAAACTTTATTAAATATATCGTAAATTCAACTGCCCGGTGACTCATAGGCTTTATAAGATTTCAAAGGTACTGGTTACGAAGATATAGATTTGTTAGTATTAAAGGTAATCAAATATTTTTATTATTACAATTAAATACACTTTTAATCTCTTTTGAGGTTAAAATTTACGTTTAAGAAAGATTAAAACTTTAACTTGGAAGTTTTTGTAAACGTGTTTTACTTAGACGATAAGCTAGTATTACATGTTATAAACTCCGCTACGGCTTCTTACGGCGCCAAGTTCCTTAAAATCATTACGGTGAAGGAAATATAGGAGGTACTACATACTTTATAAATTAATACATACCTTGGCCTACTAGACGTATTAGTTTATAATACCGGTACTAACTTTGCTACAATAGAGTTTTATGTTAATGTAAAGTTAATGGGGATTTAGTGTAAATAGGTCTCCGTAAAAGTTTACTAGGGTATTAGAAATGTCGAAAAGGTATACGACTTTTTGCGACAGGTTTATAATATCTTTATATTATAAATCGGAAGCTTTATAAGCTGGGAGGCACGGCTTTAAATAGCGGTAAACGGTTTTAACGATATTATCAGCCTTAATGGACTTATACTAACTTTATTGGTATTTGGAACTTACTTATATATAACAGCTGAGGCGCTACCCTCATTAAATATTTAGAAATGTGTTATAGTATATAGCAAAGCCCTAAAGAAACTAAGGAAGTAATTGGTACGCCGTCAGGTTAATAATGTCCTTAATACCAGGAACAGACATTTAATAATTAACGTGATTTTATTTCCCCTTTAAAGTGAAGTCTTTATGTGGCGTAAGCCAGGTAAATAGGATGGACCGTATAAGATTTTAAGTATTACCAATTTAAACGTAGTGGTTAAAACTGCTAACGTGTTATGACCCAAGTACGTTGGTGGGTCAGGAAATAGGCCAGCATGCAGCTGAGCTACCGAGAGCCTGAAATCCAACACATCAAGCGGGGAACATCTCTCGGTGAGCCTCAGTGAGCACTGGTGAGCCTCAGTGAGTACCAGTGAGCCTCAGTGAGTACCGGTGAGCCTCAGTGAGTACTGGTGAGCCTCAGTAAGCACCGGTGAGCCTCAGTACTGAAGATGGTATGAAGGCCATAGGATATAAGGACATGGTCAGAACCATATAGATAGTATTTCTTTCTTAGTTCTTCAGTTTTCAATCTAAGTATTCAGTCTCACTATATTCTGAATAGCCTCACGGCTTTTGATCATTACTTGCACGGTTGCAATATTGTTCACTCAGCACCTCTACTACCTTCTTGATAACATAAACCCTCTGACACCTTCTATATACTCACGGGTATTTAGTGTGATTATCAAATAACGGCTCCATAACTTTCCGAGCTATATAAGTTAAGCTATACTCAAGACTCATTGTATTTTTTAAGTTTAATAAAGATCCTAATGTTGATAACCTTTGAAACAAAAAAATTAGCCAACATAACCCTTCTGAGCCGATTGTTAACAAGCTAATAAAACGTCGACGGCGTGGACGACTACCTAAAAAGAGGATATATACTAAAAAGGAGGATAATAGAGATTATAGGCCTGACAGGGCATATATAACGACGTGGGTATCTTAAAAGGAAAAATCTAATAAAGAACCTTTATTTAAGCTGTGTACCGAAGGCATTATTAATACATTGGGCAAGTTCTTTAAGAAAAGTAACTGAATGGAAATTAATGGTTTTTTATTACGGGGGGTAATATAGTTTATATTGTTAACTTAATTAAAAAGCTAATATATTATTGTTTTTAAGTCGAAAATAGTTTATTAGGTTAATGGTAAGACTACGAACCGGACTTACGAAAAGTTACCACTAATCGCTTAAGGATACAGTAATAAAGGTAAGAACTGGATCCTCATTTAATCGCTTATAATTTAAAAGATTAGTTAACGTTTAATTATTACAATTATTTCCAGTTTAACTTTTAGTATAAAGGGTTAGTTTATACTTAACGATGAAGATATCACGTGAGCGTACACGTAATCTTTCACCAATCTTTAGCGGATTATTTTACCAAAACTATTATAAAAACTAAGGGATAAGTTTCTGGCTAATACGATGATACACTGTATTAAGCCCCTATACGGATTAACTGAGGTAGGCGTCCACTGGTTTTTAATATACCAGGCGTAATTTCAAAATGGACTCGGTATAAAAACTTTAACGTTTAACTTATACCTATTAATTACGAAGAGTAAAGACTTCGGCATTATAGGTATATAAATTAACGATACCCTTTTTTGAGGGGATACTGGGTTTGTAACAGCGGAACAACGTATTATCGAGAAGTTAGACCTTTAAGGATGTAAGCAGATTAAAACGTTAGCTAAAAGCATAGAACTTAACTTTAATAAATCGTTAATTCGTATCTATGGTATTAAGACTGAAAGTAGTTATATTAGCCTACACCAAATGGGGCACGCCGTAAGCCTGGCAATTATCGACAAGAATGGGGAGGGAAAATTACAGAAATACCTAAAGCAAAGGGTATGTACAGCCTACATTACTATGCTGTGTTAACTGCAAGCGTCGTACGACCTTTCCATCTCGGTATTAGTACAAGATCTATAAAATGAAGACTTGGATAAGTTAAATAAACGGATTTAATAATAAATGAATCACGTGGAAAAAGGAATATGATTTTATAAATTTAATGAAGGCGAAATTAACCATTTTACGGACGGTTTATTTTCCAATAATACTAACCTTATATCTTAAATCAGCTTTCTGATAATGCTTATTAATAAGAATAGGTCGGAAGGGTAATTTACAATCACTAGAAACCTTGTACACTAGATATTCATCAAGTGTAAGCGCGTAATCTAGAGTATACTAGCTTTGAAAATCTATGGTATAATTGCAAACTTTAATATCGGTATAGTAACTAACGGCATATTAAGGATTATTACCAAATTGCTGGGTTTACTACCGATACCTATAGTAGTATGTACCGACTCCCAGAACCTTTACAAATACCTATTAAAACTAGGTACGACCAATGAAAAACGCCCTAATAATAAAAGTAATGGCGCTAAAGAAGGCATATGAAGCCTGAGAAATCGATAAGTTCCGGTAAATTAACGGAAAAGATAACTCTATCAATGTTATAACCAAAGCTACATCCAATGCTTCCCTGGAAAGGTTTGTGGATAGCAATACGCTGACTATACGAATCTAGGGATACGTGGACCGCCCGGCACGTGACGTGGAGGAATAGGGTCGCCCTAGCAAACTGTAAAACCGTCAGGGCAATAGTGGCGATGGCAGTGGTTAAAAATACTAGCAAAAGGTAAGCAAGTGGTGGCGTACCTAATTTATATAAATCTGTGGCGAAAAATCTATGCACGGGATTTAAGGAATGAAGGCCTCAGAAAGGCGGAGTAAAAGGGCCACAAGAGGCCGTAATTAAGGTTGTTTTCAGTACAGATTAATCGGAATTGACAAGGGTCTGGTTTGTAGATTAAGGAGGGATTTCAGAGGTTGCCACCAATTAATGGCAAGCTACGCTGGCGAACAGGCACAAAACAAAAAGCTGCCAGTGTTGGAATAGTATTGTATGCAGTATAGTAGGTCAACTTTACTTACAGTAAAGTTGACCGTACTGCAAGTATATTGCTTTATACGGACTTACCGCATTGAGTATAAGTCGAGTACAGTACGTTACACTTGACTCTAAAGCACGGGCCAAGCAATTGGCCATACAAATTACAGTGCAGACCGGCTAGCAGTCTGCCAAACCTAGAACAATACATCCACCATCTGACTATTGCAATATTACTGTTACTTTGAAAACAAATCTAATCGACAACGTTTCAACGTCTAAAACCTACCAACAATAACGGTTATTTTTAATAATAATGATGAATTAACATGAAAACCCGCGAAAACCAAACGAAACCATAAGTAAACTTATTTTTTTTAAAAAAAATATTATAAGAAGGGTTAAATTACGGTCGAGTTTCTTGTATAATTAATTTATAAACTTACATTATTATAATTTTTTCGATACATACAACAACCTTACACCCAATAAACTCGGATATAAAAAAACGGAATACTCGATTTAAGAAAAAGATTAATATAAGATATATACGCGTTCTTCGCCTATAAGGGGGTTGTTCGCTTTTATCCTCTTGATCATTAAGAATAAATAAATCTCCTATAACGCGAGAAAGTTATAAAAGGCAATTAACGGCAAGTTATTTGTATATAATGGGGTAACGTACTTTACGGAACGATTAATTATTTTTACCAAACACGTCGACGGCGACATAATTAATGTTAGGTTTATTATAAACGTTAATTATAAAAACAAAAAAAAAAAGAGGGGGTTACTAATTATTAGCAAGTAATTGTAATTTAGATATAAAGAATAATAAAAGAGTTATTACGAAAAGTTACAAAAAGGTAAATTAAAGTGAAGTCGGCGATATAAAAGGGAAAAAAGGAAGTTTTGAGAGTTATGTAGAAATCCGTATTTATAGATATTAACGAACCGGATTAGATAAGGGTTACGTGTTATACGGGGTACGTTATATGGTACCAGTGGTAAAAGCGATATATTACACGGCGTATCAAAAGATACGTTATACAATATGGGTAACAAAAAGGATATATTATACGATACATTAAATGGCGCATTATACGACCCTAGCGGCTTAATGTTAAACCGGTCAATACGTTATAAGGCATGTTAAGGGGTAAGTTATACAACGCCAGCGGTTTAGGGTTAAACCGGTCGATACGTTATACAGCGCGTTAAACGTTACTTTATCGGCTCGCGTTTGTTCCGTGTATTAAACGGACGAGGCTCATGCCCCACGTTTAATTAACGGAACGCCGCAACCCTCATAATATCTGGGGGAAAAAGGGGTATATTATAAACTCAGGTTACTAGCGATTAAATTTATAGTTTACATAATTATACACGTAACGGGATATACAGTACCCGGTATGGGCCCAGTCCGGGCGCAAACCGGGTGTGGTCCGTACATGGCACATGTAAAAGCACGTGATGGGCTAGGCACTAGCCATGCTCATAGGTCCTGTACGATAGGCTACGGTAGCCTCTTCTAGTCTTCTGCTATACCTCAATAGTAAACTCTATTTGGCACCTACTTAACTTACTATCGTAGGTCGGACCATAACATTCAACACGTTTGATTTTAATAACCAAATAAAGGAAGGACCAGCTTTATACGCAAGCTTATTATAGGCACGACCACTAGCTTTTTCCCTCTAAACTCAGATCAAGGTAATTACCCGGTCTACCAATACCAATAATAACCTTAGCTTTTTCCTCAACCAAGAGATATAAAAGGTTCTTACGACCAGTACGTTAACTTTTTCCCTCGATGCATTTCAATGGTGAATACGAACTATACAACAATTATCAAGTTCGTTAAGATTTGAAGAGAAGAGGAAAAGTATAACGGTAAGCTGTACAACCTCCTTGACGTTAAATTAAGCCCATTCTTTAACATTTGCCACCCGATAAAGGTTGAATTGCTAGGATTTCACTCGTTATTTTCTAGTATTCTTACCGGATAAGCCAAGGATTACTATCTCCAGTACCTGGTAAATTGTGTCTCTTTCCGTGAAATCTATAATTTACCAAATGATTATTTCGATAACGATGTTAATTTTACCTAATATTACACCAGCTGGAATATTATTAAAAATTTGGTACATCAAATTATAAGAAAAAGTCGGAAAGTAAGATAGACTTCCTTAATTAGATGCTCGACAGACTAATACTTTTCCAATAAGTAATATGGAACGTAAAAGCTGGCAAAAGCACCCTACGCTAGTATGTCCGGTAAGAAGTTACGTGCTATAAAGAATTCTAATACGCCTTCCAATACCTCAATACCACTTGCAGAGGGGTTTTTAGCCAATTTCTTTCCTCGTTGGCAACCATAATTGTTCGAGTCTCCGGCTCGTCTGGTATGTACCCTTAAGATCTAGAATTTAGTAACTAGAAAAGAGATTTTCCCCACTTGTATTATATTAATCGATGGTACGGAAGGCCCGGCTAGTACGGTTAATGAAAGGTCCGAACATTGACTTACGAAAAAGGGTATCCCTTTTTATTAAGGTTTTTAAGACAGCTAAGCAAGTTTACCTTAAACGTAAAAAGATATTAAATTTATATCAAATAAGGTTGTTACTTAATAAGTTAAAATGCTGTCGAACGTGAAACATAATAAGTAATGTATTATATGTAATTTGTCTTCACTTTTAATTAGGAATATATCGAGCAATTTAAACAGTTTGAAGGAAATAAAGATAAAAAGAAGGAAAATAGGCTAAAAGCTATCAGCTAGCACAAAAATACTAGTACTGGCACTAGCACTGGCTCGGAGGTAACGTAATAACTAGCCGACTACACCTTTTTGTACCACTTTATAGGTAAAGACCCTTATTGCCGATATAACGATGAAAATCTTGGCTCTACACACCTTTTTACCATTTGAAACCACTACGCGAAACAAGTATTTTAAGGGATTATGCCGGATACAGGGGCGGCACAGTGCTTAATAAAAGGCTATTTGTGATATATCATATTACGAAAGAATACTAATACTATTACGAAACTTAACCACGAGGATGCTGGTAAAGCCAAGGTTGGTTTTGGTTTTGGAAAAGATCTATCTTTACTAGGATTAACGACGGTCAAGACTATTATTAGCCTTATTTTTTTTTATATCTTGAAATCTATTACCACTATCTTTTACCTGGAAGATATAAAAAACCTCGGCGTTAATGTTAATATTTAGATTAATGAACTAATATAAGTTAAAACCGGTAAAAGGGTTTCACTTAACCTTAGGTAGGAGTACTTCTAATGTTATCTTTAAGGGTTAAAGTTAGTAATGTTAAACTTGATGTAGGCGGAACTTCGTTAATTATACCGTAAGTTTAACCATCCGGTAACCAATACACTTTATAAGGGTTTAAAAGCAATTTGTTACGAAAATATGGACTTGTTAGCGTTAAAAGTAGTTGAAAAGATTTATTACCACTGCTAAGTACATTTACAAGCTCCTTTAAGGTTTAAGTTTACGTTAAAGGAAAATTAAGACTTGATCTCAGAAGTTTTTGTGGACGTGTTTTCCTCGAACGGCAAATAAATATTATACGTTATAAATTCTACTACGACTTTTTACAGTGTTAAGTTTTTTGAAACCATTATTTTCAAGGAAATATAGGAGGTATTACATACTTTGTCAATGAATATATATCTTAGGCTACTAAAAGTATTGGTTTATGATACCGATACTAACTTTGCCGCAATAAAGTTTCAAGTTAATATAAAGTTAATAGGGATTTAATACAAATAAGTTCTTATTAAAGCTTATTATGGTATTAATAAAGTTGAAAGGGTATACGCCCTTTTATAAAGAGCCTATGGTATCTTTATACTGAAAATCAAAAGCTTTATTAACTTAAAAGTACGGCTATAAATAGCGGTAAAAGGTCTTAACAATACTATTAACCCTAATGGACTTATACCAACTTTACTAATATTTGGTGCCTATTAACGTATAATAGCTAAATTACCACTCTCTTCAAACACCTAAAAACGTATTAAAGTATATGGCAAAGCTTTAAAAAAAACTAACGAAGAAATTGATACACTGCTAGGTTAATAATACCTTTAACACCAAGAACAAATTTTTAACCACGAACGCATTATTACTCCTACTTTAGAGTAAAACCCTTACGTTTTATAAGCTAGGTAAATGTGATAGGCTGTATAAGATCTTAAATATTACTAACTTAAAAGTAGTGGTTAAAATTGTTAATAGCACCGTAACTTTTAGAATTACATATATTAAACCGTACCAAAGATCTTTCGAGCCTTTCAAGTTTAATAAATATCCTAAAGTCAATGACCTCCAAATCAAACGAATTAGCTAATACAACCCTCCGAAGCCGATTATTAATAAGCTAATGAAATATCGACGGCGTGAACGACCACCTAAGAGAAGTATACACATTAAATAGAAGAACGGTAATAGGAATTATAAAGCCGAAAGGGCGTATATAAAGACATGGGTATCTTAAAAGGAGAAGTCTAACAGAAAACCTATCTTTAAGATACGTACTGAAGGTATTATGAATATGTCAGATAAACTCTTGAAAAAAGGTAACTAAGTAGAAATTAACAATTATTCATTACGGTGGATAATATAATTTATACCGTTAACGTAATTTCAGGGGTAGAACGTTACTATTTTTAGGTCGAGAATAGTTTACTAAGTCAAGGTCAAAACTATGAACTAGCTGTACGAAAAGTTACGGCTAATCGGTTAAGGATATAGTAATAAAGGTAAGGATTGGATCCTTATTTAATCGCCTACAATTTAAAAGATTAACTAGCGTTTAATCGTTATTATTGTTACCAGCTGAACTACTAACATAAGAGGTCAGTATATACTTAATATCCGGGATATTACGTAAATATATATATAATCTGCTACCGATTTTTACCAGATTATACTATTAAAGCCTTTAAAAAAATTAAACGTCAAATTTCCGGCTAATAAGATAATACGTTGTATTAAGCCTTTATATGAACTAGTCGAGGTAGGCATTTATTAGTTTATAACGTATTAGGCGTATTTTTAAAATAAGATCGATACAAAGATTTTAGCTTTTAACCTATATTTATTAATTATAAAGGGTAAAGATGTTGGAATAACAATCAAATGCAGTACATTCAAGTCAACTTTACCTGCGGTAAAGTTGATTGTACTGACTGCAAAATTAGCTGTAGTTTGAGGGACTGCACCGCAAGTGCAGTGCAGTAGGTACCCACTTTAAAGTGGAGCATAGGACAAAGCGTTTGTCCATATAAATTAGTGTGTAGACCGGCTAGCGATCTGCCAAACTTAGAACTTATATACATTAATTAAAAATATCAATGCAGTACCAGTTACTTCGACCACAGTGATTCGAATCGACTACGTTGCAACTATAAAGGCCTACCAACAAAAGACTTTAATATCGTAAGTATATAAATAAACGATACCCTTTTTCTCAGCAATACTAGATTTATAGCATTGAAATAGCGTGTTATCGAAAAGTTAGGCCTTTGAAAGTGTAAGTCTATTAAAACGTTGGTAAAAGGCATATAACTTAACTTTAATAAATCGTTACTCTGTATATATAGTATTAAGATTAAGAACAGCACTTATATTAGTTTATATTAAAAGGGGTAAACTATAAACTTAACAATTATCATCTAAGTCAACGAGGTAAAATTACAAAGGTAGTTGAAGCAAATGGCTCGTACGGCTTATATTGCCACGTTATATGAACCAAAAGTATCGTACGACCTTTTTATCACAATATAAATATAAAACTCATAAGAAAAAGACTTTAATAAGTTAAATAAGCGGATGAAGTGGAAAACAGATTATATGAAAGAAGAAATCAATATGGTTTTTATAAATTTAACAAAAGCGAAATTAATAATTTTTACGAACGGGTCATTTTCTAATAATACTAACCTTATATCGTAAATCGGCTTTTCAATAATATTCGTTGACGAAGATAATTTTAAAAGGCAATTCATAATTACCGAAAACCTCGTATATTAAATACAGGTTCAATGTAAACGTATAACGTGGAGCGTATCAGTTTCGAAAGTTTACAATATAATAGCAGGCTTTAATATCGGTATAGTAACTAATAGTACGTTAAAGATTATCACCAAATAACTAGGACTGCCATTAATACCTATAATAATATATACCAACTCCCGAAACCTTTACAAACGCCTATTAAAGTTAGGGACGACTAATAAAAAACGTCTAATAATACACGTAATAGCTTTAAAGGCGGTATACAAAGCCCGAGAAATAGATAAGTTCTGGTAAATCAATGGCAAAGATAACCCTATTAATGTCATAACCAAAGCTACCCCTAATAATGCCTTAGAAAGGTTTGTAGATAGTAATACGTTAACCACACGAATCGAGGGATACGTGGACCGCCCGGTATGTGACGTGAGGAAATAGGGTTTCCCTGGCAAACTGAAAGACTGTTAGGGCAATGGTGGCGATAGCAGTAGTTTAAACTATTGGCAAAAGGTAAGTAAGTAGTGGCGTACCTGATTTGCGTAGGTTTGTGGCGAAAGATCTGTACACGGGATTTGAGAAACGGAGGTCTCGGAGGGGTAAAGTAAAAGGGTCACGAAGGGCCGTAATTAAGGTGGATTTCAGTACAGATTGATCGGAATTGATAGGTGTTTGGCTTGTTGTTTGCTTATGGATTAAGGAGGGATTTCAGAGGTTGCCACTAATTGATGGCAAGCCACGCTGACATGTAGACACAAAACAAAAAGCCGCTAGTGTTGGAATAGCAGTCAAATGCAATACAGTCAAGTCAACTTCACTTGTAATAAAGTTGATTGTATGTACTGCAAATTAAATGTAGTTTGTGGGACTGCACTACAAGTGCAGTACAGTAGATGCCTACTTCAAAGTGAGGCATAGGCCAAAGCGTTTGGCTGTACAAATCAGTGTGTAGACCGGCTAGCGGTCTGCTAAACTTAGAACTTACAACTAAGACTTTCAACCATATAGCACCAGTTACTTCGACCACAGTGATTCAAATCGATTACGTTGCAACAAAAGGCCTACATTTATAGGCAAGCCTACCAACATAACCTATATAGGTTACATGGAAACGGTTCTCTTTCGGGTAAAATGTTGCTCTAATAATGTAGACGTGCCGATTATAATTTCGAATTACCGGATTATATTTATAAATGTTATTAGTATAGTAAAGTTATGTTATTTTATATATAAAGTATACTTGCGAATAATATAATCTTATTTAATAAGTTTCTTTTATAAAATTTTGGTAAATTGTTTTTATCAAATGGTTGATTTGCTATATGTAATGATCACACTAAAATACCCGTGAGTAAATAGAAAGTGTTAGGGGGTTTGTGTTAGCAGTAAGGTAGCAGAGGTAACCAAGGTGCAATATCAGAAGATGTTTGTTCGTGCTATAGAATGATCACTAGCTGTTAGACTATTCAGGTGTATAGACTGAATATTTAGATTGACAACTGAAGAGCTATGAAGGAAATACTATCTGTGTAGTGATGACCGTGTCCTTATATATCCGTGCCTTCATACCGTCTTCAGTACTGGACCGCTGGAGTCGCTGTCGGTCCCATCGGTCTTTCCCTGTCTGGGGTTGCTGACATAAGAGAAGTTCCCCGCCTGATTCTAGACTTCAGGCTTTCTAGTGGCGCAGCGTTGTATACTGGCCTACTTCCTAACCCAACCTCTGTCTGGGTTATAACACTATACTACGCGGTTAAAAAAGTATGGAGCTGCTTTTGAACGTATGCATTAAGTAACTGTTTTAAAACCTTAAGGTTCAAGTTTGGGATACTAAAAATGTAATTTTAAATTATAACCATTCGAAAGTAATTATAACACTATAAGAAAAAAGGTTAAGAGTTATATATCAAGGGATTGAGCTAGAGTTGTCGCCTAAGATAGTCGAATACTATTAATACTCCTTAATAACAAAGGAAAAGAGGCCTTTATTCAGGAGTTGTTATGAAATTAGCGATAAGGTATAGCTTGGTTATATAATTAGTTACGTGCTGTAAACATGCTTAGAAGCAATATGGTAGCATTATAAGAGTATGGTAATTGCCAAGGCTAGATCCCTAGCAACTACTAGCCTTAAGCATAAGCCTGTAACATAAAAAAGCCTTTATAAGTGGCGTTAAACTACTATTAAGCGTATTGAAATTCTTTATGTCCTGTAGTAGCCTGACAAACTTTCTAACGTAATATTTCTTTTCTAACTTTCATATTCCCTATAGTCTGTTAGCAAAACATCAGCTTATCTAACATTTGATGAAGGAGGTGTATCTTCGTTTCCAACTCTTTTTTATATTCCAACATATAACCATTTTATGATATTTCCATTTATACAATATCATGCGAAATTAACATTATGTTTGAAGGAACCTATAAAACTATTATAGATTTCGCGAAACAATGCAGAATTCATCAGGTAACGTAGGTAATGATCCTTAGCCTATGCTGTAAATATATTAAAAAAGAACGAGTGAAAACCTGGTAACGCCATTCTTATTCAACAGTAAATGTTAAAAATAATTACAATTTATTATTTAAAAGATTATATGTTTTACCATTATACTTCTCCTTATTACCCTAGATTTTCACAAAGGTTATGATTGCTACGAAATCCGTATCCACCATAGCTATACCTTGAGGGGGTAAAATATCATACAAGTCGTATAACTTCCCTGAGTCTTTAAATTGGAAGTATTAGTAGAAAAAGTAGTTACCTCTAGTAGTATGAATAGGTCTTTGTAACTATGTTTTTCAATTTGAATTGTAGTCGAAGTAATGAATATAACATTGATGAAATTAGTGACCATTGAAAGCTTTATCTTGCGGAAACCTAGTTGGTACCTACCTAAGTTACTATAAGACAACGTTAATCCGTGCTTATTAGGAGAATAAACACTTCACTATTAGCATGCATGCAACCCACGACAGTTGGTATTGCATTAGCCAATGCAACGGACAATACAATTGTCCCAACAGAGATTGATTATAATGGTGATCAGTATATTACTCAATTGAAGGGGAAAAACACAAGTTCTGAAAACCAAGATGCCATTTCTTGCATTGATTCTCAGGATGTCATCCGCGTGCACGGTGTTGCATGCTGCTTGCATGCTGCTTGTCATTTGTTATTGTTGCACCCCACACTGCTTCCCCTGTGCAATAGCTGCTCCAAAGCCCTGAAAGGTGGGGCAGTCACCATCCAGGCAGGCTGTGGACCGACAGCTTCAGAACTGTCAACTGTCGTGTCCGGTGGGAGCAACGCTGAGCATGTACTCAACTTTCTGCCCAGTTGGCCCTCTGCACAACTTGTCTTTGCTCAACTAGTGCCACCTCAAACATGTCTTGATAATATTGGATCTTCAACATAGAATAGACACTACCCCGCCTTCTCCCGCCTTCCATCAGCTCCCACGATGGCTCCGGCCAAACTGCCGAAATTGGCCATACCACCACCCACCGCGCCTGCGCCGTCGAGACCGCCGCCCACCTACGAAGAAATCGCAGCCGGATTTGCAGCTGCCAAGCGGCGCAAACAAAAAGAAGCCAGCAAGCAGCCCCAAGACACACCTGAGCAGAGACAACGTAGGAGCGCTCTCCAGCAACGCCGCGAAGCCCTTGAGCTAACGCGGAAACATGCCTACGACCGCCGCTGGGGCTGGGCGGCGGGCTTCTGGGTGTGGATGCTGTTGGTCCACGTTGTGGGAATCTTCTACTTCACCTCAGGGTTCCTGTTGACGAGGCTGGTGCTCGACGATAAATCCCACTGCGCCGTCAACCCTGTGGAGGCCACCGTGTCATGGGACGTGAGCGTGCTGCCGGACTGGAAGGGGCGGGGCACCGTGGAGGGCGGGTGTTGGCATCCCAGGACTTTCAAGAAGGCCGTGGTGGTCATCATTGATGCGTTGCGCTACGACTTCACGGTGCCTGTGGAGGACGACGCCGAGTTCCACAACGCCTTCCCGTTTTTATACGAGACGGCGGTCCAATCACCAAACCACGCCTTCCTTCGACCGTTCATAGCCGACCCGCCGACAACCACACTGCAGAGACTGAAGGGCTTGACCACCGGGACTTTGCCCACCTTCATTGACATCGGGAGCAACTTCGCGGGCACGGCTATCGAGGAGGACAACTTGCTGTTGCAGCTACGTAATGCTGGGCAGAAAATTGTGCACTTGGGAGACGACACGTGGGATGCGCTGTTTCCAGGGTACTTCGAGGCCAATGCCAGCCACCCGTACGACAGCTTCAATGTGTGGGATCTGCACACCGTCGACAATGGCGTGTTGGAGCACATCTTCCCCCTACTGCAGCCGGGCCGAAAGGGCGAATGGGACCTGCTGATCGGACACCTTCTCGGCGTCGACCATGCTGGACATCGCTACGGGCCGGCACACAGTGCCATGACTGCTAAGCTGCGCCAGATGGATGACTTTATCCGGGACCTTTCGGCCACAATCGACGACGACACGGTGCTGATTGTGATGGGCGACCACGGCATGGACCCCAAGGGCGACCATGGCGGAGAGAGCGATGATGAAATCGAGGCTGCGTTGTGGATGTACTCCAAAAGGCCCGTTTTCGGCCGGACGAAGCCAGCCTTTGTCACGCCACCACACACAGCCAAGGACCGGCCAGTGAATCAAATCGACCTCGTCCCAACCCTGGCATTGTTGCTAGGCATTCCAATTCCGTACAACAATCTCGGCGCCCCAATCGAAGAGGCATTTGCTGGGAAGAAGGGCGATGCTTGGGAGGCCTTGGCCTCTGCGGCTCGTGTCACGGCTGCCGGTATCCAGCGGTACCAGGCCTCGTATTTCGCCGCCCGAAGGATCGTGCAAAGTAGCGAGGTTGGCTCACCTGCGGCTTTCTTCGAGGCTGCCGGAAAGATGCTCAGGGACAACTCGGGGGGGGGATCCTACCAATCTGTTTACTCTGCTTTCATGGAATATCAAGCGGAAAATCTTCAAGTTTGCAAAGCGTTGTGGGCGAGATTCGACATCCCGAGCATGGTCGTCGGCCTCGTCGTCACTGGTCTTGGTCTCGTATCATTGGTGTTGTACGTTACCCGAGACGAAGAAGATGACTTTGCCGAAGTGGACAACTTTATCCTGGATCTTGCAGAGAGCAAGCTGGAGGGCGAAGGTGTGCCGGCGGACACTGATACCCCTTCCTACCTGACGCTTGGCAGGACTCTCGTGTTGGCTGCCCTGGCAGGTGCTGTTCCTGGCGGTATACTCGGAGCGGCCTATGCTCTCTACTCGGAGGCAGCCGGATTTCGCCTGGCTGCTGCCGGGGCGGCGGTGGCAAGTACGATCATGGTCATTGTAGCCTTACTGAGGACTCGAGTTGTGCTGCCTGTACCGTCCAATGTTTGGGGTTGGATGGCGGCCTTGTTCACAATAAGCCAGTCGATAGGCTTCGCAGCTAATTCCTACACTATCTGGGAGGACTCGATTCTGCTCTTCTTCATAACGACATTCGGCCTGGCAAACGCTTTCGCTGCGTTTAACATTGACAACAAGGCAGATCGCTACAGGGCTTTCTGCCACTCGGGGCTCTTCGTTATCCTCGGTCGCGTTGCCTCCTTCTCGAAGCTCTGCCGTGACGAGCAGTATCCATACTGCAAGACGACGTACTACGCCTCGTCAACCTCCTCCACCTCGGCGCATTGGCATTTGGCCATTCCAGGCGCCGTGTTTCTGATTGCGCCATCCCTTTGCAAAGACTACTATCGTTTCACAGCCTCCTACCACGGCCTGGCACCCGTATGGATCAACTACGCCCTGCGCACCGCCCTCTTCCTCGCCTTCGCATACTGGACCATCGATACTGCAGATAACGCGAACTGGATGGCCTCCCTCCCTGACAGCACCTCCCTTCCCGGAGGCGTCCTCAAGTCCATCAGCGTCTTCACCGCGCAGATCTGCCTCGCCATCGCCCTCGTTGCGGGCACGACAGCCTTTGTCTGGGCGCCCCCTTGCAACAAGGTCATCCAATCCACTGCGGGCGCCAAACGCCCTCATATGATCGTTTTGGGCTTCGCCAACACCCATGGCGCGCGCTACCTGCTCCTTCCCCTCAACATCATGGCCGCGACCATCCTTCTCTCCAAGCCCATGGGTGGCGGCGCCATGGCGCTCATGATGTGGCAGGTCATGTCGCTGGTGGAGCTGCTCGACCTCAACGAAATCGCCGCCGAGACCATCGGCCCCGTCATGCTGGGCCTGCTGGGCAACTTCCACTTCTTCAAGACGGGCCACCAGGCCGTGCTCAGCAGCATCCAGTGGGACGCGGCTTTCATCCCGCTCTTCTCGATTCGCTACCCATGGAGCCCGCTCCTGGTGGCGCTCAACACCTTCGCCGGCCAGGTCCTCGCCGCGGCATGCGTCCCGCTCGTCGTGCTGTGGAAGACGGGGCCGCAGCGCCGGGGTGTGCTGGAGAGCGTCAGCCGCGCGCTGGGTGTCTTCGTCGCGTACTTTGCGGTGGAGAGCCTAGCGACGATGGCGTGGGCGGGGCATCTACGGCGGCATCTGATGCTGTATCGGGTGTTCATGCCGCGGTTTATGATGGCTGCCATGGTGCTGCTTATTGTGGATGTGGTGGGGATCTTGGTGGCGTTGCCCGGCCTGAGACTGAATACCTTGGCGGTTGCTGATGTATTTGGGATGGTGGACTAGTGTACTTGCTTCAAGGGGCTGGTATTTGTATATACATACATGCATTTATGGGTGCATATAGCAAAGGTTACAGATCTGTGCGTCCACGTAGCGAAACTGTACGTCTGTTCCAACAATTGAATGCAGAGAAACTCGATGCTTTTCTTCTGGCTGTCTGTTGTTCTGCTGTCTTCATCGCCGATATACCTGTGAGTATATGAAACCCAGCAACCCCTAAAAACGAGTCAGTCTTTTGGTTGGTCGGCTCGGCAGTGCGAGCCGAAGAAGTATCATTCACGGCACAAGAACTTGGCCCAGATACTACATAAACTAACTAAGCCAAGCAAAATAAGAGTTGCGGTAAATATGTGTGAAAGCCCAAGGGAGAATATTGGACAAAAGTGCGCAAGCCCGGAATCGAACCGGGGGCCCATCGATTATCAAGGCACGATTGGCAACGATGGATTTTACCACTAAACCACTTGCGCATTGTTGCACGGCGAGGTGGAAGCGGTGCCGAGGAAAGATGTCATAAAACTAAAAAAAGCGCACATTTGCTGATTTCCGCTTTCTCACACTTACAGGCACAATCAGTGATTTTTCGTGGTCCATGCATGCATGCATGTACTTGAGACTACCCGAATTTTGCTGCTAGCGAATTGGCCGCCGGTACAGGGAGGCGCATTGGACAAGGTTGGCGTCGCATTTTCGCCTCGCGAAGTATGGCTGGCTCCTCTTGCCATCCAAATCTACCTGGATATCTCACAGTGGGAGCTTTTCGCGCCCTGGACTCGGCGATTGCTGACTGTCGTCGGCTCTGCAGATTCGCACACGCTCTCTCTGTTCATGCTGCTCAAGGCCTTGTTGTGTTGCGGCTCGGCAGTGCCTTGATTTCTTGCCACTTCTCGGGCTAGGGCAGATGGATCATGTGGATCACACTGGTGCCCTTCCGCCCTCGACTGAATCTGTCGGCGTCCATGCACCCAGGGACGTCGCATCCGCGGCAAGAGATGTGCCATTCGCATACAGGCCCACATCATGGTCATCTCACGAGCATCAAGTATCCACTTGTTCCTCTTGTGCATCCGCTAGCAACTCGTGGCCATGCCTTGTGTCACCAATGAGCCCCGTACTTGGACCAGACCACTCGGAGATATCAAGCAAAAAGCTTGTGAGTATCTACGAAGACGATTCCGCTACTTCGAGTTTTCGCCCGCCATTGTTTGCCTGATCGGCTGCCCTGGAGACTTTCATCTATCAGGACAGAGCCGCCCTTCGTCACACTACGAGAGCCACCCCCGGAAATCTCCTCCGCCGCAAGCGAGCACATGCTCCGGTTCGAGCCACTAGTCACGCAGCGTGAGAGGCTCGGCGTGCGCGCTCCAGAGTCTGAAGGGGGTATATCCCAGGTTTGCAGAGCGGCCACGGGCAGACGCAACGTCGTTGTCGGAGTCTGCGGCAAATCGACCCACTCCCCAAGACCGTCGCGTGTTTGTCTTCCAGTGGCCCCCCTCTTCTGGATCGGGGCCTGTTGGCAAGCCGGCCGACACGTTCACAAGTAGTGCGTACCAACGTATTCCGCCCACGGCGTACCAGTTGTGTTGCTGCTAACGATGAGTGATCTATGTGCTTGCTTCACTGTAGCATGCCAGCCAGCCTCTGTAAAAGCACAAGGATAGGACCCGCGGAACGAAATGCCCCTGAGTGATTTTCACGCAGGTTTCCCACCCGCCCAGGCTTTTCGAGACACACCGCGCCCGCTGACGGCCGGAGCAGCCTTGACTCGATGTTCCTCGTCACAAGGAATGAGGCAATGGGTATGGAACGAGGTACAGAGGAAGATGAACAAAGACTCCCGGCCGCTTGTCGATTCGAAGTGTGGTCGAAGTAACAGTAGTATTGCAATGGTCAGGTGGTGGATTGTTGTTCCTTCTAAGTTGGGTAGACCGCTAGCCGGTCTACACACTTCTTGGTATGGGCAATACGCTATTCCAACAATGTTGTGGGTCAAATCAACAACTGACCCTTTGGGGTGTCGAGCTCTAACTAAATATACGGCTGAATGACAAATCGCACCTGTCACCACCACATAAAGCCCCTTTTAAAACAGTGCTGCAGACTACCAAGCACTTATAAAAAGGACACCTAGGTCAACGATTCCGCAACCTTTTTTTTTAAAAAAAACCCCATCCAACATCCTCCCAACCTAAACCCACTTGTTTCATATCACCTCAGCCTATACTGCAGACATTAAAATAAAACCCCCGGTCCGCCTCTAAGATTTGCCTTGTGAGTTGGTTTTGGTAGTTTAACGTTGCGGATATCATGTTGCGTCAAGTGAAAAGGATTATGGTGAATTCCGTTCGTAGCGATTTGTTTAAGTCGTATTGTTTAAGCCGTATAGTATGTGTTGTTTTTGCTTTTTAGGGGGGGGGTACAGTGAAGTGTCATTCGTACCAGTGGTAAGGAAAGGGAAAAAAAGGAAGTATTGGTTTTCCAAAAGATATGCAAAAGGCGTTAGAAGACTTCGGAAATCGGTCTTTTTGAGGATACTAACGAAGTGGTTGTAAGGATGCTACCTAAATAAAGATGTTTATCAATAGGTTTTTAGATGTTGCAATGTTATCGATTCGAAGTGTGGTCGAAGTAACCGTAGTATTGCAATGGTTAGGTGGTGGATTATTGTTCCTTTTAAATTGGGTTGTTACAAGCTAGTGCCTGGCTATTATTTACCAAGGATCCAACCTTAGTAGTTGTTTACATTCCTATAGTGCTTTGGAGCAGCTCGGAAGCTGTATGAGAATACGTTCCCACACGTTACGTGACCGGGTTGCACCATCTTTCCCAGTTCCGTAACAGCACCCTAACAAGGGTTTTTCCTTTTTCTTTATCGAGGTTTATAAATAGAATCCGATTACCTTAAACGATAGCTTCAGCTTTAGTTCTTTTACATAAAAACTTTAATGTTTTTTCCGACGGTGTTTTAACTATTTGTTAACAGCTATAACTTAGAGCTATATTCTTATTCTCTAACCTTTCGAATTTCTACCCTTAGGCTTTAAAGTAGTTTTTCGATATATACGTTAAAAAGTAGCTTTAAAACGTTTTAACGACCTAATAAAATTACTTTGCAGTTTAATACAAACGTTTTACAGATGTTTTACGTATAAAACTTCACGAGCAGAATTAAACCGTTCGAAAATACGTTGTATATTTAAAAAAACGAAATGACAACGTATTAAACGCGTTAAATAATATAATCCGACAACTCGAAGTTATCGGCACGCTTATATTTTTGGAACGATACCCCCCTAAAAAGTTTTCTCCACATAAGTTACAAACGACGTAGTTTTTACATTGGTTTTTACCGAAAACCATATTAACTTTGAAAACGACGAAAATTCGAATTCCTTTAACTTCGATTATGATACCGATGTCTTATTTAACAAGTGTTAACAATTTAAAAATAAATTACTCAATTAGTCGTTGAAATTTTCCCATAATAAATTACGATTTCTAATATAATAAGTAGTAATATTACGTAAATTATATAAAACCCAGAAGTTTATCGGTACTAAAAAAATGCTTTTACGTTATTTTTAATAATTTAAAGGTATCACAAAAACTATTATAAAAGGTTATTACACCCGCGGTAGCGACGGTGATATTAACGACCCTAATACCTTTATAGCTATGTTTCGCGCTTATGATTACAACCTTAACGCGGCCAAAGCTGTTATTGTTCGGTTTACGAAAAAAAAATTAAAAAATTCGCAAGTGATTTTACGTCTTTTTTAACATTTTAAAGACATTACTCGCGAAAATTAGCGATATAACTTGGAAATCTACCGCTAAATTCGATATCTTAAAAAAACCTATAAACGATACGTTAACTAATACTTTACTCCCCTTTAATATATCTCCGAATTATAACAAATGAATCGTTTGAATTTAACTTATTAATGGATGACTTTATAACCTTCGTATTTGTTACAGTGGTATTAACGTCATTATTAAAAGCGTTTTATATAATAAAAACTATAGTAACGACGTACCCGTTCGTAATAACTAAGGCGACATTATTATAACGGGTGTAAATACCTTTCGAACCGCTCCTAAACAGCGAATCGTCTAAGTTAATTATTCGAAACTATTCCATCATAAAAACCTTAGGTTATATTTACGATACGGCGTAAATCGTTATTATACTAGTACCTATTTATTAAACACGTTGTAATGTTCAAACGGCTTTAACGCCAAAGTTACTATAGAGATTTACCTTACTTCAACCGAAAATCTTATTAACTTTTAAAAAGAAAAAGCGTAAATTTTGTATAGAATTACGTATAAAAGTTAGTAAAACTTTAGTTCAACTGAATAACTCCATTTAAACTTTTAAATAATTCTCTGCTTATAGTAAATTTACTTTATAATTGCATATATTTTATTCACTCTTTGGTAAATATAGGTTATAAATGTTTTAAAGTTGGAAGTAAATGGTTTATTCATCACTTCAAATTTCCACGTATTCCTATTTCATACCAACGACTCAGCGAAACCACGTATTTCGTATCCGGCTTTCTCTTACGACTTATTTCTTTTATATCCTTTTTAGATATTAACTTTAGTAAATACCGTTACCGGATATAAACTTATATTATCTTCTATTTATAATATGGCGTTATTTTGTGTAAACTTCAGATGAAATACTAATAAGTTATTTACACTGTTTTGAAGAATATATTATTTTTAGAACGAGTGGATAATTATTGCGTTTGGAAATGAGAGTTCGCGCTTATATAAAATACGTATAAAGGGGTTGGCGCCGTTATATTTTACACTTCTTTACGAAAATCTCGTAAAAACCAAGCCGTTACTACGTGGCTTGCCACTGTTTCCCTCGAAAATATTAATAAAATATTCGCCCCAAAACTACTCGTTTTCGTTAACCATAAACTCCCGAACGTTTTTAAAAAGTTCGCCCCATTATTTAATTAAATCCTCGACGATAAATTGCCCTCTTATCACTCCAGGGCCGATTACCAAATCGTTTTTCGTATCGATAATTAAGGCTAACCTTTAAAGGTTTCGTAAAGCTCATTATATAGTATATCGTGTAAAGAGCTTTTTATATTACGTAAAAAGTTAACCTAATTACTCGATTAAGGTTATATTCGAATGAATAGTTCCTTAATAGAAACCCTTATATATTTCGTCAAAAAACCCGGGGGTAACTTACGTTTTTATATCGATTACTATTAATTTAACGTTTCTATAAAGGTAAATCCTTACCCGTTTTTATTTATTAAAAATGTCGGTAAGGTATCTGCCTATTTCACGTGAAGTAAAAAGAGTAGAAGAGTAATTGTTAGATTGTTATTATAGTAAAAGATAGATCGATCCAGAAGAAGCATTCTAGAGAGTGCTCGTCACAGATGAAAGATTATAAATCTTTCATCCAGGCAGTAGCCCTTTTTCCGTACGCTCTGGAATACCCATTCCAGACCGCTCCACACATAATGCACTTTACGTCTTGCAAGAGTGCAGCCTGCAGCATGACACGTTATCGTACACTTTACAAGATTACACCTTGTAATACAGTGTACTGGTACTTGGCTTATGTATACTATTTATGAGGGTAAATAGTAATATTCATATAGGCAATCTTTTTTTCATATATACCGATAACTTAGTAGCGATACTGTAATTGTAGCGAGTCCGTATACGTAGCCCTGTAATAATAGTATAGTTATGGTAGAAATTGTGAAAGTCCAAATTAGTAGTTTCTGTAGTAATAGTGTGGTTGTATTACCAATTACAAAGGTTCGAATTAGTAATTTCTGCCTGCGGGAGTAATTATAAAGGTTCGAATTAGTAATTTCTGGCTGCGGTGGTAATTATAATAAGGATCTGGTTAATATAGTTAATCGATAACGATATAATTATTAATAACGTCTTTTGTTATTCCCGATAGTGATATAATTGCGTAAGCGTTACAGGGGTGATTATGTAGGTGAGATTATACCGTTACGTATATCGGGTTAATATAAAAAGATATATCGTTATCGGTTTAGGCAAAACTTTTTTTCTTTTTCCCTTTAAAGGCGCGCACCTACTATTAATATAAGTCACCAACCTAATCCAAACCAAAGCTTTATTCCAATGAACTAATTTAAATCGCTTTAATAGGTAGGTTACTTAACTAATACCCATATATTAACCCTGCCCTTAAATAAATACCGTGTAAGTTCAGGTCCTTTAAGCGCCATTTAACACGTGAGCGACGTCATACCACCGTTGCCGCCGCCGCTACCGCCACCCACAACAATATTACCACTACCACTACCAATAGCTCATCCTCGTCGGGCACAATATCCTTAATAGCCGCTTCCCCCTCAGCCTCCTTATACCCCGTCGCCGTCGCCTCCCTAGCCTCTTCCTCTTCCACCGCCGCTGCCACCCCTCCAGCCCCGCCTTTTGCCGCCGCCGCTACCCTAGCCTCGCCAACTTTCGCCGCCAACGCTTCACTTTTGGTCTCGCCTGCCGTTGCCACCCCCCCGTTTCCCGCCGCTGCCACCATCTCCCCCTCTCTTCTCTCCCCCTCTCTTCTTTCCCCCTCTCTTCTCTCCCTCTCTCTTCTCTCCCCTTCTCTTCTCTCCCCTTCTCTTCTCTCCCCCTCTCTTCTCTCCCACTTTCCTTTTCATTTAATCTTCTAAGGAAAGGAGCAGAGAGCTTCTCAGATTATAAACCTTACCCTCTTTCCGCAGGTAAAACCCCCCTTACCCGTAGGGACTCCTCGGCGCTGTAAACGTAGCCTTATGGAACTTCTTCGCGGTTTGTATTATCAAAATTCACCCGTGTATTTACTTTCAATTTTCTATGAATAAGGAGTAAAAGGCGAGCCTACTTCGTCGCCTAGAGCTTCGCATAGTTAAGGTGTGTCGCGAGGCTTTTTTAACACATAAAGCGTTAAAGAGACGTACTTGGGTCCGTAGCCCTGGGCTGTTAATAGACACACTTAACGTTCCGTATGTCGCGTCCGCGGCCGCGGACAAATCTATTGGTGATTGGTACGAAATCGGGGGTCTCTCGGTCCGCTACCATCGCTACGAATGGATTAACAACGAATAAGCCCCTACTCTGTTAGTCTTAGGGTCGTAAGCCGAAGTCGTGCTACGCGTCTTCCGGCTTTATAATAAGTTTTAAGCGATCTCCAAAAATATTCTTTATTAGAAAAATAATATCTGGGGCATTCCGAAAAAAACAACCGCAGTAGTAAATAATCGAAACAAGCTGAAACTAATTAGTAATAAATGCTAACCGGCGGATTAAAGAGTTGGCAACTGTTATTATTAACTAAAAACAAGGTCTATGCATATATTACGTAAGCGATTTTGACGACATTATCACACATCGTTGTAAGGAGGGTAAATACTCTTTTATGCCTTTACCTAAAGGCATATAACCCAATGCGTAGGGCTACATTTTTGCTAGCGTTAATAGTGTCGATATCGGTAATGGTGGTAGCGTTAGTATAAAGGAGGAGGATGGCAGAGACGATAGTAGGGACGCGACGGCGTTGCCCCTTCCCTCTCGTTTTAGCAGTAACTAACTGACCCTTACGGCTGGACCGGCGCGTCCGAACACATTAATATTATTGCTTTTCTTAAAAATAATGGTTTATAAGTGATAAATATGACTTAAAGTACATAAAAGAGATAATATACCAGAATCAGTGTGGTATCGTATATTAAAACAGAAATGAGTAAGTAATAAAATAGATGTATAAAATGAAATGAGGTAATATTCCAGAATCGGTATGATATCGCAGATTAAAATAGAAAAGGGTAAGTTATAAAATATTCAATAGGTTGGAAATACGTAAAAAAAATGGTTAAATTATATTAAAAGTAGTGCGAAGTCGTATATTGGAACCGAAGAGTACGATTAGGAAAAGAAATAATTGGGCCAAAGGGTGTAGATCAAAATGTAACGATATTTCAGGAGAAGGGAAAAATAGTAGATTTAAATAGAGAAATAAATAAAAATAGGAAATTAGGCAAAATCGAGGTATATAAAATAAAAAGTAATAGAATATTAGGAGCGACGCGAATTGGTAGGGTTAAACAAAGGCAAAAATCGGGAAGCGGCGTAAATGGCGGATTTCGAACCACTTTATATCGGTAAAAGCGGTGTAATAGTCTATTAGGGTCGTAAAACCTTTTGGGTAACCTTAAAAAATATTGTACTTATCGATATTGGTATTTCCAATGTTTCGTTCGTGGTAACATTAGTTATAGCGTTCGTTAGAATGGATTTTTCATTGATCTATCTTATCTTTTCGATTTCCCAGCGTTTATAAAATTCGCGTAAAGCTATAATATCGATTATCAAACGTTTTTCATTCGTAGTAACTAATTTAACCAGATATTTATGAAGCTAGAAAAAAATAATACGTACAATAAGAGGGATAAGGCGTAGATTAAGATTGGAAATAATTATCCAGACCGTTATTACTATAGTAATACTGGAATCGAAACCTTTAATTATGCCATAGATTTATAATGTCCAAAACGTTTTTTATAATCCGTTTACACTTGATAAATCTCCAATAAATAATATTTTCACGAAGCGTAAAGTCGTTCCAGGCCGGTATTTTGTTACCGAGGACTAAAACGAGGCCTATTTACGAACTACAGTCGTTATTATTAGCGAAATATCTGTTAATAAAAACAAATCTCTTTGTAGTACGTATATCTAACGATATAAATTGCAAACCGCGCTTTAAATTGTATATTTACCACAAAAGCCGCTTATTTAACGCTTTATATATATCGTTTAATTGGGTAGTTTAATATGATGCAACGACTGAAAAGTTAAATACCTCTTTTAGTTATATTACAACAGTAACCTAAGCATCACGTAGGCGTAAGAATTTGTATTCATCGGTCCGTTTTACACTATTTAAAACGATGATGGTAACTTTATTTAATTACACTTTTTAAGTAAGGTCTAAAACGCTGTTTTGAAAAGTGATAGTAATGCTATTACAATCGAGTATATGATCCTTCATCAAATACGTCTTAGGTTTCGCTTTTAAGCTAGCCTTTACCAGTTTCCTTTTTTCAAATGCAAAAAATGAGGCGTTATACAGCGTTGGTATATAGTCTGTCTATACACCCGTTAATATAAAGCCTTTAAAACGGGCTATTAATACTAATCAATACTAATCGAAAGTCGGATTAATTATCTCGACTCGTTTCATGTAATACCTTTAATAAGTATTATACTAGTAAACACCAGTTTTAACTAAACCATAGATTGGTTTTATAATACGTAAAATCGTTTTAGATAAGTAGTATTTTTTGAAATATTTAGCATATCGACATAAATACGTTGTTTAAGCCGCTCCTCAAATTAAGTGTATACTTACTTCATATTACGAAATTCGAAATATAGGTTATACAGTGTGTTAAAAGAGGTTAAGGACGTAAAAATCAAGCGGTTGTTAGCTCGTTTCAAGGTGGGAGACTAGGTTATAATATTCTTTTTGTTATTGTCGTTGTAACCTTTTACAATTACGTGGATATTTTTGTAAGGTTTTCCAGTTTTATCTTGAATTTAGTGGATAAGGCAAGTAGGAAAAATTCTATAGACGCCATGAATCGCTTAATCGAACCGTTTAAAGCGAAATAAGCCTTAGTTAATTAAAGTAAAAAAATTCTTTCTAAGTGGATTATTCGAATAGAACACCTAAAACAGTGAGAATACCGTTATAACGGAGCTTGAAGTTAAGCTTACAATTTACTATCTCTTTTTATATGATAAAAAAAGCTTACGGTAAAGGTTACGAGGCGTTTTTTGTTTTTTAAGCTAAGGCGGCGGCCTTGGTGGTAAGGTACTAGTAAGTTTAGTATAAACGGATCGCTTTCGTTTGGTAGGAGCGGATCGAATACGTAACTCAAGGGGTGGGCTAAAACTAGGAGCGGTTTGGATTCGTTGTTCTAAAGGGTATGTCGTTAGCGGTTTTGTTCGGACTATGGTTCCGGGCCGCTCCTTTTTATCTTTCTCTCATACTTTCGTACCATTATCCAGCGAAACAAATTTGTAACGTTTAGCAATTTAACGAGTATACTATGCCTTTTCAACCTATTAATCTTTTAAGGGCCAATAAATCCGTCTTTAATTTTCTAAATCATAACCTTAAATTATAACGGTAGGTTTAAAACGCTAGTTTTAAGTGGGCTATTCTTTATAGCTAGCGCTTTAGATATATCATACTTAGCCCTTAAGGAATATAATGCTACTATAACCTTCGTTATAGTATTTGCCTTATATATTATGATTGATAATAGTTTAAAGTTTATATAAACCCCCAGGTAGGTATTTAAAATGAGGAGCGTGGGGACAAGCCCACTTGTATCAAAAATGTTATTAATGGTATTAACCGTTATTTAAAAGATAGATTTCTTAGAACCTGTATCTTTTAGTTCCTCAAATAACATCGTATACCCTTTTTTGAGCGGTACGTAATACCATTTACATTTTCTAATACCCTATAGGGCTTTTATCAAAATTTATTTACACTCGTTACCGGTTATCCGAACCTTAATACACTATTCGGTAAAGTCGAAAGCTGTATTAACATCGTATGTAATCAAGTTTAGGGGCCTTAAGTAAACGTTTTACTAACAGTTAATTATATTATCCTAATAGTTTGTAATAGAAACGCTTTTTGCAAATTTAACGGCTTAAAATAATATTATCGCGTCGATGGCGTAAAGGACTAGTTAGATATCTAAATATATAATGTTAATAATTACTTCTTAATGAAAGTTCATATTGTTTTAAAGGCGAAAATTAAACCGGCATAGGCAATATAAGTGTAACTGGCATTTATGGAAAAACTTTCTAATAACTTTGAGTAATTCATTTCCTATATCCGTATAGCCTACAGCTCAAAGTAATCGTAAACGGCATTTTATAACAGGGTATTTCGATTGGCAGTGTAGTATTCGTAATTCCAGTTACGTTAAGTAAATAAACTTAATTATACGTATTTTTAGGAAAAACTATAAGTAGCCAAACTTAAGTTAAAGCGGTAAGGATAAGTTATTCAAGGCGCAGATAAGTTGGTTAATCGTATTTCTAACTTTAAGACCAAACTTATTTATATTAGTTAATAAGAGTAAAAATAGTATTTTGAAATTCATTACGTAAAACTTAACCGGTCCGAATCACGTATTGATAATGATGGTTTTAATTGAAGACGCTTTGACTTTACTAAATAAGACTTTTCGGTATTTCTCTATTTGGTTTAATTAAAACTTCGAAAACCTCGCCGCGAGTATTTCGAATTGTCGTTTTCCAGCCGTCGAAATTTCGGCTATACTAGTTGTCGGTAAGGTCTTTACCTATTCACGTAAAAATGAACGAGTAAAAGAGTAATAATAAGATTGATATAGTTATAGTAAAAGATAGATATGTTAAGAAGAAGCATCCAGAGAGTGCACGCCTCAAGTGAGAGCTTATAAGCTCTCACCCAGAGCATACTATTCTGGAACGCTCCTTCTAGACCATTCCACGCAGATTGAACTCTGAAAGTACAATCTGCAGCGTGATAAGTTATCATGCACGCTGCAGGAGTGCATCTTGCAGCTTATAAAGTAGTCCCTACGTATACTAACTATAGTGATATATAATAATATCCACACTAGTATTAGGTATAATACCCTAAAACCGGTTACCGTATTTGTTTAAAATCGTGAATTGCAATTCTATATAGGTGTTGAAAACTTGGTTTACGTAGTTTAAGCCTATAATATATATAAAAAAGGCGTTTTATAAGTTTGTGAAAATGCGTTGAGCGGTTTTATCATCTTAAGCTGTTAAGTAAATATTATTACCTTTAAAGTCTTTTTTAGAGATGTATTTGTAGGGGTAGGCGTTAAGCTTATTATTTACGTCCTCGTATTCAGTTACTTATATTATAAAATTGGCTTTTATCTAGTCCTTAAGTACGTAATTGGTTTAAAATTGTCGTTTGATCCGAATTTATTCGTAAACGGGGTAGTTAGTAAACCAGTAGCTGATCTTGCTATATACAATACAATGTTTTTGCAAACCCAGAGGTCTCCGTATACTTTTTTGTAGGTATTGCTATAGTCGTAGTATATTTCGTCTCTAGTTATAGGATTGTCCTCCATTATAGCTGCTTTACCCTTTATTCCCAGAGATTTTCCACCAATATCTTTCTTTTTAGTAACTTTATTTAAGGCTTTTACTTTGTTTTAGGTATACTTTAAACCTTCGATCCAAAACATGGTAAATTGTTTTAGCGAGATTCACCTTGGTAATTTAGCCTTCGCTTTTCGCTTTATCGGTTATAATTATTAATTCAAGGTTCGCCTATCGGCGTATAAAGTTCTTAAGCGATATTTTGAAACTCGTATAAAAAGCCTTTAAGTTTTTTTCTGGTTTAAATGATATAAGGTCAAAGTTTGGGTTTTTACGGTATATTTTCGTTACTATTTAAATAAATAATTTGTTACCCTTATATTTTAGTTCAAAGGCTACGTAATACTTTTGAAACTTATCTAATAAACTGGTAAGGATCTCCTATAGGTTTTTATCAACGTTTTTGTTGGTAGGCCTTACACTTTGCAATGTTGTCGGTTCGATTAGTCGAAGTAACAGTAGTATTGCGTGGTCAGATAGTGGATGTATTATTCTAGGTTTGGCAGGCCTCTAGCTGGTCTACACTGTAATTTGCATGGACAATTGCTTGGCTCATGCCCTAGTATAAAGTGTAGCATACTACATTCAACTTGTACCCAATGCAATAAGTTCCCATAAAGCAATACACTTCAACTTGCAGTTTAGTATAGTCAACTTTACTGTAAGTAAAGTTGACCTACTACACTTGCATGTAATACTATTCTAACAATTCCAACAGTTTTCATATTGATTTTTTACTAATTCCTAGGTTATTCCAGTTTAGTTCTCATCGTAAAATTCGTAATCAATTTTTATATCGAAGTGTAATTTTAAGCAGTTATAGCATTTTTCAAATATATCTACTTACGTAAGATGGTATATATACTACTTTTCAACTTGCCTAAATAGTATGCCATATAAGATAACGTAAAACTTGGATAGTTTAATATCCAGTCTTTTATATGTGTTAAGTATAATACGTATTTTGTTATTAAATACTTTGTATGGTTTACGACTATAGTTTTCGTTTTCATTTTTAAGTTTAGCGAAGTTGGTAAGCTTCATAAGGTCGCTTTTTTTAGTATGGAAGCGATGCGGTAAGAGATTACAGTAAAGGTTGTGGTTGGTAAATATCGGTTTATAGGGTACGTATTAACGTTTCGCACCGTTCGTTAATTTATAAAGCGAGGTGTTTTCGTTATTCGAGTCTCTTTTTTCGTGGTTAAGCTAGTTATTAACGGTATTAGGAGCGTAAGATTGTATTAGTTTCTGGTTAAAATTGCGTTTCGGGAATGGTTCGTGTTTAACCTTTGTTGCGGATAATCGTTACGGTGCTTTCTTCTCTTCTGTCGATCTCTCTAACTTCGTTTACGCTTTGCGGCTATCTTTCAGCCTTAATAAGCGTCTTATATCCATCTACAGAGGCTTTTTTCGTTTCTGGTCCATCATTTTATATAAGTTTTCTTAATATTTTTTTCGTCAATATCCCTTTATAAACTTTACTTTTATCTCTTTATCGTTTATTCACTTTAGTATTGATATAAGCCAAACTATTACTGATAAAGCTTTTAAAATACGGATATTATTTCCACCGGTTATATTAATACTTTTACTTTGTAATTATTTCCGTAGTATTTTTAAAATCGTATTATCAACTATACGCTATATATCCGGCGTCTAGTCCACAAAGTCCTTTTTAAAATTGTCGAATGGCTCGCATCCTTTAATTTCGCTATTATAATAGTTGAAAATCATATTAATAATACGTATTTGTTGTATAATGGTTTAAATCTTCCACTAATAACTCGATTTGATTATCTAATAGATTAATTTGCAAATACTTTAAAATATTATTACGAAACGACGTATATTAAAAAAGGTACTTTATATATTCGTAAGTTTCTACCAAATCCGTTACTAGCAAAGCCAAAGTATGTTTAAGGTGGGTATTTTATATGCAAATATTATGTTTAGAAAGGCGTAAATTGGTAATTTCGCACCGTAATTGGATTTAAATACGTTTTAATTTTCAAGTTTGAGGTGGTTTATTTTACAAACGGTAAATACAAAGTAAATAAAATGAATAAAACCGTCGAAGTAAAGCTATTAACGCTTATTAATATGAATAAATTTCAAATGATACGTAAATGAAACATACTTATAAACTAGTAAAACGTTTCAATTTATTTTCATTAACGTTTAGTAACGTTATATTAATTAAATAGTTAGTCAAAGTTAAACGTCGTAAAGGATAAATTGAAAATATATGGGTCGAAATTCAAAATGCGGATGACGCGAATCGTAAAAAAAAGAGGGAAAAGAAATGTGGGTGTGGGGAGGTGTATTCTATAATCCAGTATATGGGTCCTGGTTCGTGTTTGGCAAGCGGTTCGTATTGTTGTATCGTAGCCGCTTTTATTAGGGCGAATGGTTTGTATATTTCGTTCGTACTCGTTTTTAGTTTTTGTAAGCGATTGGGATACTATATTCGTAACCGCTTTTATATTTCGTAAACGATTTGAATATCGAGTTTAGGCCGGATAGGTTCTAACAAAGGGTTCTAAAATTTGGTTATTTTGGATTACGTAGCCTAATACATAATCAAACGTTTTCTAAAAAGTGCACGAGTACGTTTGTAACGCTAATATAGGTTGATGATTAACACAATGAGGCCTTTTAGTCGACAGGACACCAACTAGTTAATGATATTGTATTAAAAGTGGTCTTTTTTAAAGTCACTTCGGATTTTATAGTTTCATTATACTTCGGGCTTCTCGGTGCTCTCGTGTAATTTTACATTCCCATATAGTTTTTGTAAGGCGTAGTAGTAAAACACAAATAAATGAAACCAATATAACATCCCGTTATAGGTATTTAACCTAGGTTTGTTTATTCTTTACTTAACTGTTTGTAATCAACCTAGTCGGCTACTAATTAATATCGGTAAAGTCTCTGCTTATTTCACGTAAAGTAAAAATAGTATAAGAGTAATCGTTAGATTATTATTATAGTAAAAGATAGATCGATTTGGAAAAAAACATTCTAGAGAGTACATGCCACGGATGTGAGGTTATAAACCTTTTATTCGGGTAGTGGCCCTTTTACCGTGCGCTCTGAAATACTAATTTCAGACCATTCCACGCATGATGCACTTTGAATCTTGCAAGAGTACAGCCTGCAGCATGACACTTTATCGTACACTCTGCAGGATTATACCTTGCAATATAATGCACTACCACTTGGCCTACGTATACTAGCTATGAGGGTATATAGTGATATACACAAAAAATATTTACAATTTTTTTCCAAGCCAAAGAATTTATTAAATTAAGTATTAAAATTGGTTTTTATAAGCTTTATATTAAGGAAAGAGATCAGTGGAAGACCACGTTCCATATATTTTAGTAAGTTTCTATTCACGTGAATGTAAATAAAAAGTAATCATAAGATTGATATTGTAGTAAAGATGGATGGCAGGGTCGGTCAGAAAGAGGAATTCAGAGAGTGTACGACACGGATAGGAGGTTATAGACCTTTTATCCGGGCAGTGACCCTTTTGGTATGCAATCTAAAATACCCTTTCTAAACCGCTCCATACATAATGTACTTTACACCTTATAAGAGTGTAGCGTACAACATGATACGTTGTTATGTACACTATAGGATTACACTTTGTAATATAATATACTTCTATTTGATCTATATATACTAACTGTAAGGATATATAGTAATATTCATACAGGTAATCATTTTCTTTTTATTTATATGTTTTGTACCTATATCAAAATGACAATAGTATAATAATCACGAGTTTGTATAAGTGGTTTTATAGTAATAATATAATTATGGTATCAATTATAAAGGTTTAAATTAGTAAATTTTATAATAACAGTATAGTTATGCCATCAATTACGAAGGTTCGAATTAGTATCTTTTATAATAATAGTATGATTACGGTACTAAATGTAAAGGTTCGAGTTAGTAATTTCTAACCGTAGTGTTAATTATAATAAAGGTTTGAATTGCATAATTAATCCGTGACGATATAGTTATTAATAACACCTTTAATTATTTTCGACAGGAGTGTAATTAGGTAGGTAATATGGGGGTAATTACGTAATGGTAATTACAATGTTACGTATTTTAAGTTATTATAAAAAGATATATTGCTATAGGCTCAAGTAAAACCTCATTTTTTTTCTTTTGAAGGCGCATACACAAAGTTAATATAAAGGCTTATCTCAACTTAAATTAACCTTTATTTCAATTAACCAATCTTAACCGCTGTGATAGGTAGGTTACTAGACTAATATCTATATATTAACCTTACCTTTGAATCTATACCGCGTAAAAAAAAAATTGTAAGGCGTTATTTGGCGCGTAAACGCCGCCGCGCCACCACGGCCGCCGCTGCCGCTAATACTACCACCATTAATAACAGCCCGCCCTTGTCGGGCATTATTTCTTTTACAGCCACTTCCCCTCCGGCCTCGCTATCCTCCGCTGCCGCCGCCAAAACCGTTACCTCCCCCCCCCCCCCCCTTTCCTCTTTCCCTCTCCCCCTTCCCCCTTAGCTTTCAAGAGGAAAAACGGGAGGCTTTTAAAGTTATAAACCTTACCCTTTCTATGCGAGTAAAAAACCCCTTACCCACGGGGACCCCCTGACGTCATAAACGCAGCTTAACAAGACCTCTTCGCGGTTTGTATTCCATAAATTTACCCGTTTATATACCTTTAGTGTTTTTTTAAATAAGGAGTACGAGGCGGACCTCCTCCGTTGCCTCGAGCTCCGTATCTCTAAGCTGTTCCGCGGGGCCTTTTTAACGCGTAAGGCGTTAAAACAACGCACCCGGTTTCGTAGCTTCGGGCCACTAATAAACACGCTTTACATGTTGTATATCATGTCCGCAGCCGCGGGTAAATTTATTGGCGATTGCTGTGTAAACGGGGCTTGTTCAACTTGTTGTTACTATCATGAGCGGACTGGTAACGGATACGCCCCCATTTCGTTAGTTTTAGGACCATAGTCTGAGACTGTGTTACGCTCCTTCCGGCTTTATAGTAAGTTTTAACTGATTTGAAAAACTCCCACCTTTTTGAAAAAGCAATATTTAAAGCGTTTCGAAAAATAACCTCTGTCGTAAATAACTAAAATAAGCCGATATTAATTAGTATAATAGGTACTAACCAGTAGATCAAAGAGTCTGCAATCACTATTACCGCCCAAAATCGGGGTTTACGTATATATTATATAGGCGAGTTCGACGACATTATTTCACGTCACCTTAAAAAGGATAAATACCCCCCTACGTTTTTATTTAAGAGTATACGTCCTAAAGCGCGGGGCTATCTCCTCATTGGCGCCGATAACGGCTTCGATGGAGGTAATTGTGATAACGCTAATATAAAGGGGGAGGGCGACAGGGAGAATGGCATAGACGCGACGACGTCGCCTTTTTTTTTTTTTTTTTTTTTTTTTAGTGATAAATAGTTGCCCTTTACGGATGATCTGGTGCGCCCGACTATGATATAATACGTGATATAGTAATATTATTACTTTGTATAAAAATAATCATGCTACGAGTATTAAATGTAATTTAAAGTATATAAAATATTAAGGAATAAAATATTAAAAGTAGTATAGTATTGTAAATTGAAATCAAAAAAGGTAAATAGTAAAATACTTAATAGGGCCAAAACACATAAACCAAAAAGTGATAATATATTGAAAGCGACGCGAAATAGTATATTTAAGTAAAGGCAAAATTCGTTAGGTCAGCGTTATAAGTTGCGAACCGTAATATAATTCGGGGAATAGTACGGATAGTTAATTTCAAACCGTTTCAAATCGGTAAAAGTAATGTAATGGTTTATGAAGGTTGTAAACTTTTTCAACAATTTTAATAAATAGTATTCTTATCGATATAAACTTTTCCAATATTTCGTTTGGGGTAGTCTTGGTTGTTACGTTCGTTAGTTTAGATTTTTTATTGATTTACTTTGTTTTCTCGATTTCGAGACGTTTATATAACTCGTGTAAAGCTATAATATCGATTATTAAACGTTTTTTTTATTTGTGATACGAAACTTAATAAGGAATTTATAAAGAAAAAGGGAATTATTATATGTAATAAAAAGAATAATACGTAAATCAAGGTTAGAAATAATTATTCGGATTGTTGTCATTATAATAATTTTTAAATAGATATTTCCAATTATACTTTAGATTTAAGAGGCTAAGACTTTTCTCATAACCCGTTTTCACTGAGTAAAGCTTTAATGGATAATGTTTCCACGAAATATAAAGCCACTTCATATTGGGGTTTCATTATCGAAGATTAAGAAGAAGTTCATTTACGAATTATAGTTGTTATTATTAGCGAAAAAGCCGTTGGTTAAAAAAATAGCTTTATAATATGTATATTTTGCGGTATAAACTACAAACCGCGTTATAAATTATATATTTACCATATAAAACGCTTATTAAACGCCTTATATACGTTATTTAACAGGGTAGTTAAATATTACTCGGTTACAAAAAGATTAAATACCGTTTTGAGTTTATTAATAAAGCAATTTAAATGTTACGTATTCGTTAGTATTCATATTCGTCAGCTCGTTTTACGCTATCCAAAACGATAAGAGTAATTTTATCCAACTAACCTTTTTACATAAGGCCTAAAACGCCGTTCCGAAAAGTAATGGTAACGCTGTTAAAGTTAATTATGTAATTTTTCGTCAAATACGTCTTAGGTTTTACCCTTAATCTGGCCCTTGAAAGCTTTCCCTTTTCAAATACGGAAAAAAACGTGTTATACAACGTTAATATATCGTTCGTTTATATACCAGTTAATATAAATCCCTTAAAATGGGCCGTTAATATTAATAGGCATGAGTCGAAGGTTAAATTAGTTATTCCGAGCCGGTTTCTACAATATTTTCAATAGGTATTATACTAGTAAACACCAGATTGAATTAGGCCATAAAGAAGTTTTATAATACGTAAAATCGTTTTGGGTAAATATTGTTTTTTAAAATCTTTATGTATATCGGCGTAAATACGTCGTTTAAACCGCTTTCTAAACGAGTTATATACTTAAGTAATGTTACGAGATTTAATATATAAGTTATGAGGTATATTAAGGGAGGCTATAAGTATTAAAATTAAACAGTGGCTAACCCGTTATAAGGTAGACGATTATGTTATTATATCCTTTTTGCTGTTATTATTATAGCCTTTTATAATTAGGCGGGTTTTTTCATATAGTTTTTTCGTTTTATCTCTGAAATCGTATACGAGGAAAACTAATAAAATTTATAGGTACTGTAAATCGTTAAATCGAACCATTTGAAGTGAAAAACGCCTTGGTCAATTTAAACAAAAAAATATTTAGGTAAATTATTAAAACGAGGCGCCTAAATTAATGATAATGCCGTTGTAAATATAATTTAAGCTAAATTTACAGTTTAAAATCTCCTTTCAAATGATAAAAAAGTTTACGGTAAAGGTTCCGGGGAATTTTTTGGTTTTTAAGTTAAAAGGGCGGTCCCTGCAGCTAGGTATTGGTTAGGTTAATATAAACAGCTCTCTTTTGTTTAGTAAAATCGAACCGAAAGTGTAATTTGGGGGGTGGGCTAAAATTGGAAGCGGTTTAGATTCGTCGTTTTAAGGGGTGTCCCGTCAGTGGTTTTAATCGGATTACGATTTTAAGCCGCTCCTTTCCATATTTTTTTTTTTTTGTATTTTCATACTATTATTTACGAAATCAAACTCTTACTGTTTAGAAAATTAATGAAATAATTATAACCTTCAAACCCGTTCATCTTTTAAAGGTCAATTTATTTGTACTTAATATTTTAAACCAGTACTTTAAATTATAATAATAGGTTTAAAACGCTAGTTTTACGTAGGCTATTCCTTATATCCAACGCTTTAAAAACGTTGTTCTAGGCTCGTAAAGAACGTAATGTTGCCATAGCTTTTGCTACTGAATTTGCCATTTACACTATAGTTAATGATGATATAAAATTTATATAAATTCTTAGATAAATACCAAAAATAAAGAACGTAAGGATAAGCCCACTCAGGACGGAAATGTTATTAAAGGCATTAACCGTTATTTATAAGATTCATTCCTTAAAACTGTTACCCTTCAACTTTTTGAATAATATTGTATATATCTTTTTAAACGGTTTATAATACCGTTTATACTTATTAATACCTTATGATATTTTTACTGATATTTGTTTACATTCGTTATTGGCGATCCTAACTTTCATACGCCATTTCATAAAGTCGAAGGCTATATTAACGTTGTATATATCTACTGCATAAGCCCTAAATAAATTTTTAACCAACAATGAATCAAAACGTTCTAAGAATCTATAATAAAAGCGTTTCGTATAAACTTAGCAGACTGAAATGATATTTCCACATTAACGGAGTGAAGTACCGGTTAACTATCTAAATATATAATATTGATGATTACCTTATAGTTAAAGTTTATTTAGTTTTAAAGGCGAAACTTAAATCATTGTGAAGTCTGTAAATATAATTAATACTTATAGCAAAACTTTTTAATAGTTTCGAATACGGTTTTCCTTACATCCGTATAATCTACAGCGTAAAGTAATCGTAAAAGGATTTTTATAACCGGGTATATGAATTAACGGTATAATATCTGTAATTCCGGCTACGTTAAGTAAACAGTTTTAATTATATGTGTTTCAAGGAAAAACTATAAGTGGCTGAACTGAAATTGGAACGGTATAAATACGTTATCCGAGGTACGAATAATCTAATTAGTCGTATTTCGAACCTTAACTTTAAACTTATTTATATTAGTTAATAAAAGTATGAATAGTATTTAAAAGTTTGATATATAAAATTTGACTTGTTCGAAACGTATGCTTATAATGATCGTTCTAAATAAACGATGTTTTATCTTTACTAAATAAAACCTTTAATTTTTTATTCGATTTAACTAAAACTTTGAAAACTTCATTATAAACACATCGAATTGTCGTTTTCCTATCGTAAATATTTCTGCTTTATTAATATTAAGTATAATACCATAAAACCGGTTACTGTGTTTGTTTAAAAGCGTAAATTATAACGTTATATAGGCATTTAATACTCCGTTTAAGTAATTTAAACTTATAATATGTAAAAAGAAGGCGTTTCATAGGTCTGTAAAAATACGTTAGGCCGTTTCATCATCTTAGGTTGTTAAGTATATATTATTACCCTTAAAGTGTTTTTCTTTGGAGATGTATTTGTAGGGGTAAGCATTAAGTTTATTCCTTACGCCTTTATACTCGGTTACGTATATTGTAAAATTAGCGTTTACTCGTTCATTCAATAAATAACTGGCTTAAAATTACCGTTTAATTCGAAGTTACTTGTAAGTTAAGTGGTCAATAAACTAATAGCCGATTTTAACGTATATAATACAACACTTTTACAAGCCCGGGGGGCTTCGTATACCTTTTCGTCAATATTATTATAACTGTTGGAATAGTACTACGTGTAGTGCAGTAGGTCAATCTTACCTACAGTAAAGTTGACTATACTGACTGCAAGTTGAGTATATTGTTTATGTGAACTTACCGCATTGTGTATAAGTTGAGTGCAGTATGCTACACTTCACACGAGGGCACGGGCTAAGCAATTAGCCATACAAATTACAGTGCAGACCGGCTAGCGGTCCGTCAAACGTAGAAAAATATATCCACTACTTGACCAATACAATACTACTGTTAATTCGACCACAATTCGAATCGACAACATTGCAACAATCTAAGGCTCTACCAACAATAAACGTAATATGTTAAGTTTTTAACTGTAGGATTGTTTTCTATAATAGTTACGTTACCTTTTGTTTTTAGTGTTTCCTCCTTAATATTTATTTTTCCGATAACTATATTTAAGGCGTTTACTTTGATTTAGGTATACTTTAAACCTTTGATTTAAAACTAGGTAATTCGCTTTAGAGAGGTTTACTTTAGTAATTTAACCTTCGTTTTTCGTTTTATTGGTTATAAATACTACTCCGAAATTCGCCTATTAGCTTATAAAGATTTTTAACGATATTTTAAAACTTATGTAAAAGGCTTTTAATGTTCTTTCGATTTAAATAGTGTAAAGTCGAAATTAAGGTTTTCGAGATTTACTTTTATTACTATTTAAATAAATAGTTTATTATCTTTATATTACAGGTTAAAGATTGCTTAATACTTTCGAAACTTAGTTTATAAGGTAGTAAATACCTTTTATAGGTTTTAATTAGTGGTTTCTCGCTAATTTTTCACTAATTTCCAGGTCGTGTTAATCTAATTCTTATTGTCAAATTCGTAATTGATTTTTTATCGAAGTATAATTTCAAGCGATTATACTATTGTACAAATGCATCCACTTAAGAAAAGTAATATATATACTACTCTTTAACTTATTTACATGATATGCCGGATAATATAACTCAAAATTGAAACAATTTAACATATAATCTTTTCCACGTATTAAATATAACACTTATTTTATTATCGAGTATATTGTATAGGTTACCGCTGTAATTTTCGTCTTGATCCTAAAGTTTGGCGAAGTTGATAAACTTTATAAAGTCGTTTTTAGTTAGTGGGAAAGCGATGCGATAAAATATGATAGTAAAGGTCGTAGTAAGTAGGTATTAATTTATAAGGTATATATTAACGTTCTACATCGTTTATTATTTCTTGAAACGGAGCGTTTTCTTTATTTGGGCCGTTTTTTTCGTAGTTTAGCTGATTATTAACGGCATCTAAGGTATGGTTTTATCTTGGTTTCTATTTAAAATTGCGTTTCGGGGAGAATTCGTATTTAACCCTTGTTATAAATGATCTTTACAACGTTTCCTCTTTTTTCGTTGATTCCTCTAACTCCGTCTCCACTTCGCGGCGGGAGTTCAGCCTTTTAAGCACCTTTTCTCCATTTACGGAGGCTTTTTTCGTTTCCTATCCGTTATCTTAAGTAGGTGTTCCTAACGTTTCTTTGATTAATATCTTTTAACAAATTTTGCTTTTATTACTTTATCGTATATCTATTTTTAATTTATATAAGTTAAGCCATTATTAATACGGTTTTTATAATAAGGTTGTTATTTCTACCGATGGTATTAATATATTTACTTTATTATTATTTTCGTAGTATTTTCAAAATCGTACTATAGATTATACGCTATATACCCTACATCTAATTAGTAAAATCCTCTTCAAAATTATCGAATGAATTGCGTCTTTTAATTTTGCCGTTAAAATAGTTGAAAATCATATTAATAATATACATATTTACCATATAAGTATTCAAATCATTTACTAATACCTCGATTTTATTATCTTATAAATTCTGGTTTAAATACTTTAAAATGCTATTACGAAATAACGTGTATATAAAAAGATACTTCATATATTCGTTATCTTTTGCCAAATTTCTTCCCGGTAAAGCTATCGTATACTTAGGTATAGCTGGTTATCACGTATACCTATAATGAGAAAGCAAAAAAAAACATTGATTTCGCGCCATAAATAGGATTTGAGTACGTTCGGTGCATTAAAAAACGTATAAATTCGAAAGATTAAAGGAAATAAAGTATTAAGCATTTACTAATATATATAAAATTTTAATAATACGTAAATAAAGCGTAATTATAGCCTAATTAGGTATTGAAAATCAGTTTTGTTAACGTTTAGTAACTCTATATTAGTTAAACGATAAGGAAAATTCAAACTTCGTAAATACTCAACTTAAAACATACGGTATAAGGCGAATATAAAGAGGCGGTTAGGGCAAATTAGTATAGGGAGATATAAGATGTAATGTGTAATCTAGTGTATAAGGCTTGGTTCGCGTTTGGTAAATGATTTGGATTGTCGTATTATAGCCGCTTCTAGTAATTATACGTGGTTTGAGTATTGTATTCGTAACCGTTTTTCGGTTTCGCAAGCGACGTGAATGTTATATCTATAACCGCTCTTAGGTTTTGCGAACGGCGTGAATATTATTTCTATAACCGCTTTTGGGTTTCGTAAGCGGTTTGGATGTTATGTTTAGATCGGGTGGATCCCAATGAAGGGTTCCAAAACCTGGTAGTCTTAGTTTACGTTACTTAATACGTAATAGGACGCTCTTTGAAAGATGCTCAGGTACATTTAAAGCGTCAAAACAAGTTAACGGTTAACTTAACAGGAAATTTTGGTAAATAGGGTATTAATTGGTTAATGATATCGTACTAAAAGTGTTTTTTTAAAGTTACTTCGAATTTTACAGTCTTATTACGTTTCGGGTTTTAACGACGTTCCCGCGTAATTCTACACTTTTGTATAGTTTTTATAAGGCGTAATAATAAATTATAAATAGTTAAAACCGTTACAGTATCTCGTTATAAGTATTTAACTTCGGTTTGTCTTTTTCCCCCTTGGCTGTTTAAAGTTAACCTAATTGACTACTAATTCATATTGGTAAGGTTTCTATTTACATAAATTTAAATAAAAATGAATCGTAAAATTTATATTATATTAAAGATAAATAACAAGGTCGGTTAAAAAGAGGTATTTAAAGAGTACACGTTATGGATTTAAGGTTATAAACCTCTTATTCACGTAGTGATCCTTTTACTATACATTCTGAAATACCCTTTTCAGACTGCACCACGTATGATACACTTTACACCTTTCAAAAGTGCAGTCTGTAGCATAACACGTTATCGTGTACCATATAGAAATGCACCTTGTAATATAGTTTACTATCACTTTTCCTATTTATACTAGCTATAAGAGTATATAATAATATCCACAGTATACGTTTCGAACTTTTCGAATAGCTTATTACCCCTTTCGGTTATTTTAACTCATTATATATCTTTTAACAATATATTAATAATTCATTACGCTTTTTTTCAATATTCTTTACTTTACTCATGTTAACGATATTCTTGTTTATTTGAACAGTATCTTTGACGATTATAATATTAAAATTGAATACGTTTTTAACGCCTTAAACGTTGCGAGATTTAACTTCGATATATTGAAATATGAGTTAAGCGTTTCAAAAACTAAATATTTATAATTTATTATTAAGGTTAGAATCGATTTTCTTATAAACCCAGAAATATTACATATTATTCCAAAATAGGTAATTCTTATAGTTTTTAAATATACGTGGTTTGCTTAAATTCGTTATCTCTTACCGATATTTCATTTACGATTACTTCACGATTATAAATACATTACTGTGGCTTACTCATGAAAATACACCATTTCGTTAAAAACTTGAAAAAGGAGCCATTTTCGAACGGTTTGAATTTAGTTTACTTTTCGAATCTATATTCTTTTAATGAAATCCAGACCGTAATACTTTTTTAAAAGCTAACTACTTAGGTTAGGCCTTAAAAACTTCCCTTTTTAATGTGACAACCGCAGTAAAATACGCTTAATAGCGTATTAATCTCATCATTTACCATCCGCTGAGTATAATTACAAAATTTAAGATAAGGGGTTATTTAGGATTATAAGCTATTTAAAAGTATGAGATGTGGAGTTTCGGGTTATGATACGCCTCTTTACGATTTTAATAAATTATGAAAACTTGAAATATTTCATAACTATACGAAGGTTTTATAAATAATAAGTCTGTTAGTTTAAATGACTTATCCAGTTTCGTTTCCGATTAGTTTATAATAAGGCGTTAAATTACATACGATTTAATATGTTATTAAGAAGAGATTGGAATAATTACAAAGGCTTTTTTGACATACACTGTTTCAGCCGAAAATTTGATCATTTTGTTCTAAATAGGTCGTTTCCAAACCGTTTCCACATATATATATCTTCCGATTAACCGGTGCCGGTAAATTCATTTTCAAGATTTGCGAACTTTTTACTAATATTAATTTTTAAAGTTATTGAAAAGCCATTATTACACGTAATGTTATTTACCTCTAACTAGTTTATATAATATATATAGGTAATTGATGTTTTTCTGCAGATATTTGTCCCGGCGATGATTAGGTGTTAGAAGTTTTAATTTCGAAATGTTTAGTAAATAACTATAAGGTTTTAAAGTTTCACGACTATATTTAGATACCTATTTACAAGCTATTTACTATGGTGTTAATTTAACTTATCTACGATTTACTTTTTATTAGTTAACCGAGCTGCAATTTTACTATGATTATCTTTTTTAAAACGTACTTTTAACCCGGTTCATACCGCGTAATCCGCCATTTTTATCGAAATCACGATGTTTATAAACGTATAACCTATTAGAAATATCGCTGTAAAAACTCTTTTAAATTTTTTCTGATTTCTGAACGACTTCAAAACGAACTTTTAATCAATTTTATAGTTAATTTACCCTGAAAACGTACCAGAAACCCACATTATCCTATAATTATTATAAACCGTTTAAGTTAATTCATTACTTTTAAGGTTATAAGTATTATAAATACCAAAGCTTACATAAAAATATTTTTTTAAATCATTATTAGCGATTCTACGAATTTATTTATACGATCGTTAATAATTAAAGGTCGAATTAAACTAACGGATTTTAAAATTTTCTTTATAACTTAATATGGGTAGAACAACGCCTAAATATTACCTTTTACATCGAAACCCATAGTACAACCAAATGTACTTATTAAAAGATTTTAATGTATTTATATTTCTTTATTATTCATATTTATATTTTATTAAATTCGTTTATTACCTGGTTATCAATTCACGTTCAACAATAGAAATACGACTATTATTGGTATTAGTTCATTTTTTTTTAATAATTTACGGCTATTATATAGATTTTATATAACCGGTATAACGCTTTTTAGTCCTAATTACAATACTACATGTATATATCGAGGATTTTGTCTAAATTATCCGCGAAGTTACAAAGTTTATATAAGCCTTAATGGCAATTACGTAATGACGTATAAAGGAAGTCGTTAATAAACGGCGTTTTCTTTTGAAATATTTTCGGGTCGGTAACGAAGTTTAACTCCTTTTTGTAAACTATAAGTTGTACGATTTTTATTTAAAACGTGAAGTTAATTTTACGATAAGTATCGTATAATATATATAGTCGATTTCTAAATACTTAAATTCAATATCCCGGGAGATAAATACCTTCCATTTTATATGAATTGACTTATTCAAACTGTTTCGAACTCGTTATAAAATAAACAATCCCGCGATTTTAAACTATAAGTTATTAATATAATCAGAGACGAAGGCGAGATAGAACTGGAGTAGCATGTTAAAATTATTTTACGAATTGAGAATAAATTTGAAACCGGCCATAGCTGGTTTTATAATCTACCGAAATAGTAGGTTTTAGTTAAATAAATAGGTTACGTATATTTAACGTAAAAGCCGGTTTTAAGTTTTTTCAATACCGTAATATTTGACGTTTTCGAATTATTTTATAAATCCGTCGAGTATAACAACGGGCTATTACGTTTAACCTATAAGCGGATTTAGCGTTTTACACTTTACGTTATGGAGCGAAACGATGTAAAATCTGTTACTTTATATTTATTAAGTATAAATGCGACGTAATATTAACGAAAACCAAATTACGGTAAATTATTCGAGTATATCCTTAAAGTTTTCGTCTTCATTTTTACTTAAAGGTTTTTACCAATTTCGATTAACTTGCCGAGCTTCGAGTTAAAATGACTTAGTTTTCTGTTAATAAACCTAAATACCTCGACAATACTTTTGGTTGCCTTTAGCTATACTTCCTACTTGTTCATTAACTATAATCTTTACGTTCCCCGTTGTTATAACCCAAGGACCAACTGCAGGTCATGGAATAGGCCAGCGGTCTGCTGCGCTATCAGAAGCTTGATATCCAACACATCAAGAGGAGATATCTCTTATGTAAAGACCCCGGAATTAGGGTTGGAACCGCAAGAACCGAAGAGTGGTCCAGTCGATACTACATTGGACCGTGGAAAGCGACCAGCGACTTCAGCGGTCCAGTACTGAAGATAGTATGAAGTCCATAGGATATAAGGATACGGCTATCACCATACAGATAGTATTTCCTTCATAGCTCTTCATTTGTCAATCTAAGTATTCAGTTTACACACTTGAATAGCTTAACGGCTAGTGATCATTCTATAGTACGAACAAACATCTTCTTGATATTTCACCTTTGTTACCTCTGCTACCTTACTGCTAACATAAACCCCTGAACACCTTTTATTTACTCACGGGTATTTAGTGTGATTATTACACCCGCTTAATACGTAAATTTACTTAAATGTTATATTTCTCGTTTCAAATCTATACAGTCCATAAGCCATCGGAATATATAGGAGTAGAAGGTATAAAACTCGTTCCCCTTCGAATATTTAACTTTTTTTACGTAACGTACCGAACTTTCATTGCCTTTTTTACATCGAAGATTTACGCTTATATGCTTCATTTTTATTTGTTAACACTTAAAACACGGTTTACAAACACTTCGACTTACTTCAGTTTAAAATTTCGAACATTAAATAGAGTTTAAATAATTCTTTTATAACCTAATTTATATTGGGATTTAGGTTTAAAAACGTATACGAATAATTGAAATTACGACTTGTCATAACAATAAAATAAAGACGATATCGGGCGTTAATATTTAGCCATTCGTTAACGATTTTTTTGCGGTTATATAGATATAACGTACCTTTCGTTTCTTAATGAAACTTCTGCGAATCGTACATTATACGCTATATGTATTCGAAGTACGTTTATTTGTAGATCCTATTAGGAAATATATCTATAGCTTATAAGACCGGAATTTATATATTATTTAAAAAAGATTAAGTAACTTTCGAATGGATTCTATTTATATTTATAATAGCTTTAGCAACCTTCATAACCAATTAAGGATTTGTTTTTTTAAAAAAAGCTAAAACACATATGAAGATTTATTTAATCAGGCCATAACATTAGGCCGTATTATAATACTAATGATATGTTATAAGAGGAAGATTTTGATTTTTAAAAATGAGGTATTTACAAGACTATTTATAAGAGGAGAGAGCATTAAAGCGCCTTTTACGTAATATAAAATCGTTCGACCTAAAATCTTTTACACAATATTATAACATTCCACCGCTTCAGAGAAATCGTTTCGCACTTAACGCCCCATAACACCTTTCTTACATTACATATAGCCGCGTAAAAAAGAAAGGGAAATAGGATTTTTTAAAACGTGCCATTTGATTTTAAGCAGCTACCTTATTTCCTCTATATCTAACTGGTTTCGTGGTTTAGCGGTTAAAACATCTACTCTTATAGTATGGGTTTTAAATTCGATCCCTAGCGTAACCCTTCAATACGGAGGATTTAAGTGTAGTTTTACTAAAGGGAGAGAGGGTAAAGAGTATATTAAGGGGTAATATTATAGGTTAGTACCTAGCTAATATTTACCAGTGATTCAGCCCTAGTAGTTATTTACGTTTTTATAGTGCTTTAGAGCAGCTTGGAAGCTGTATGGGAACACGTTCTCACACGTTACGTAACCAAGTTATATCATCTTTCCTAGCTCCGTAATAGCTTCCTAATAGGAGTTTCTCATTTCTCTTCATCAAGGTTTATCGACAGAATCCAACCACCTTAAACGACAGCTCCGGCCTCAATCCCTTTATAGGGTAGACTGTTAGCCGGTTTATATCCTTTTTTGTATAGGTAATTGCTTAACCCGTACCCTATATTAAATTGGGTACTCTATTATAATTAACCTGCAGCTAGTACAGTTAGCTTTAACTAGATTATACTTTAATGATATATTAACTGAATTAATACAAAACTTCTTAAAGTGTCGAACTTTAGTTAAATATACGTCTAAATAATAAATTACCCCTATTACTATCATATAACGCCCTTTTTAAAACAGTATTACAAATTACCAAGCTCTTATAAAAATGACATATAAATTAACTATTCCGCAACTTTTTTTTTAAAAAAAAAAACTCTAACCCTTTTCTCATTTGAAATAAACCTTTATATAATATCATTCCAATATAAATCTACTCATTTTATATTACCTTAACCTATACAATAGATATTAAAATAAAAATCTCGGTTCTTTTTAAAAAGATTTATTCTATAAGTTGGTTTGAGAAGTTTAATGTTGTTCTAAATATTATATTGCGTTAGGTGAAAAAGATTATGGTAAATTCCATTGGTAGCCATTTATTTAAGTCCTATTATTTATGTTATTTTTACGTTTTTAGGGGGGGGGGTACAGTAAAGTGTTATTCGTACCAGTAGTAAAGGGAAAAAAAAGAAGTATTGGTTTTCCAGAAGAGATATAAAAGGCGTTAGAAGACTTCGGAAATCGGTCTCTTTGAGGATACTAACGAAGTGGTTGTAAGGGTGCCACCCAAATAAAGATGTTATTGATTGAATCAACAACTGACCCTCTGGGGTGTCAAACTCTGACTAAATATACGGCTGGATGACAAATCGCACCTGCCACCACCACATGTCACAGGTACCCAGGCAGTGGATTTCACAAAAGGCGCTAAATCCACGGGGGCAATCAGAGGCCAACTCCGCTGTCGGCGGTGCCCGCATCAACCCTAATGGGATGAGCAGGGGTCAAGTTTTCCTACATTAGTAGAAGCACTGCCAAACGCCCAGGGCGTGTTACCTTTGGCACACAGATCAATCGTAAGAGGGAAACGCAAGAGCGACACGAAAGCAGCCAGCCATGTCAAGCGTCCCAGATCCCACTGTGGACCTCGACTGGTCAGGCTTCGTCGGCCCCATCCACGAGCGCTTCCGCGCGTCCGCGGAGAAGACCCCCGGTGCCACCTGCGTCGTCGAGACCGAGACGTCGACGACGCCCGAGAGGGTCTTTACCTACCGCCAGATCTACGAGGCCTCCAATGTCCTCGCGCACTACCTGCATGATGCTGGCGTCACGAATGGGGATGTGGTCATGATCTGGGCGCATCGGTCCGTGGACTTGGTGGTGTGCATGATGGGCACCTTGGTGAGTCTGGATCTTCCCATGTCATGCAACTATGCGATGTGCATGCTCATTTGGGATTGTAGGCTTCTGGTGCGACCATGACTGTGTTGGACCCGGCATATCCTCCAGCTCGTCAGCAGGTAAGCTACTCTCTTCGTCACTGCGAGGGAGGGTAGAGACTGCCTGGCTGACAATGGTACAGGTCTATCTGGAAGTTTCCCAGCCGCGGGCCCTGATCAGAATCGGCCGGGCTACCGATGAGAACGGCGCTCTGGCACCTCTCGTTCAAAGCTACATCGACGAAAGCCTGCAGCTCAAGGCCGAAGTGCCCGACTTGCGCATCCAGGACGACGGTCACTTGTCCGGCGGCGAGGTCGACGGCAGGGATGTGTTTGAGAGCGCCAGGCCAAAGGCATCGTCGCAACCGGGTGTCATCGTAGGACCGGACTCGAACCCCACGCTTTCTTTCACTTCTGGGAGCGAGGGTCGTCCCAAGGGTGTTCTCGGGCGCCACTTCAGCTTGACCAAGTACTTCGGGTGGATGTCGGAGCGCTTTGGCCTGACCTCGGAGAGCAAGTTCACTTTGCTGTCGGGCATCGCTCACGACCCTGTGCAGCGAGATGTGTTCACGCCGCTCTTTCTTGGCGCACAATTGCTGGTGCCATCGAGAGACGACATCCAGCACGAGAAACTGGCCGAATGGATGGCGAAGCACAAGCCCACAGTCAGCCACTTGACACCAGCCATGGGTCAAATCCTGGTGGGCGGTGCGACGGCAGAGTTCCCAAGCCTTCAGAGCGTCTTCTTCGTCGGCGATGTCCTGACCACCAGAGACTGCCGTGTCCTGAGACGACTGGCTGTCAACGCGAACATCATCAACATGTACGGCACGACCGAGACCCAGCGGGCAGTCAGCTATTACGAGATACCTTGCGCAGCCAAGAAGCCAGATTACATGGACCAACTCAAGGACACAGTTCCGGCCGGAAAGGGAATGCAGAATGTGCAACTGCTGGTTGTCAGCCGCGAAGAGCCGACCAGACAATGCGGCGTGGGTGAAGACGGTGAGATTTACTGCCGTGCGGCGGGTCTGGCCGAAGGATATCTAGGAGACGACGAGAAGAACAAGGAGAAGTTTGTGTCGAATTGGTTCGTCGACAACCAGAAATGGGTCGAGCTGGACGCCAAGCACAACAACAACGAGCCCTGGCGACAGCACTTCAAGGGTCCGAGAGACAGGATGTACCGGACCGGCGATCTCGGTCGCTACTTGGCGTCCGGAGACGTGGAATGCACTGGACGAGCCGATGACCAGGTCAAGATTCGTGGTTTCCGGATCGAGCTGAACGACATTGACAGCAACGTGAGGCAGCACTTGCTCATTCGGGATTGCAAGACGCTCGTACGAAGAGATCGAAACGAAGAACCCACGCTGGTCAGCTATGTCGTTCCTGAGCAGAAGGAGTGGCAGCGCTGGACATCGAGCATCGGTGCCGAGGACATCGACGACGAGGGTGTCGAGATGGGGAGCGTGAAAGTCTACCTCAAGAAGTACCGGCGGATGCAGACCGAAGTGCGAGAGCACCTCAAGTCTCGTCTGCCGATCTACGCTGTGCCAACGATTTACATTGTGCTCAACAAGCTGCCTCTGAACCCGAACGGCAAGGTCGACAAGCCAAATCTGCCCTTCCCTGATGTGGCTGAGCGAACCGAGGAGGCGTCAGACGAGGACCTGAAGCAGTGGGAATCCTTGACCGACACCGAACGCGCCGTTGCTGAGAAGTGGGCGGAGCTTGTACGTGGTCTGAACCCCAAGACCATAGGCAAGGACCAAAGCTTCTTCGACCTCGGTGGCCACAGTCTGCTAGCACAACAGCTGCTCCTGATCACTCGCAGGGAGCTCGGTGTTGACGTTTCCATCAACACACTCTACGAGTTCCCTACGCTGGCTGGCTTTGCGTCCCAGGTAGACAAGGGCAAGAGCGGTGTTAGCGAGGACGCGGACGGCGGTCTCCCTGCGTATGCCAAGTCCCTGGACGAACTGATAGCCACCCTTCCAGACAAGTTTCTGTCTGCAAGCGCGGACGAGAAGGCAGCCTGTGGCACTTGGACAATATTCCTGACGGGCGCCACTGGATTCTTGGGATCCTACCTCATCAAGGAGATCCTTGAGCGAACACAGTCTGGCATCAGGCTGATTGCCCACGTGCGAGGTGCCAGAGACCCTGCCGCGGCCTTCGATCGGATCCAGCGGTCTCTTCGAGGCAACGGAGTCTGGAACAACAAGTGGGCATCGAAGCTGAGCTGTGTTGTCGGAGACCTCGCCCAGCCGCAGCTTGGCATAGACGACCAGACGTGGAAATCGCTGAGCCAGGAAGTGGATGTGGTCATTCACAACGGCGCCTCGGTGCACTGGGTGAAGCGTTATCAGGACATGGCCGCGCCCAATGTTCACTCCACCATCGAAGCGCTCAGGCTCTGCAACACCGGCAAGCCCAAGCTCTTCTCGTTCGTCAGCTCGACCGCTGTCCTCGACACGGACCACTACATCAAGCTGTCCGAATCCCAAACTCGCACCGGCCAGGGCTCGATCATGGAAGAAGACGACATGCAAGGCAGCCGAACTGGCTTGGGCACCGGCTACGGGCAGACAAAGTGGGTGTCTGAGCAGCTCATTCGTGAAGCTGGCCGTCGCGGTCTGCAGGGCACCATCATCCGGCCCGGCTACATCCTCGGCGACTCCGAGTCGGGCGTCAGCAACGTCGACGATTTCCTCATCCGAATGCTCAAAGGCTGCATCCAGCTCTCGTCGCGGCCGCACATTGTCAACACAGTCAACGCCGTGCCGGTGAACCACGTCGCGCGCGTGGTCGCGGCGGGCGCGCTCAACCCGCTCCCCAACGGCGTCCACGTGGTGCACGTGACGGCGCACCCGCGGCTGCGCATGAACGAGTACCTGTCGATCCTCGAGTACTACGGCTACCGCACGCCCGAGGTGTCGTACGGCGCGTGGAAGGCGGCGCTCGAGGACTTCGTGGCGGCGGGCCCGATCGAGAAGGACGCGGAGCAGAACGCGCTGATGCCGCTGTTCCACTTCGTCGTCAACGACCTGCCGCGCAACACGCGCGCGCCGGAGCTGGACGACCGCAACGCGGTGGCGGTGCTGAAGCGGGACGCAGAGCGCTTCACAGGCCTGGACGACAGCGCGGGCGCGGGCGTCGGCCGCGAGGACGTCGGCAGGTATCTGCGGTACCTGGCCGAGATCAAGTACATAGGCTGGCCGTCGGCGCGCGGGAGGCAGCTGCCTGCGATTCAGGTCGACGCGGCTCGTGCGAGGGACGCGGCTGGTGGCCGTGGGGGCGCGTCGTAGGATTGGATGGGTACGGGGACTGTGATCGAGAGACAGATGGCCCTCTTCGGCTTGGGAGGCCAGGCCATGGTGTAGACAAAATGGACAACTGGCGCGAGCGGTGCTTTTCGGCAAACGAGGCGATGAACGAGGACCCAGGCCGTACTGTATTGCCACGTGCTTCCGTGGATCCCAGTCCGGCTCCTGGCTGGGCACCTGTCGTCCAAGGACAAGCGACACATTCGACGCACTGCGCACAAGCATCTGCTGGACCTACTCGTGGCTCGCTGCCTAGCGGAGCTGAGTAGGGGTGCTGGGAGCCTACCAAGGTAGATAGATGACTACCAACATAACTTGATTGGCTACGTGTTCAAGGCCAGGGAGACGTTGACATTGCCCCAGGGCCAGAAGATGCACGCCCCACCAAACACAACAACCTTGGCGCCACCCAGGAGCCGCCGCTGTATCGGGTCCGGCTGTGCAGCCAGGCGGCACACGAAGGAGACAGACCGGCCGATCGCTTCGAAGCGATGCCAATCCTTCCGCCGGGCGGCTGAGGCTCACACACGCGGGGCTCCACTGTCTCCATCGCGGTGTGGCTGGCCCAGCTGGGCCCGCCGCCGCACCCGAGGGCCGGATCCTTTACCAAGAGCAAGGGGAGAGAGGGCCCTCCGCCGTTGGTTGTGTTGGAGACGTTCGTCTCCATTAGTAGCCCCGAGCTTGTTTTATGGATTCACCCGGTGTCCACGGGTCGGGAAGACGAAAGATGGTAGCAAAGCGTCGAGATGATCACCTTGGTGCAACCAACCTATTCTCGAGACTAGCAAGCATGGTTGGCATGGTGTGAGCGAGCATTGCCCTGAAGGATCGGAAGTCGCCGTTTACGCAGGATGATAAGACAAGGTTCCAGCGCACAAGAGCATAGCAACGCTGTAGACACTTGTCAACGATGATGTCCCGGTCGTACTAATAGATTAGACAGTAATAGAATGTACGGATTCAACATGCCAAAATGGATGGAAGCAGCTGATTCCTAGCAAAACATTGGATGCGCGCTGGTCATGGAATTCGTTGTCCGCACCCCATCCCAACAGGCCCCACCGGCCTGGAAAACAAATGCATGAAGGAGCCGAATGTACAAGACGACATGTATCTATATACACGAGGCATTCGGTGGGGTTGGTCTCCTTGGGAAGAGCAGCCCAGGCTGGGTGCGAAAATTGTTGTCGCAGTGGTTGTGTGACGCCTACGCAAGCGCACACTCCCCATCTGACACTTCTCCTTCGAAACCCCGTAAACAAAGAAGATGCAACCAGCAGTCAGGTCGACCTTAGAAAAAGAAAGGCAATGCTTGTGCAGTGTGGGTATCTCAGCTGCAGGCAGCGACGTTGGCGGCCGTCCCAACTCCCATTCCTTGAGAAATCCGACGTAGAGGTCGTTACGTTAGCGACGGCTCGTGTCCGGAAGCCGCCAGATAGGGGTGGTAGGTCCTGAGAAGGTAGGTGATGGTACAAGGCGGTGATAACTGGGTAAATTTTCTGGTGTGTCCTATCGTCGTCGCCTAGCGGTAGTCCTCATGCTCCTTTTCCCTCAGGCCACCAATGTCGTCCCTGTCGACGCTGTGGAATGTCCCGCTGCTCACCTTCTCGTACGCAGGCAGCTCGTCTTCGTCGAGCGGCTCCAGCCCGACCGCGTTGTCGCCGACCCGCACGACCACGACGCGGCCGGACCGGCGCTGGCCGCCTTCGTTGTTGGCCTCCTCGTCGGGGAAGGTGATGTGGATCTCCGGGACGTTGTCAGGCGAGTGCGGCGGCGAGTTGGGGTTCGCCAGCATAGGACGGCCGTCCTTTTTGTACAGGATGCTGGCGCGGCCGCGGTGCGTCTCGATCGTCAGGCCATGGTAGCACTTGTCCTGCTGCACCACGTCGTTGTACTGGGGCGGGCTGTTGTCGCGCAGCACGCGCTGCTGGCGCAGCCGCTTCAGCACGAGCAGGGTCCCGAGGAGGAGGACGGTCAGGGCCACAATGATGGCCAGGACAATGACCAGCATGTTAATGGTGCTGTGGTTGTCCGTGTCGATGTCATCGCCGCGGGTGACCCGGAGGTGGGCGTACTGGCTGGCAACAGCAGGCATGTTGATGTTGACGGACGGCTAGCCTGTATCGAAAGACCTGGTCGATGATGGGGTACAAGTCAGTCATGTCTCTGCACATGTCTCGCGTCGAACGTCCGCCAAGGGACCAGGAACTCACATACCTCTGCAAAAGAATGGGCTTCGCGGTGGGAAGTGAGAACCAGACAAGACAATGTCACCACTGATAACAATTACTAGTATACTGCGGTGCCGTATGTATGTACAGGAAGGTACGTCCGGCAACCGAGAACGAGGAACTAACGAGAGGACAGGCTCAACAGAAAGAGTGAAGTTGATGCCAACAGGGGAAATGGGGGGAGGGCAGGCTCGCAAATGAGGAGAGGAAGGCTCCAAGGGCTTGTGCAAAGGAACGAAGGGGGTTCGACGACGCTGGGTATGAACGAGGGACCAGATGGTGAAGCGACTAGAAGGAGAAAAAAATCAAAGTCAAGTAGAAAAGGAAGGCGATGTCCGAGATAGCAGAGGTGGCTAGACGACTTCAAATGAGGGACGGATACGAGAAAGGAGAGTGGACAAAATGAAGATGGCCCAGTGGGGAACAGGCAACGGCGCCAACGGGCTGCTAAGATGGTGAGATTGATCGGGGGCGGGCGGCGCTGCGCTCCGTGATTTGCTGCAACGCCCGATGGTGCCGCCGCTTCATTTCAGGCATTGAGAAACATAGAAACAGGTGGCCAGGCCAATCAACGGCCCCGATTCGAGCGGGCATTGGCAGGGACGTGCCTCGAAGGTGGAGGTGACCCCCGCACCATTCACCGTCCGAGCGTGGGGTGCTGGAGCACTGCCACACTGCCGCACGCAAGTAATCTCGCTGTCTTCGATTGCCGTCTGCTGTTGCAATCATTGTCTATAAGTAGATATGCCACAGGCAAGACCCCATTGTCTCCCAATGCAGGAGAAGCGCCTGCTCCGCCATCCAGAAGAAGACTGCATCTCGTTCCATCACCCAGGCATCGTCACACGCCATCAGGTGCGAGCGAGCAAGCCACCGAGGCTCGGTTTCGGTTCCTCATCGATGTGTGGAGACACCCTGTCACAATTCAAATCGATGGTCGCACAGCAAGCATGCCAGGGACTGACAATCTGTCACGTCATGCAAAGTGGCTCCAAGAGGCAACAGCAGCAGCAGCAGCAGCAGCAGCCGCCGCCACATCAGCAGCCGCCTGAATTCATTCTCGTCGATTTCGACGAGGCACAGCGGGCTGTGGACCCGCGACTTGGTCTCTGCCACTCACCGGGCGCCTGCAGCCGAAGAAACGGTTTGTGTGTTCTACAGACCCGCCTTTCCTGACCCACGGCATGTGGGGGTTCCACCACCAGCAGCACCACCAGCATCGGCATCAGCAGCAGCCTCGTCTCTTTCCACACAAGGGAGACATGCTGCTGTGCCACGTAGACTCTGTAGCCTCGTCAGAGAGGGCCGGCAGTTCCGGCAGAAGCGCCTCATGCTATCGCGCCTCATCCCATGCGCCAACTTAAAACCGAGAAGGCAGTGAGTTGGCGCAAAGGTCAGAACAAGCGACGTGAATTAGGTTTTTCTTCACAAAGCCATATGTCATGCAGTCCCAGAGGCTCGCCCACACTGGTCATTGGTCGTGTTTCAGATTCTTGTTGCACGAGCGCGGGGGCGGGTCGTGCCTTGTATGACTGGCTGTGCCTAGTATGCTGTCATATTGACAGAAGCCGTCGCTATGTCGTTGGCGTCACAACAGTCACGGTTGTGGATGTGCCGCCAAAATCCTGTCCAGACCAGAAATAGAATCACACATCCGTTAGGCTTTGTCCAAAGACGATCCGTTTTCCCTACTCGTTCTGTAACCAGGCGCACGTTGTTCTCTTTGAAACATCAGGAAGAGCCAGTGGTAGGACCCTGCAGAAGAGCTGCGACGGTGACGGCCGTGCCCTGGCCGTGCCCTCCCCGCGATCCCTGTGGAGCATCCCCAGCAAGGTTGCAATTTTCCGCTTTTCCGCAGATGCTGCCCCAGTTCCCGTGCCCTCCAACCCGAAGAGACTGCGGAGCTATCCGAGAAGGTGTGCATCACTCACTACACCATAGTACGTACCATCCGTAGTACTACACAGTAGTAGACAGTAAACGAGACCGGGGTGAGTCGGTTGGCACTGTTGGCGTGGTTTCGAAACCAAAGCGCACGCTGGTGGACGGATGTTTCTGCCGGACGTCGTCCCATCGCAGCATATGGCATGCATGATGGAGTCAGGCTGTCAGAGAACACGCCGGTCGACAGCTTGGCGGGGTATGTAGGGTGCCAGCCCATCTTCAGCCTATCCCTTGCTTTGTTGTTGTGGCAACAGCATTCCAGCACTAGGTTTCACAATGCCAATGGAGTGTACTGATGAGCACTCACTCTCCCTTCGGATCAGATACTGTCCCTCGCTACAGTGCCAGTGCCCTCTTTCTCACCCGGGCAACGCAGCATTCCTTGCATTGCATACTAGTAGGCTAGTCCTGTCGTAGGCCAGTCCTACATCTTTCCTCCAGCCCTACCGGTATTGCTTTCTTGCTTCACGCCCGAGTGTCTTCGCCCGATCACGCCGAGACATCCCAGCTGTCCGTGACCAGCTGTCTGGCGACACTGCTCGTTTCTTCCTGTGAGTCGTGTGTCCGAGATGAGGCGACTGCGCAAGCCAACTACCAGTACGACTACTAAGTATACTTTGCCTGGAGTCACAGCTAATGGTACAAAGTCGTCCGCAACAGGGCTCCGTCTTCAGGCATCTTCCGCAGTGGGAACCGACGAATCCCTGCGAGAGCGGCCAACTCTGTTGTGTCCTTGACTCTTCGCACCGACGACGCTTTCCAACAGTGTTTGGTTGCAGGCTTCAGGCTTCAGGGCCCTGAGGTCCAGGGCCTCCCTGCTTCATCCGCTGTGTCTCGCCCACAGCCCACAAGACCGGGGGTGACCGGCTCCATATTTGGCAGCCCCCTGGTGTGGGACGGCGACACCCCAAACTCCGCTGCAACCTAATCCCCTTTAGAATTCCTCTCACGACAAGTGAAGCAGCATTGTCAAGAGCTAGCTACTGGGCAACCAACAGTGACCCTTGCGCTCTTCACACTTGCACCGTTGCCAGCTCTCTCATCCCTCTCCGTCAACTACAGACAACCTGGCCTCTTGTCTCCCGATCCGCCTAGGTACGTGCTAGTTGGCCCCGAAATTGCCCTGCTTTGCACTGGACCTGTCTGGGTCTGGGGTGTCTGACAGCTGAATTTGGATTTGGTTTGGATTTGGGGGTTGTCTGTCGCTATCTTAGCGCAGTAGCGCAGTAGCGCAGTAGCCGATCCCGTTACTTTTTGCTTTTCTTTGGCCCTCCAAATCCTACACAGCATTGCTTTACCCTCTTAACCTCCACCACGCCTCACCATCATCAAGTACCCTGCCCGCAGTCTCGTGGCGTCGCTGCATATATCAAGGAATAAACCGCTCGTTACCCAGTCGCTCACAAAACATATGCTCAGAACAGACCCAACACTTCGAATTGCATCCCATCCGTAATCCGTCTCGCTCCACCACACGTCTCTATCCATCTCCATCTCCATCTCCATTCGGGACCCCAGCCCCCCACCATGGACAGTGGTGTACGTCCTCCCCCTCGCTTGTCTTCTTGCCTTGCCTCCTGTTTTCTCCATCCTGAATTGCCCTGTGCTTGGGAGAGCCTTGAGCGAGGAACTGGACGCTCTGACCCAGTCTTCCTCCACCTCGCTCAGTCCTTGCTGTCCAACGTCTGGTTGGTGATGGATAGAGCAGACACTGACCGTCAGCTAAGCTACAGAACCAGGGCCAATCCTCCCAGACTCGGAACCAGCAGAGTCACGCTCCGAACTCGAACCGGAACACGGGCAGCATGTTCACTAGCCTCATGGGGAACAGCATGCAAGGCAGCGCGGGCGCCAGCATCTGGTCCTCGCGGCCCGACACCCTCTCGAGGGACAACACAGCCGGCACTAGTTCGTATACCGTGGGCCGGGACTCCAAGAACACTGGACTGATGATGGAGGCTGCAGCTTCTTCACAGAGGTCCAATGGTCTCGGCGCATCCGAGAGCAATATCTGGGCGCGCCCGGCGACCAACACCTGGAACTCGGCAGACAGCCAGCAATTTCGACCGGTCTCGCGAGGCACGTCCCCTTCCAATCCACTCCAGGGTAGCCTGAATGCTTCTCCGTCTTTCTCGAACCGTGCTGCCAGCACATCGAGTTCGAACCTCTTAGGGTCCAACTTCGCATCGCCATACGCCCCATCAGCCACCTTACAGCCAAGCTACTTCAACTATATGGAAACGACGCAAGGAGGCGGTGGACTCCTCCAGCAGAATTTGGCAGGCTTTCAGCGTGCTTCGCAGGGAAATCAGTCCACATACGACGACGCTGGATCTCGCGATACGTTGCTGCCCCCTTCGAGACACTCCGAAGGTGAAACATCTTCTCAGACCGGATCTGACTTGAACGCATTCTCACTGGGGCTCGGCGCCAATGGTCGACACCCTTCCCGAGTGTCGCTTGCCGGACTGTCAACGTTTGCTCCACAACAGACCGTCTCAAGATCGCAGAGCCAAACTTTCCATCAAGGCAGTGACCAGCCACAAGCGGCCATGGACGCGTTGCAAAATCACATGCTGCGGCCGAGCCTACAAACAAGCTCTCCGGGTCCTCGAGGCAACGGGACGCAAGCTAACGCCGCCGTGTCCTCTGGCTGGCCCGAGTTTGCGCCCATAGGAAGTGGAAGCCTGCAGGAGCTCAGGAGGGACACGTACGCGAGCAACGTGAGCCCACGGAATCTTGCTACACGACAAGTCGACCCGTGGGACATTGCGGCCGCGCCCCAGGACATGGACATAACGAACAGACTTCACAGACACTTGGGTATGGTCAGGCAGGGCAGTCAATCGCCCTACACCGATACGTTATACAACCCGTATGCTGGGATGAACCTTCAAGTCCAGCTGATGCAGCAAATGCAACAATTGCAAACCGGATATGTGGCTCCCTACCAGTATGCGTACCAGGCTGGTCAGCAGTTCTTCCCGCCCACCGGACCAGCTGGCATGATTCCTCGAGGAGGGCGACTCCAGGATCCCACCATTGGTGTCCGATGCCAGGAGCTTGAGGAGTTCAGACGTAGTTCCAAGTCGAACAGAAAGTGGGAGCTCAAGGTTGGTATCCCTTCCGCTCCCTCCACTCGAGGACATCATGTGCATACTAACACGGCGCAGAACGTTTTTGGGCAAGTGGTCGAATTCGCCGGAGACCAGCAAGGCTCTAGGTTTCTGCAAGAGAAGATTCCTACTGCAAATAGTGATGACAGGCAGAGGCTCTTTGACGAGATCATGGTCAACGCCAACGCATTGATGGTGGACGTTTTCGGCAACTACGTGATTCAGCAGCTCTTCCAACATGGCACCATGGTGCAGAAGAAGCTCCTTGCCGCCAAGATGAAGGGCAACGTCGTTGCGCTTTCCAAGCAGTTGTACGGATGCAGGTGCGTCCAAGAGGTAAGAGCCTACGCCTCTCACGAGTTTACGCCACAGTGCTAACAGAACACACAGGCCATACAATACGTACTTGTGGAGCAGCAAGTGGAGCTGGCCAACGAACTCGAGCCGGAGATTCTCCAAATCATGAAGAATGACAACGGAAACCATGTCGTTCAGAAGGTACTAAGCAAGCTGCCCCGCGACCGCATCGACTTCATTTACGATGCCGTTCGTGGCCGGGTCTTTGAACTCTCGCAGCAACAATACGCTTGCCGTGTCATCCAACGAATGATCGAAAAAGGCAACGACGAGGATAGAGCATTCCTCCTGAAAGAGTTCCAAGAGGTTGCTTCCCGGCTGGTCACCGACAATTGGGGCAACTACGTGGTTCAGGCGGTGATTCGGCAAGGTGGACCGGAAGCACGCTCCAAGGTCATCAGACTCTGCATCGATCAGTTCCTGCTCTTCTCGAAACAGAAGGTCGCTAGCAATGTGATGGAGCATTGCATCGAGTATGGCATGGAAGAGGACTTGCTCGAAATGTATCGCCTCATCACCCGACGTGGAGACGATGGCAGCAGTTTGTTGCAAGTCATGTGGAAGGATAACTTTGCCAACTACGTCGTCCGTAAGTACACAATCGACCTGCTCCGTTTCCACTTGATCAGGGACCAAGACTGATTGTGCTCAGAAAAACTCTGTCACTGCCTCACTGGCGCAGAACAAGCTGCTCTGGTCAACGAGAGCAGGCCCTACTTCGAATCTCGCAAGAAGCCTAGCCGCCCAGACGAGAAGTGGCTTGCGTTCGAGAAGCTCGTCAATGAATTCTCCGTGCCTTCAACAAGGCACGGGAGCCTGAGCAGCGTTGGCGGCGGTGCAATGGGTGTCTCGGTCTCCCGACCGCATTCTCAGTCTGGCTCCGCGATGCCTACTCCGGATCTCACCACCGGCGGCAACAGCCCGCGGACCAGTTCGTCTCAAGAAACCAGCGATGCCACCCTCGAACAGGAAGACGAGTATATCGTGGACCAGTTTAGCAAGGCCAACCTGCACGATGTCGGTGGGGACCAGATTGCTTAGATGCCTCGCCTACGATCACCTTTCCGTGCCAAGGCCAAAGTGTCTGCCGACCCGTTCCTAAACGCAGCGCCAGATCGTAGCCTTGTCCCACCCGACGCGGAAGAACTTCTGAAGAGCAGTGGCCTTTCTTATTCCATTCAGTTGTTGAGAGCACATACATCATCGATGCCTTGTTCTCGCCAGGCATCATTGCAGGCACCTCGTGCCTCGCCAATGGTTTCTACCCATCTTCCCCGGCTTCTCCCCGGGTGTTTTCGCAAACCACTCTCACTGTTTCGCCTTGCGTGCCTATGCAAACTTGTGCGCGATCAAACCGATCCCAGGGTCATCAGCGCTGAATACCCTTGGAACTCAAGCACAAATTCTCTACATGCGAAGACCGGCGTGCTCTGCTGGTGTGCTGTGCACGCCAATGGATGTCGCCGCATGCTACATGTGGCCCTGTTGCTATCTCAGAATACCAGCTTCCAACTCCTGGTGATCTCTTGGCCTGTCTCTTACTACTCACATCACAAACCACCAAACTTCTTGGGTATATATTGGTCACCCACAGCAGGCCATCCGATGGTCGCCAGGTCTATCTTCCTATTGGGACAGAACTCATCGAGTTGTTCGCCTGTCAATATTGTGCGACCCAGGAAGACATGGAGCCAGGCGTTAAGCGGGTCATTCCTTGGTATCATGCATTATTGCGGGCTTAATTCTGTTTTTGGTATAAGTTATCGGGAGGTGCACATTGTCCATTTGGGAGTCTGTACTGCCCCGGGCAGACTCTATCAGTGTTTGTATTTCGTGGGACCTTTGCACATGGTTGTTGATAGCTAGTTTGGACGCCGCTGGCCCCCCTCCCCCCATGCTGCTATACTACTCGCCTACCTTACCTTCATCCTTGGCGGCAATGGTTATGTCTGGGTGTATACGCTTGTGTGACAATCTTCCCGATTTTCCTTCTGGACAGTCCTACCTACGCTCTTTGTGTTGATACCTGTATGTCACTGGGGCAGGCATCTTCCACGGTTTGGAAGCACTGAACAAAGGTTGGGGAAACTTGGACATGGACCATGGTTGGAAGGAGACATGGTGCTCGCTTTTTGGAAAATACTATAGATATGTTCATAGTACGTCAGCGACGGTAGGAAAATAAAGTTGACGATTACAACGGTGCCAAGAGCTGGACTTGCCTCAAACTTGGTTCAAAATCATGCATCCATCCCATCGTGTTGTGGAGTGAATGGTAATCCCCCACCCCCACCCAGCCAGGGTCCATGTGAAGTACATACATGCGTGCTGTTGCGTTCCTTGGAGTGCTACACTGGCAACAGTCTCCGAATGAGCTTATAACTATGTCCGACCATGATTTTTAGCAGAACCCTTGGTAGAATTCCGTAGTATTTATCCCGATACGGAGGTCCAGGGCATGCATGATGTGGTGTGTCTGTCAAGTGTAGCGTGGTCTATTCCAGCACTGTACAGTATGTAGTTTGCGGCTTTCCATAGGTATGTAAAGTTCAAAATACATCACCACAATCGTCACGGGGTCATCGCCTACAAGGTCGATTGCCCCTGGACTCAGCACCTACAAGATCATCGCTTCTATGATCACCGCCTATAGGAGAATCGCCCACAACATAGTCAATCACTTACAGGATGATCGCCCATGGGAGCATCAACCTGTCTATCAGTGGTGATGTACAGTGAATTCGTACGGTAACTCAAAGGGGGAATATAGCACGTACGTGGTGGGCATTTGTTTTAGTTGTAGAGCCACACAGTACGCTGCAGGAGCCAGGCTTCCATGGACAAAGACATGGTAGTATTGCGTATAAGCCAATGGTGATGCCAGCCACATGATGGTATATTATATAAAACTTCGCGTCGTTCTCCACGCTGCCATATTTCAGGGGTTGGCGTAGCCCTTCGTTCCTTGTTTGTTTGGGTGTTTTGGCTCGAAGAGTTGGATGTATCTTCTGCTTTGGTGTGGCCACCGCCCCCCCCCCCCTTTTTTTTTCTCTATCGCTTTTTTACTACAATATGTAAAGTGTTTTTACCTAATGAACTTTTTCATAACGATTTTGAAACAGGAAATTACCGAAAACTTGTAAAAATTACAATTGATTATATATTTCTTTACTGTTCATTATTTTTCTCTTTGTTTCCAGTTTTAATATCCGCCTAAATAACTTTTCAAGGTTTTTCTTAGTTTTTCGCGGATTTCTATTAGACTTTTGCCTGTACGTCAACTGTATGCGAAACCCCTCTTTCCCTTTTCCGCAATTCTTCCACTTATAATTAAGCCTCACATCTCCCCTTTAAATAGTATATGTTTTTTTTCTATAGAGGTAGTACAGAGGGAGACTCGCGTGTGTTTTGTTTATTTTCCAACGCTTTTCACACAGTTAGATTCGTTTTCTTGCTCACAGAGCTCAAACTCGTATAAGATAGCCGCAGCGGGATAACCACAGGACCGCTTTGCCTATAGCAAACAATAGATATATATTTCACTACCAGTTATATGATGATATATTATATAAGAATTCGTATCGTTCTCAATGTTACCATATTTCAGGAATTAGTATAACCTTTCGTTTCGTATTTGTTTGTGTATTTTAACTTACAAAGTTAAATTAATCTTTAGTTTTAACATAGTTTTACCCCCGTCTAACCCTTTTTTCCCCCGCTTTTTTACTAAAATATATAAATTATTGTTATATAATGAACTTTGTTATGATAGTTTTGAAATTTAAAATTATTGAACTCTTGTAACATTTACAATTTTTAATACAATTGCTTTTTTACTGTAAAGGGACTGAGGCTGGAGCTGTCGCTCAAGGTGGTCGGATTCTGTCTATAAACCTCGATGAAGAGGGAAAGGAGAAGTCTCTGCTAGGAAGCTGTTATGGAGCTAAGATAGTGCAACCTAGTTACGTGATATGTAGAAGCGTATCTCTATACGGTTTCCTTCCTGTTCTAAAGTATCGTAAGAGTGTGTATAATTACCAGGGTTGGATCTTTAATAATACTAGCTAAGCACTAGCCTGTAATATCACCCCTAAAGATGCCCTAAAGACCCCCCCCCTTTTTTTATATAAAAGGTACGAAGGAATGTAAGGGCGCCGTCTAAAATGTTGTGGTGTTATGTAAAAGGTGTTAGGCCAAAACATTACATAAAAGGTGCCCTAACACCCCTCTTTTTATTAATAGTCCATAGACTCTAGTTTTAAAACAAAAAAATCCTTTTAACTTTTAACCCTTTCCTTATTATACCACCTGTAATATAATACCAGGTATTACAGTTTTGTCTATAACGTCATTGATTATTACAATATCAGTTATTACAGTATCAGATATTATAGTATTAGATCTAATTTAATAAGTTTCTTTTTAATTTTGCCTTATAATCCTATACGATGAATCCTTAATTAGCCGCGGAGATCGATAAGGTTATTAAAGACGTAGGTTTACATGTTGGAAAGTTACTTAATCTTTACTAATAAATATAAAGTTCCCTACCTTATGGGCTATAAAGAAATATTTTAACGGGACCCATAAGTAAATATACTTCAAGTACGTTTATGGGATAGTATATAACCCGAGGAAGTTTTATTAGAAAACCGAGGGTAAGTAGTCAAAATATCCGCGAAAAAGCTATTTACGAGCGGTTAAATAATAGTATTCGGTATCGTTTTTATTTCTTTAAAGCTACAGGCCGTAACTCTAACTATTTCTATATGACTTTAAATTTAAATCCTAATATAAATAAGGTTTTAAAGGAGCTATCCAAGGCGTATTTAACGTTCGATACTTAAAACTGTGGTAAGTTAAGGTTTCTATAAGCCGCTTTACAAGTGTTAATAAACGGGTAAAAAACGTACAGGCTTAGGTAGTCGTTACGAAAAAGGCTATGAAAGTAAAACGTACTACGCAACGGAAATTAGATACCCGAAGTGGAGGGGTCTTTGTCTTTACCACCTCTATACGCTCCGGTGGCCTACGTACCGTATAATGAATAAATAAGGAAGGTAATATATAAGTAAGTTTTTCGTAGTAAAGTAAAAACGTAGAAAACGCGATTAATGAGCGGTTAAAAAGCGTAGTAAGAAACGACCTAAAACCTCGTTAAATTTTTGGAGCGTATTAACACAAAGTTAGATTACATAGATATAAAGTTAAGTAAACTGGTTAAGATAGATAAAAAGCTTTTAGGTAAATATTTAGATGGCGAGTTTAAAGATATATTTAAGTAGACTCTGTAGTTGTTTAGGTTTTGTTAATATTGATATGTTTCCTTATTACCCGTTGATTAGCAATTTGTACGCTGTTCTACTTCGTAAAGTAAAGCATAAAGTATTAAACCTGCTTACAGGTTAGTCATAAAGACCTGTCGTTATATACAGCTAATCCGTAACGCAATTCGAAAGTATTAAATATTACGATATCAAAAAGATTTAAAAACAGCTTTTACGTTAGGTATACGTAGTTTACCTATTTAATTAAAACCTGTTGTTTCTGTAAGTTAAAAAGTCGAATAAATTCGATGTGAGCTTTATTACGGGCCTGTAATATACTTTCGACGTAGTATTCCAGTTTCTTTTCGCCGTCGTCATCGATATCATTTACGGTTTATGGTTAAAAGTTACGAATTTACTGGATTAGGAGCGTATTCAAAACGGCTTATATAGTTAATCTATGTAAAATCGAAAATGTTTCCCGTTTAGTACGTTGAATTTAATAACATTAAAGTCGATTATATACGTTATACGGTATTTATTGTAAAGTTAACTTAATCTTTTGGCAAATTCGTTTAGCTTATAATTTTTTTAAGGAAGCTAAACGTTATAGCCGACCTGAAAACGTTTTAAGGAGGACCGCCGCTTATTAATGGCTTCCTTTATACGATATTAAGTGGCCATTATTACGGCTTATACGAGTTCTGTAACTTTGTGGATACGTTAAATAAAGTTTTTGGTCCTTATGTATAATGTGGTAATTAAAACGACAAAACGTTATACCGGTTATATAAGGTCGATGTAATAGCCATAGGTTATAAAACCGGGTTAATACTAATAAAATTTATATCTTTATAATTAAACGCTGATTGATAATTAGGTAATGAACAGCTTTAGTCTAGTTAGGTATAAAGATGAAAAAACGTAAATACGTTAAAATTTCCTCATTTACGCGTTCGGTTACGCCGTTAGTTTCGAGGTAAAAGGTAGTGTTTAAACGTTCCTCCACCTTAATTAAATCTTAGAATCGCTTTTAAAATCCGCCGGTTTAATTTAAACTATAATCGTTAACGAACGTATAAGAAAACCTATAAAATTGTTAATAGTAGTTTATAAACCGCTTTATGTAAACTTCAACGTTTATATTAATTATGACCTTAAGGGTAACGACTTTATTTAAACGGTCCGTAATAACCATAAGGTAGCATGGGTTATTAGTACGTTTTTTAGGATAAGTTAATGATAATGTAATAAAATGTTCGTTTTAAAGCCGTTCTGAAACTAAAAAGGGGTTGAAAAAACCTTTTTAGTGGTATTTCCAATAGGTTATATGCTTACAAACGTCGTAGTTACAGCAAAAGCGGAGGATTACGCAATGTAAATCGGGTTAAAAGTACGTTTTAGAAAGAATACCAATAGTAACGTCGCAACTTGTATAACTGGTAAAAAGTAAGTTATAGGTAATTTAAATTAACGCAGTAATTAGCGGCTTATAACTAGATACTTAAATACTGTCGCGAAACAATAAAAATCATTCGTTGTTTACCGAGCATTTTGAAATCAAAACCTTTAACATTTAGTCGTCGTCGATACGAATATCTGTTAAAAAATATCGGTTGCTTATACATATTACGCGTATTAGTTGAAAATAGGTAGTATTACGTGTAATAATAGAGTTTTAATAACTTTAAAGTTCGATATTAATAAAACATTTACAACCTTTCGAAATAGATTCGCAGGCAACGGTTAATCAGAAGATATATATAAACGAAAGCGGTTCGAAAAAGGTTTATTAGAGGTGTCATAGTAAAAGTTTTTGACTTAAAAAACGTAAATCAAAAAGGTTTTTAAAAATATTTTGGTTTCGCCGTAATAACGTATCAGTCCGCGTATAATTTTCCGCCCTATTTTAAACTTACCGAAAACGAAATTACGAAAGGCGTTTAAATTGACGGATTTATCGTTTAAAACGTCGTCTTGTAATTATAACGTATTTAAAGTTTTTATAGTTTGTTAAAATCGTAAATAAATGTGCCATACCCTGAAGCTCTTCGTTTTATACTTTTAAATAACTTATAATTTCGAATAACTTTTCATCGTGAATTTCATGGTTATATTTAACGAATGATTAAAGACGATAGTAATACGTTAATAGGTGTAAGGTACCGTAATCGTCACGTTAAAGAAAATAAATTCTCAAGGCTTAACTAGAATAGTCCGCTTTTAAAAAAGTATCGCAATCGGAATTTGATTAGACGAATATAGGTTCGAAAAGAAAATAAAGCTTAAGCCATTCGAAGATAACTTTTTTTCGGGATTTTAACGAAAAAGGGTGCCTTTACTGGTCAACCAAAATAATAGTTTAATAATAGTAAAATAATCACAAATAAAATGCTGGTAAAAGTTCACGAATTTAAGGAATTTTCGTATTTTTATAACCAATGTAAAAGCTGCCTATTTACGGATAACGCGTAGCTTCTCTGTGTTTATACGTATGCCGACTTCAGTTTCGATAACTAATCCTAGGTATTTCGTCTTTTAAACGCCGAATTCGTATTTGGAAATATTGAAGTCAAATTCCACAACGCTTAAAACGTGAAGGACTAATTTGATTTTAAAGATATAATTATCTAAGGTGTCGTTTGAATGAATAGGGATATCGTCAAAATAAGCGGAGGAAAAAATATCGACGAAAAGGCGTAACTAATTATTAATATACTATGAAAACGTAATTTAAGAGATGAAAAAACTGAAAAAAGTAATAAGTTATTAAGAAAATCCGAAACATATACGAAATATAGTTTTCCATTCGTTTCTCTCCTTAATACGAAACTTGGAAAAAACCACTTCAATATTTAACTTGATAAACCATATAATTTAAAATATATTCGCGAGTATTTTGTAATGAAAAAGAGTGTAATAATCCATTTTTATAATAGCGTTAAGCTGACGATAATCTACATAAAAACTTAAATTAACTTCGGGGTTTTTAACGAAAAATATGGGGAGATCCGCTAAAAAGCTATTTGTTCGAATATAGCTTTGATCGAATAACTTAGTTAACTTTTTACGTAATACAGGGAGTTTCTTATGCGATATATAGTATGAAAGACTTTATGGAACTTTTAAAGGTTAACTTTAATTATCGATATAAAGGACGATTTTGTAATTTTCTTTGAAGTAATAGAAAGATAACTTATCTTTAAAAGCTTTATCGAATAAAAGGGTGAATTTCTTAAGGTTGTCAGAAAGTTTATTGTAAACGGATACAGGCAGTTTTGGGGAAAGCGTTTTGGTAATATTTTCGAAAAAGACGATAGCGAACCACATAGTAACGGCTCGGTCCCCACATTCCTTTCGTAAAATAACGTGAAATGTAGCAATGCCTCCCCTTTTTAACGTTTTTTAAACGGACGCGAATCCCCGCTTTTAAATGCGATAATTACTAGTTCGTTTAAAAAGTAATTCATATTTCGAAGCGTTATAGATAACTTATTGATATTTATTGAAAATTTACCTAAAATAACTTTATATTATAAGGAAAAGATGATATAAACTTATATTTGGTAACGATAACTATTGAGGTCGATATTTCAAAAACTTGTGAAAGAAATAAATCGTAGGGAAAAACCGGATACATAATACGTGGCTTCGTCAAGTTATCGTGGTAAAATTAAAAAACACGATATCCTTAAACGGTAAATAAGTCATTTACTCGCGGTATTTAAGTTTTTGAAGTCCCTTTCGGCAAAGGATACGTAGGAAAAGTTAAGGATGTTGTAGATTAATACATACCTGGATTTACTTAACGTCGTCGCCTATAATATCGGTTGTTATGACCCAACAGCTGCAGGTCACACCAGTAGAGGCCCACAGCACTAATGAAGGAAATCAGTTGGACACAGCCTAACGGCAGGCATCTGGTCCCACAGACCCCCTAGGGTTGGAGTCTTTAGGGAACCACTTGACACACCGAGAATCGGAGACTGGATATGTTAGATATACTTCATATCCAAATGATCCAGTCTGGATATGTTGGATCGCAGACATATCCAACATATCCCATGCTACCACGTTAACTGAAGGAACTAGATATAAGAACGTGGTCATCACTACGTTAGGTAGCTTCATTAGATAGTTCTTCAGTTGTCAATCTAAGTATTCAGTCTATATACCTGAATAGACTAACGGCTAGTGATCATTCTACAGCACGAACAAACATCTTCTTGATATTGCACTTTTGTTACCTCTGCTACCTTACTGCTAACATAAACCCCCTGACACCTTCTATATACTCACGGGTATTTAGTGTGATCATTACATCGGTACCAATTTTGTAACGGCGAAGTTTTAAAAAGATATTAAATAATAGGTATTTAGTGTAAACAGGTACCCGTTAAAGTCTATTAAAGTATCGTAAAGGTTGAAAGGGAATACTCCCTACTTCACCGAACGTATAGTATCCTTACATTGGAGATTAAAAGCTTTACGAATCCGAAGGTACGTTTATAAATAGCAGTAAAAGGCTTTAATAATACTATGGGCCCTAACGGTTTAATGCTAACGCTCCTAGTCTTTAAAGCATACCTACACCTAACGAATAAATCTCTGCCCTCAGCAAGTACTTATAAACATATTGCGGCTTATAGTAAAGCTTTAAGTGAATTATGAAGAGAGTCGGCACGCCGTCAAATTAATAATACCCTTAATATTAAAAACGGCCCTTTAACGATCGACGTACTTGTTTTTCCGTTGTAAGATGAAGTCGTTATATGGCAGGAGTTGGGTAAATAGGAAGAGCTATTTAAGATATTAAATATCGTAAATTCAGAAGTAGTTGCTGAAACTGTTAACGGTCTTATATTTCTTTAACCACCCAGGTTAAGCCTTATATTAGGGCTAATAATGATAAAGAACTTTAAATAAAACGATCGAGTTAATATAACCCTCCTTTACTCATTATTAACACATTAATGAAACGATGCCGGTGCAGGAAACTTCGAAGCAAAACGAAAACATTAAAAAGGAGAAATATATACCGGGTCGTATATACAATACTGTTTAGGTAAGTAGGAAAGAAAAGGATAACGAAGACTTGGTAGTAAAGTTTAGGGTATAAAAGATTATAAAGACTTTTAGAAAACTTTTTAAGGAAGGCAATAGAGTTGAAATAGACGGCCTGTAAACTCGAGGATTATTTATGAGGTTAAAGGTAAAACTATGGGGCGGCCGTACGAAAAGTTACGACTAATCGCTGAAAGATACGGCGATAAAAGTAAGGATTAAATCCTTACGTAATCGACAACGATTGAAAATATTAACTAGCGCTTAGTAGTTATCTTAGTAGTAAATTTGCTAGCTAAGATTAAATATAAATTTATACTTAATAGCTGTGACATTATGTAAACCTATATATAGTTAGCAATGGATTTGTTAAAGATTATATTACTAGAACTATCGTAGGAGCTACATGCCATCTACCCTTTGGAAATGGTAATACGATGTACCAAACCATTATATAGACTAGTTAAGGTAAGTGTTTACTAATTCCTAACCTATTAGTCGTACTTTAAATACCGACTAACGATAAAATCTTTAATATACGATCCGTATTTGTTAATAATATAAAAGAAGGAATTTGTTATGGTAGGTATATAAATTAACGATATACTTTTCGTTGGAATGGCTGCATTTGTAAAATTAGAATAACAAGTAATTAATGACTTTAAGTTTTGAAATGAAAAGCTAATAATGAAGTTAACGAAAAATTACTAACTTGATTTTAATAGATCGTTAATCCGTATATTTAGTATTAATACCAGCCTAAGCTTTCGTTAAAAGGGTCAAGGCGCTGTTTTTTCTATAATTGATAAAACTAACAAGGTTAGGGTTCAACAGTACTTGGAATAGAATATACGGAGTAGTTATATTGGCACATTATGCTAACCGGAGGCCTTTTACGATTTATCCATTACGGTGTAAGCAAAAATACCAACGGATGAAGACTTTGATCGGCTAAATAAAAGGTCGGAGTGGTAAATTCGAAACCTAGACCGCGAAATTAATATGATGTCAATCGACTTCTTAAAGATTAAGTTAATGATTTTAACGAATATGTCTTTTATAAATTACACCGATTTGTCTTCATAGATTAACTTTCTAATAACCTTCATTAATGATGATAAGTAAGAACATTAATTTAACATTATTTACAATTTGATTTACTAATCTTCCGTTAAGTGTAAAATAATTATACGAAACGTATTAGTATCAGAAGTTTACAGTATGATAGCGGGCTTTAAAGTAGGCATGATATTGTAAAAGACCCTTAATATTATCATTAGGCAATTGCGAATTTCTCTTATCTCGGTAGTAATTTATATTGACTTAAGGAGATTATTTAAATGCCTTTCAAAACTCGGGGATTACTAGTGAAAAACGCTTGATAATCGACGTAATGGAGCTCTGTAAAGCTTACGAAGGAAAAAAGATTAAGGAATTTCGATAAATTAATGGTGAAGATAACCCTACCGACGTTATAATAAAGGGATTACCAAATAAAACCTTGGAAAATTTTGTAGATAGCAATGAGCTAATCATACGAATCTAGAGCTACGTTAATAAATCGCCTAAACAGCCTAGATCACGTAACGGCGAGTAAGGATGTGCCAGCAAACTGGAAGACTGCCAGGAAATTAAGGTTAGAGAGATTAACTGGTACGGTTAAAGTGGAGGCCTGTAAAGGTTTCTGGCGAAAGAACTTTTTATGGGAGTTAATAAACTCGGAGCTCAGAGTAACGGAGATTTTGAGGTCGAATGAGGTTAATTTGCATATAATTGGGTGAAATTCAGTGTGGGAGTCAATTGGAATTTATAGGGGTTCGGTTAGTTAATAAGGAGGTAATTTGGTGGCAACCGGAAAAAATTAGTTAACTACACTAACGTACGCATACAAACTAAAAAGCCGCTAGTGTTGGAATAATATTACATACAGTGCAGTAGGTCAAGTTTACTTACAGTAAAGTTAACTGTATTATAAGTGTATTGTTTTGTGAAAACTTACCGTATTAGGTATAAGTCGAGTGCAGTATACTGCACTTCACTCTGAGGAACGGACCAAGTAATTGGCCATACAAATTACAGTGCAGACCGACTAGTGGTCTGCCAAGCTTAGAATAATACATCCACTATCTAACTACGCAATACTACGGTTACTTCGACCAATCGAATTGACAACGTTGCAACGTTTAAGGCCTACCAACATTACAGTAATTAACTACGTAGACTGCAAATACAGGCGCTCATAACGCTTAAGGTTTAGCTCATCGACCTTAACCTCAGATTAAAAATAGCACCTATATTAGCGCTAACAATATTTAGATGGACCTGTGAACCGTAAGTACTATCGTCATAATAGTAGTAAAAGATATTAGATTTATAATAAATCTGGTTACTAGTTAACTCGACACCCCTCCACTGAACGTAATAAAAAAAAGCAATATACTACGTCCAATACCCTACTACTTCAGAACAAGATTACTTAGATCAAATCGCAAACATTAAAGGCGATAAACCAGTTGACATCGTCGCTAACGCTCCTCACCAAATTAAGTAGCACGAAAATATTACTTCTGGTACGGCCTAGTAACTAGCCAACTATGCTTTTTTATACCATTTGGGTGGTAAAAACCCTTACCTTTACTCCAACTAAGCTCTTAACCCCTTATACACCTTTAACCTTTACAATTGTTACACGAACTATACTTTTCAAGGTATTATATTAGATATAGTGATAATAAGGTACTTAATAAAAGGTTATTTGTAGTATATAATATTACGGAGGGAAAATGCTACAGTTACTAAGATTAATTGTTACAATATTGACAAAGCTAAAATTGACTTTATTTCAGGCGAATAACTATCGTTATTAGGGATAACTTTAATTCAAAATATTATAAAAACAATTACGTTTTATATCCTTGAGTCTTTTATCTCTTTACTTTTTTGTTTAAAAAATATAAAGACTCTTAGCGTCAATATCGATGTTAATGCAGACAAATTAATCAAAAACGATTAAAGGTTTCCACTCGCCCTGAATTAAGGGTACCTATGGTTTTATCTTTAAGGCCCGAAAGAAGTGGTATTACATCTTAAAAAACCCGGAAATACGTCAAATACATTGACTTTTTAACTATCTAACTGTTAATAAGCTATATAAAATCCTAAAGTCCGTAAGGCATAATGATGTGGAATACTTTGTCCTAAAATTTATTAAAAAGCTTTGCTACCATTGCCAAATACATGCCCAAACCCCCCTGATATTCAAATTTACATTAAAAAACAATATTAGTTTTCAACCACGGGATCTTTATTAATATATTTTATTTAAACAAAAATACAGTTTTTTACGTTGTCAATTTCACAACTTTTTTTTATGGAGCTTAATTTCTAAAGTCGTTTTCGGTGAAAGATATATAGAAAACGTAAAGGATATTATAGATAAACACGTATCTAGGTCTACCTAACGTCACTGTTTACGATGCCGGTATAAAATTTACCGCCGTGAAATTTTAGGAAAATATTAAAATAATAGGTATTCAGTGTAAATAGGTACCTATAAAAGCCTACTAAAGCATTAGAAAGATTAAAAAGGCACACGCACTACTTCGTTAAGCGTATGATATCCTTACATTGGAAATTGAAAGCTTTACGGATCCGGAGGCACGTTTATGAATGGTAATAAAAGGCTTTAACAACACTATAAGCTTTAACGCCTTAATACCAACGCTCCTAATTTTAAAGCGTACCTACGCTTTACGAGTGAATCTCCGCCGTCGGTAAACAATTAAAAACGTATTACGTCTTACAGAAAAGCTTTAAAGGAACTACAAAGAAAATCGACACATCGCCAGGTTAATAACGCTCTTAATACCAAAAACGGCCCTTTAATAATCAATGTACTTACTTTACCGTTGTGAAGTGAAATCCTCGTATAACAGAGGTCGGGCAAATAAAAGGACTTATTTAAGATATTAAGTATTACAAACTCTAAAGTAATCGTTAAAACTGCTAACTGTTTTGTATCCTTTCGAATTACTTAAGTTAAGCCCTATATTAAGGGTATTAAAGATAAAGACCCTTGAACACCTTAAACCAAAAAACCGAACTAATACGAATATTCTTTAACCGTTATAGATAAGCCTATAAAATGCCATCAATGCGAACGACCCCTAGAAAAAAAGTTTAAAAAGGAGAAATATATACCGGAGCGGATTTACAATACTACTTGGATAAACAGGAAAAAGAAGAATAATAAAGACCTAGCATTAAAGCTTTAAATACAAAGGATTATTAAAACCTCTAGTAAGCCTTTTAAGGAAAGTGACTGAGTCAAGATTAACGGCCTTTTAACCTAAGGAGTAATACAATTTGTGTCGAAAACCGAATTTAATCATTAAAACCTAAACGTTACGATCTTTAAGTCAAGGATTATTTACGAAATTAAAGAAAAAACCACGGGGAGTCCGTACGAAAAATCATGTCCAATCGTTCAAGGATACAATAATAAAGATAAAAACAAAATCTTCATACAATCGCTAACGATTGAAAAATTAACTAACATTTAGTAATAGCTTTATCAATAAGTTCATTAAACAAAACTAAAGATAAGTTTACGTTTAATAGCCGTAATATAACGTAAACCTATACGTAATTAGCAACGAATTTACAACGGATCGTATTACCAAAACTGTTATAAGAACTTCGTACTATTTATCATTTAGGCATGGTAATAAGTTATATTAAGCTATTATATGGATTAGCTAAAGTAAACGTTTACTGGTTTTTATTCTACTAATCGAACTTTAAATTACGGCTAGAAATAAAATCTTTGACATACGACCTGTGCCTACTAATAACGTAAGAAAAAGATTTCAGCGTAGTAGGTATATAAACTAACGATACCCTTTTCATTGGAATGGCTAGATTTATGGTACTAAAATAGCAAGCGATTAAGGATTTCAAATTCTAGAATTACAAGCCGGTAACGATATTAATGGAAAATACCTAACTGGATTTTAATAAATTGTTAATTCGTATACTTAGTGTTAACACCGGCGTTAACCCTCTCTAAAAGATCTTAGACGCTATTTTAATTACAATTAACTAAACTAATAAGGCTAGAGCTTAACGGTATCAAAAATAGCGTATTTGAAGTAGCTATATTACTACCTTATTTTAATCGAAAGCCTTTTACGGCCTATTGATTACGATATAAGTATAAATACTAACGGATAAGGACTTTAACCGGCTAAATAAAAGGCTCGAGTAGCAGATGCGAAACTTGGACCGCGGGATTAATATAGTCCCAATCGATCTCTTAAAAGCCATGTTAATAATTTTTACGGATGAGTCTTTTACAAATAACACTGACCTATCTTTATAGATCGGCTTCTTAATAACACTCGTTAATAAAACAGGTAAAAAGACTAATTTAACATTATCGGAAACTTGATTTACTAAACCTCCGTTAAATGCAAGAGGATTACACGAAAAGTATTAACTTTAAAAGTCTATGGTATAATGGCGGGCTTCGACGTAGGAATATCAATATAAAAAAACTTTTAACATTATTACCATGCAGCTAAAGATTCCTATCCCGGTGCTAATTTGTACCGATTTGAGGAGTCTTTTCAAATACCTTTCGAAACTCGAGATCACCAGTAAAAAACGCCTAATAATCGAATTAATAAAATTTCGCGAAGCCTACGAAAGAAGGAAGATTAAGGAATTCCGATAAATCGATAGCAAAAACAAACTCGTTAACATGATAACGAAAGCAACGCTGAATAAAGCCTTGGAAAAGTTTGTAAATAGCAACAAATTAACTATACGAATCGAGAGCTACATTAATGAATAGTCCAAACGCCCCGGATCATGTGACAAAAGGCAGGGATTTGCCGGAAAATTAGAAGATTGCCAGGGCATTGATAATGGTAATTTGTTTAAATAGTATGTTTGAAATAAAGGCCTATAAAAGTTTGTAGCGAAAGAACTTTTTGCAAGAGTTGATAAACTCAAACCTTGGGGTAACGGAGCAATTAAGGTCAAATAGGGTTAATTTATATGTAATTGGATGTAATTTAATATGGAAGTTAACTGGAATTGACAGGGGACTAGCTAGTTGACGAGAAAGTAATTCAGTGGCAACTGGAAAAGATTGGTTAACCACGCTAAAGCGCGCGTACAAATTAAAAAGCCGCTAGTGTTGGAATAGTATTACATGCGGTGCAGTAGATCAATTTTACCATATATAAAGTTAACCTTACTATAAGTGTATTGCTTTATATGTATTACTTTGTATAGACTTACCGCATTGGTTGTAAGTCGAGTGTAGTACGCTGCACTTCACTCTAAGGCATGGGCCAAGCAATTGGCCATACAAATTACAGTGTAGACTAGCTAGCAGTCTGCTAAAACTAAAACAATACATCCACCATCTGACTACGCAATACTACTATTACTTCGAACACCAATCGAATCGACAACATTGCAACGTCTAAGGTCTACCAACAGTAAAATCATTTACAATTTTATTTTATTTTATATTCGTAAGCCGAACGATAATTGTTTTAGCTACGTTAAGGTCATAATGATAGACGCAAAACATAGCTTTAAAGGCATTAGGATCGCTAATATCGCCTTCTCCTCCACGGACTTAGTAACTTTTTATATCAATTTTTATTAAACCCTCTAATTATTAAAAAATAACGTAAAATGATTTTTTAATACTGATAAGTTTTTAGTTCCTACGTAATTTACCTATTATAGTAGCTTTTTATATCGGAAATCGTAATTTAATATTGGAAAACTTAACCGATAAATTAAAAGGTTTTCGTTTAAGGTTGTTAGCGCCCGTTAAAAGGAGTACTGGTATCGTAATCAGAGTTAAAGAAGTTTGGGTCGTTGTTTAAAAAATTAACGCGATTTTCGGTAAAAAGCAGCGTAGCAATTACGTCGTTTATAATATAGATAAAGGGGATTTTTTAAAGGAGGTATTGTTTCGAAAACGTAAACGGGCTGGTAACCTCAAGTTATCGGATTATATTTGTTAATACGTTTAGTACGTCGGTATTTTGTTATTTTAAAGGTAAAACGTATCTTCGAACGATTGAATCCATTTAATAAATTTTACATGTAAAACGTCGATAAAACGTTTGTATTAAGTTATAAAATAATCGTATTAAGCAGTTGAGGCGCTTTAAAACTACTTTTCAATATATACGTCGATGAATTACTTTAAACGCAAGGATCTAAACTCGGTGGATTGAAAGATAATAATATAGCCCTAGGCCATAACTGTCAATAAGCAGCTACAATACCATCAGAAAAGATGTCGAGGTTTATATATAAAGGGACTAAGACTGGAGCTATCGTTTAAGGTAATCGGATTCTGTTTATTAACCCCAATGAAGAGGAAAAGGAAAAGTCTTTGGTAGGAAGCTGTTATAGAGCTAAGATAATGTAACCTAGTCATGCGACGTATGAAAACGTGTCTCCATGCGGCTTCCTCCCTGCTCCAGAGCATCGTAAGAGTGTGTAGAACTACTAGGGTTAGATCCCTGGTAATATAAGCCAGGTCCTAACCTATAACATTTACCGTTTATTATCTTCCCCTTTGTTTTTAGTTTTAATATCCGCTTAAATAACTTTTCAAGTTTTTTTTTAGTTCTGCATGGATTGCTATTAAACTGTTACCTGTACATTAACTGTGTATGGAACCTCTTTCCCTTTTCTCTAATTCTTTCACTCGTAATTAAGCCCCCCCCCTAACCACTTAAGCAGTATATGTTTGCTTATTTGTTGAAGAGGTAGTATGGAGGAAGACTTGCGTGCGTCTTATTCATTTTCTAACGCCTTTCCCAGACTTAGATTCGTTCGCTTGCTCACAAGACTCAAGCCCGTGCGAGACGGCCACCGCGGAACGGCCGCAGGACCACCTCATCTATGGTAAACAACAGATATATGTTCCACTCCTTCCCTTCCCCCCCGCCCCCTCACCTCGAATCCCAGCCCGTTCGTTGCATTGGTTTTCCCTAGGCGGGACCCTCCCTCCCTCACCAAGATGCACCGACGTCTGACGCGCATAGCTGCATATTACCTACGCAGCGTTCGTCCGTCGAACTCGCATGATCCAACGCATGGCGTAGTACAAGATGGCTTCGGTCGGACGAGTTTGATCGCGAATATGCGGCGATTGCTGGGTAAAGGTTTCGTTGTTGTTGTTGTTGTTGTTGTTGTTGTTGTTGTTGTTGTTGTTGTTGTTGTTGTTGTTGTTGTTGTTGTTGTTGTTGTTGTTGTTGTTGTTGTTGTTGTTGTTGTCGTCGTCGTCGTCATTGGCGAGGCATTGTTGAGGCTTCCGTGAGCAACTAGTGAAATCGAGACAGCCCACAGAAGTTTTCTTCGTTGTTGTTGTTGCCTGCCGCCGCGGAATGTAATGATGGATCTTGGCGGTTGTGGGGCAAAAACGGAAGAGAGCCTCCACCATGTGCTATATATATACAATATATAACGTCCCCTTGGCGCCTTGAGCCAATTGTGAAACTTGGGAACAACAACATCATCAAGTCCCATCATAGTGTTTTCACAGTGTCGTGTCCGAAGCAGACCACTCGTTGCGTTCAAGGTTGTGGATCCCACATTGGTCTTGAGTTGGGCGAGTGATGCTGGATCGGGGGGCTTCGCAACTTGAAATCATGGTGGATGGATAGTCAGTCAGTCCCTTGGGGCTGTCGTATTAGGTACTTGTGCCTTGAGGTCCTAGGCGAAGGGCAGCCACGTGGATCGGCTTTGTTGATGGATCATTTCATTTCTGATCGACAGCTGATGTGTCGGCAGCAGTGCCAGTAATGCGACTGCTGCAATTGAATTTGCTTGGAAAGCTCAGTAAGCTCGGTCCAGTATCTGTTTCAACTGCTTGAGGAGCGGCATGGCAAGCGTGTCAGGCGACAGAGGAGAGTTTAAGGTGGGAGGAACACCTGGTCAATGGTAACAAAACTATCAGGTTGAAGATGCGGCGGATGCCGCGTGCACTTGTTAAAACAAAAACTACAACTGCACGAACAAATGCGTACAATTCAACGAAGATTTGGAGACGCCAAGAATTGAACTCGGGACCTTTCCCATGCTAAGGGAAAATCATACCACTAGACCACATCCCCAAATGGATGCTGAACCATTCCCATATTAGATATATAAAGCACGGTTACCAATGTCGTTTACCGTGATCGTTACACACACAGTGCAGTTGATGCAGTTCACTGTACTATTCACTGCACTACCTAACTACATATATATTAAGTTAATTATAAGGAACTTTGAAATTAAAAAATCTGTTAAAATAAGAGTTTATTTCAATACAATAATATTAACTATTGGTAGATATTTATTGTTACAATAAAATCGATTCAAATCACTATGGTTAAAGTAACTAGTACTGCATTAAAATTGGTTTTGAGTGAGTTGCAAGTTCTAAGTTTTGCAGATCATTATCCGTTCTACACGCTAATTTATATAGTTAAATGTTTTAGTCTATACCTCATTTTGAAGTAAGTACCTACTATATTACACTTGTAGTTAATTCCACAAACTGTAGTTAATTTCTAGTCAATACAATCAAATAACTGTAAATATAGTTAACTTGAGTGTACTGTATTTGACTGCTATTCCAACTCCAACTATATTGATTACAAATTAATTATACTGATCAAAAGTTAATTATATTAAGTGCAAATTAATTATAGAGGAATATTTAATCATATATAAGATATAAGTTCAGTAGTTACCGATATAAATTAATATACAAACCAGTTAACCATTTACCAAACTTAAAAGTAACCACATAAACACTTTTATTACGATACATTAATTTCCTCAATAAACAATTCAAATTATTTACAATGTAACAATATAAGTTTATTAATACTAATTAGTCTTCATAGTGTCAATATCTAATGAATTAGGTAGAATAAAAAGTTATTTTTCCGGTTGTTATGCTTTACGAAAACGTTCAAATAAAATAAAGATTTTTACTAAGTGTTTTAATCGTTGCGCTACTATTTACAGGTAGTAAAAGTGAGTTTTTTGGAGTACGTTATTATTTACAAATAATTATAAGTGGTGATGGTATCACTCGATTATCGAAATATTTTTATTTGGCTTATCTTAAAACTTCAGCATCGAATGTTGACCGTATTTAATCTTTAAATCAAAAATCGATTACTAATTGAGTAAAATCTTTACATTTGACAAAATATTGGTAGGTCTTATCTAATAGACCTTTAAATATTACAACGTTGTCGATTCGATTAGTTGAAGTAACAGTAGTATTGCGTGGTCAAGTGGTAGATGTATTCTTCTATGTTTGGCAAACCCCTGGCCGGTATGCATAGTAATTTATATAGCTAATTACTTGAATCATATCCTAGTGTATAGTAGGCACATAATGTACTTAATGTACAGTTAATATAATAGGTTTGCACAAAAAAATACACTTAAATTGCAATTAGTATAATTAAATTTACTGTTAGTAAAATTGACTTACTACATTATAATTACTACTATTTTAATACTGGCAGCTTTTTGTTTTATGCATGTACACTAGTGTAGTCGATCCAACTTTTCCGGTTACTGCCGAATTATCTCCTCATCAACTAATAGACCCTTATTGATTACATTTAACTTTCGTATCTAAATTGACTCTAATTACCTTTAATTGTCTCATGGCTTCGAGTTTTGGCTTTACCAACTCCCATATACAAGTTTTTTGTCACAGATTCACGTATACTGCTCACCGCTACCATTAGTTTTTTTAACTCACGTAGGTTAAGTCGTCCATTATTTTGATTAACCTACGTAGGTTAAGTAGACTACTATTGTCACTACTACTACCTTTTTATTCCTATCAACACTGCTTTTATTATTGCTAGTCATCTTAACTAACATGTGTTAGGCTACTTATAAAAACTTCTTCACTTATATGGGTTAATTAATCTATTGTTGCCCCTAAGTTCATTGTGCCACTTAAACCCTCAATTTAACTATACCTCTTAAAGAATTTTTATATTTATTCCCTTGGTAGTCTTTTGGTTTGCCAGCATATTCTTATTCATTAAACAGTGACTCATCTTTGTTAGGTAGCCTGTTAATATAATATTTGATGCGTATAGTTAGCCTATTGCCATCTACAAACCTTTTAAGGGTCTCATTTGGCGATACCTTCGTTATGACATTAATAGAATTATAATTTTTATCGATCTATCAGAATTCTTCTATTTCAATCCCTTCATACGTTTTACAAAGTATTATTACATCGATTATCAGGCGTTTTTCACTAGTGATTCCGATCTTTAAAAGGAATTTGAATAAAATTCTTGAGTCAATATAAATTACTACTGAGATAAAGGGAATCTTTAGCTGCCTGGTAATAAAGTGGTAATATAGTTACCATAGGCGCATTATTTTAAATACTTTTGAGTTTAACTACATTAATTTTGTTAATTATATCCAAATCAATTCTTTGGTATTTTTAGCGAAAATTAGAACTAGTATTAATACTAAGTATATGAATTAACAATCCATTGAAGTTAAGTTGGTTATCCCTCACCAAATTTGTAACCGGCTTATAATTCCAAAACTTGAAGTTTTTAATCGCCTGTTATTCCAATGTGAATAAGTAAGCAAATCCTACGAAATGAGAATCGTTAATTTATATATCTACTAAGCTGAAATCCTTTTTTTACGTTATTAGTAACTAAGTCTTATATTAAATACTTTATACTTAATCGTGACTTAAAATGCAACTAATGAATTTAAAACCAATAGAAGTTTGCATTAGCTAAGCTGTATAATGACTTAATATATCGTATTACCATTCTTGAAGGATAGATATCACGTAATTCTGGTGATAACTTTAATAAAACGATTCGCTGTTAATCGGTCGTTAATTGAGTATATATTCGCGTTATATCCCAGCTATCAAGTATAAACTTGCTTTTAGTTCTGGATAGTAAACTTGTTACTAAAGCGACTATTAAATGTTAATTAATCTTTTAAATCTATAGCTACTATATAAGGATTTAGTCTTTATCTTTATCACTATGTCCTTAAGCAATTAAACATAAATTTTATATATCCGCCCCATATTTTTACTCCTAATCTCATATATAATTTTCAACTCAAAAATCGTAATATTTGGGTCTTAAAGGTTAAGATTGGTTTTGGATATAAATTGTATAACTTCTTAAATTGGGAGGCAGTTAATTTCAACCTTATAAATTTTTACAGGCTTTACCGAAGGTTTTTATAACACCTTATACCCAGAGCTTTAACGCCAAGTGTTTATTATCCTTCTCTTTTCTATTTATCCAAATAGTATTATAGATACCATTAGATGTATATTCTTTGTTCTTAATATCCCTTTTTTTCAGTAGTTTTCCGCGCCTGCAGCGTTTTATTAACTTGTTAATAATAGGTAAAGAATAGTCGTATTGACTTATTTGTTTAGTTTAGGGGTCTTTATTGTTAGTCGCTCTAATATAAGGTTTAACCTATATGGTGCGAAAAGTTGCGAAGCCGTTAACAGTTTTAATAACTATTTAGAAATTAATGATATTTAGGGTTTTATATAGGTTATTTCATTTACCTAGCTCCCGTTACACAAGGACTTCAATTATTAATAGCAATGAAAATCCGTTGATCATCGTGGGGTTATTCCCGGTATTAAAGGCATTATTTACTTGACGCCGTATTAATTTCTTCCGTATCTACTTCAACGCCTTACCATAAACTACAACTCTCCTTGAGGTATTTTCGAATGGCAGAGATTTACTTATTAAGCATATGTATACTCTAAAAACCATTAATATTGATACTAAGCTTTTATGACCCATAATTTCGTTCAAGCCTTTGACTGCTATCTAAAGGCGTGTCTCTTGATTCTCAAAGCTTTCAATCTCTAATATAAAGATATCGTATAATCGGCAAAGTAGTGCATGTACCTTTTCGATCTTTCCAATACTCCAAAGGGTCTTTACAGGTACCTCTTTATATTGAATACCTATTATTTTAGCGTCTACCTAAAACTCTGCCCCCATAAAATTAGTATTAGTATCATATATGACGACATTAGGTGAGCCTACTTATGTATTAATCTACAATATCATTGACGTTTCTTACATATCTTTCACTAATAAGGACTTTAAAAACTTGACTTTATAAAATAAGGTTACGGATTGAACAACGAAAAAAAAAAGCTTATTATTGAAGTAAAATACATTAACATAAATTTCGTAATTCAAAATCTCGTTGTTTTTTAATGTAAACTTAATCTTTGAGGGGGTAGAGTATACGTTTGGCAGTAATAGCAGAGCTTTTTGATATCTTTTAGGGTGGAGTATTTTACATCTCTATTCTTTGCGGATCTTAGAACCTTATACAACCTATTAATAATTTCGAAATTAAAGCTCTGGTATAAATAATGTAATTTTGATTCCGATAAATTTAAAACCGTTGCCTCCGGGAGTTAAACATGAAAATATAAGTGCCACCACTTAAGGGTGAAGAAAAACCTTTAACTGTATTTAACTAGTAACATATTTGCCCTAAACGTCGTCGATACCCAACGCGAATACATTTATGACCCCGTTTTAGGCGGTTAAGGCGATATCGCCACCCAAACCGTATCGTTTGTAATGAATATTAGTTATTATTTATAAAATTCAGCAAATAATATATAAAGCCTAACCGTAAAAACCCACCATTCGTATTCGCGTTTTATTCGTTACGCTAATGTAAAAGCGGGCCGATCATGCCAATAAGAAATGCGTCGACAACCGCATTAACATCAAATGCGTATTGTAAATGTAAACGGATATATTATGGTCTCTTATAACCCGCCTACAAAACGCCCCTCCCGGTCCTCCTCGCATGACTTTCACCCGCTCGGCTACCCCAACACTGGGAGCCGAAAACGATAAAACCCTTAATTTCGTCGATACTTTCGCTTCCCGAAGTATTATTATAATAAATATAGCTCATAAATAAAATTCAATAAGCCTTAATAAAGGTCGCCTAACGATTAAATTACTGTCCAGAAAAGATGAACGTAATATATCCAACCCTACTTGTCGTATAATAAAACAACAGCAATGAAATTCTTTACTTTTTATTGTCATGATACTAATGTTCATAAAAGGAACCAACAAAACAAATATAAGTTTCGTAAATCGTACCTAACTTTGACATAGAAATATGAAGCCGTTGTCAAACCACATACTTTATTATTCCACGTTAAATTTATATAAATTTATAATATATTTACAATTTTCTAATACCTTACATTCAACTTTATCGAAACCCATGCAATTAACTAATATGAAACGGATACTATCATTTCTCGTCTTTACTGTTAAAATATTCAAGATTTCAAATTTTTCGCATATCTTATTTCTCGCGTTATCAACAATGAAAACAAAGCCTAAGCGTATTTCAAATAAAACGTACGAAAAATAACGGATATATAACCGAGTATTTGATTCAATTGACGAAAAAAATAAAATGTTTACCAAAAATATCCAAAACGACGTTTAATTATTTCGGAACGCCTACTATAAGATATTAATCATAACATTAATCGAGTTTTTTTTATTTTAACGATTCGTATTAATATTGCGTAAGCTGAGCCAAACCCAATAGTTTATCCTATATCGATTCATCGGATATCGCTAACGATTTACGATCTTTTCTATTTATTATTAAAGATATATAATAACCGCCTAAATAAACTCCGAATCCTTATATAAGTATACCAAACAAGTAACGTCTTATTCACACAAATTGATTATAAACTTTGTTTTCACGATTACTTCAGAACTGAAAGATATTTCGTACCAGTTAATCGGTCGATTCGCATTAAATACGGTAACTTCCGACCCTTTGTTATTGTATATAAACTAACATATTAACAAATATAATACCTAATTAAATTACGAAAAAGCGATAACAATTTGTAAACACTTTGAGATCGTTCAATTTTTCCATTTAGTGCCGTTATCTTAGTAAAGGTGATATACTGTCGATAAAAGCTGTTTAACTCATATAAAAAAACATAAAATCGTTTTAAAAATGATCATTCAATCCGACTCGCAATAGTTTATAATAGATTTAGGAAATTTACAAAATCATTACTACATATTCCGAAAACACTCCACATACGCTTTAACAGTTATGAACCAAATTATTTGTAATGAAATAAACTTAAAAAGTCGATTGATTGAAACAGACAAATATAGCGGACCATTATCCATAAAAGGTGGGTTTACTTTAAAATCGATTGAAATATAGAACCCATAATAATTAGAAATGAAACAAGGATTAAAGAAATTTCTGTTGTAAATTACGCAGAGGTTTCCTATCATTAAACTACCTATATATTCAATATAATCCACGAATATTGACCAATATTCCTTTTCAAAAACGATCCTATTAAAAGACCAATAATAATATGATTTTATATGTATATGTTATAATAAACAAGGTATAGGTTTATTATTCAAGTTTTGTTGTGAATATTTTCCAATTTGGCAGCTATAAATGGTCGTGATAACGTGACATAGCATTCAAATCAATATTATAATTCGTAATTTACATCGAATATGTTAGTAGGGCTTTAAAATTTTCAACGTTGTTGATTTAATTGATCGAATTAATAGTAGTATTGCGTGATCAGATAGTGAATATATTGGTTTAGTTTTGTTAGACCGCTAGCCGGTCTACATAGTAATTTGTATGACCAATGGCTTGGCCTATTCCCTAGTATTAAGTGAGGTCATATTGCACTTGACTTGCAGTCAATTATGATAGGTTCGTATAAAATTATACATTTAACTTAGAGTTAGCATAGTTAACTTTACTATAAGTAAAGTTGACATATTACACTGCAAATACTACTATTTTAATAATGGCGGCTTTTTAGTTTAAACGTGTACGCTAATGTGGTTGACTAATTTTTTCCGGTAAGCGTTGAACTTCAACCTCGTTAACTAACAAAACTTCGGTCAATTTCAATTGACCTCCGTATCGAATTGAACCCAATTGTGTATAAATTAACCCTAATTACCGTCAATTGCCCCACGGCTTCAAGGTCCATTTTTATCGAGTTTTATAAAGAGGTTTCCCACTATAAACCCATTTAGTCCTTTACTTTAGCCGTATCAATAAAACAAGTTAATATCGTCAATTTAAAAACAGTATTTTAGTTTGTTAACATATTTTTCACCGTTGTTACATGATTTAGGCTTTCCGTGCAACCTAAAAACATATAAATCGATACGTATGACTCGCCTATTGCTATTTACAAACCTCCTAAGGGTTTTATTCGATAACACCTTCATTATGACATTAGCAGATTTATTTTTACCATTAATTTATTGGAATTTGTTAATCTCCATCCCTTTGTAGGCTTTGCGAAGTGTTATCACGTCGATTATTAGGCGTTTTTCGTTAGTGGTTCCGAGTTTCGAAAAGCACTCTAATAGGCTTTTCGAATCAGTATAGATTACCACCGGTATTTAAGGAATTTTAAGCTACCTTATAATAACCTTAAGGGTTTCCTACAATTCCATACCTGTATTAAAACCTATTATTCTGCCATAGACCTCTGAAGTCAGTACAATTCATATGATCCTTTTACATTTGATAGAGGTTCAGTAGATTAGGCTACCAATAATATTAAATTGGTCTTTCCGCCTATCTTTATTAACAAGGGTTATTGGGAAGACTATATGTAAAAATAAAGCGGTATTTTCTGTAAAAGACCTATTCGTAAAGATGATCAACTTAGCTTTCGACAAGTTAATTAAAACCTTATTAATTTTTCGACTTAGATTTTGTATTTCTTACCTATTACTTTTATGAAGCCAGTTAAAGTCGTCTCCTCTTCAATCTTGTATTTACGCTGCGATGGAAGTTTGAAAAGGCTTTCGTTTGGTATAGGGTGTCAATATATCTGTTACGGGCACGCTATTTCGGGTACGGTTAGGCCTTGGATACATCCATTTGGTCAATTATAACTAAATTAATGCCCTGGACTTTTTACCGAAAATTGAGGACGGCATTAATAACAAATATGCAGATTAACAATCCGTTGAAGTTAAACTAATTACCCTGTATCAATACCATTACCGGCTTGTAATTTAAAAACTTAAAGTTTTTCATCACCCAATATTTTGATGATATAAATTTAGCCGTTCCGAGGATAAAAGTATTATTAGTTTACATACCTACCGGGTTAAAATCCTTCTTTTACGTTACCAATAAATACGGATCGTTTGTCGAAAACTTTATGCCTAGCCGTAATTCAAAGTGTATTTAGTATGTTAAAAAATAACAAACGCCTTTTTTTATCAATATGTATAAGGACTTAATATATTGTATTACCGTTTTGAAAGGGTAAATAGGCTGTATTTCCTATATTAATTCTAGTAATACGATTAGTTATAGGTCAATTTTTAATTAATTGCAAGCTTAAATTATATTTAGGCTATTAAACATCAACTTACCTTTAATCTTAACTAGCTAACTTGTTGTAAAAGCGATTACCAAACATTAGATCATTTTCCAAATCGTTGGCGATTACGTACGGATCCACCTTTTACTTTTATTACCGTATTTGTCTACGATCAGACGTTACTTTTTTTATGGTTGTACCGTAGTTTTGCCTTTAACCTCGTGTATAATCTTCGACCTGAAAATCGTGATATTCGGGTTTTAGAGGTTAAAATCGTCCTTCGGTACGAATTATATAACTTCTTGAGTTAGCAAACTGTTAATTTCAACTTTGTCTTTTTTTAAAAAAGAACTGCCGAAAGTTTTCATAATGCCTCATACTCGGAGCTTTAATGCCAAGTCTTTATTATCCTTCTCTTTTCCACTTATCTAAATAGTATTATAGATAAGACCCAATGTATATTTCTCTTTTTTATCGCTCTCTTTTTTGAGGGGTTGTTCGCGCTGACGGCATTTTATCAACTGGTTAATAATAGGTAGAAAAGGCTTATATTGGTTTAGTATTTGAACTTAAAGATATTTATTATTAGTAACCTTGATATATGGCTTAACATTAATTGTTCGGAAAAATACAAGACCGTTAGCAGTTTTAATTACTACTTCAAAGTCGGCGATATTTAAGGTTCTATATAGGCCCTTTAATTTACCCAGATTCCGTCATACGAAGACTTCACTTTATAATATCAAAGCAAGTACGTCAATTATTATAGGGCCTTTCCTAATTTTAAAGGAATCGTTGACCTAACAACATGCTGATTGCTTCCGCAATTCCCTTAGTGCTTTTCCGTAGGCCGTAGCTGGCTTTTGAGTACTTGCTAATAGAAGAGATTTATTCGTTAGGTGTGGGTAAGTTCCAAAGACCAATAGCGTTAGCATTAGGCCGTTAGGTCCCATAGTATCTATTAATCCCTTTACCGCTATTTAAAGGTGTGCCTCCGAATCCTTAAAGATTTTAATTTCTAACGTAAGGATATTTTACGTTCGGCGAAGTAAAGCGTATGCCCTTTTAACCTTTCTAATGCTTTGATAGGCCTTTATAAGCATTTTTTATACTAAATACCCATTTTTTCAACATTTTTTCAAACTTTACCGCTGTAAAGTTGGTACCGGTATCGTAAACGACAACGTTAAGTGGGTTTAGGTATATATTAATACACAACATCCTTAATGTTTCTTACGTATCTTTTGCCAAAAGAGACTTTAAAAACTGAGTTCGATAAAAGAAAGTTACGAAGTTAACGACGTAAAAAACAGGTTTGTTATCTAAGTAAAATATATTAACGAAAACCTCGTAATTAAAGTTCTTGTTATCTTTTAATATTAACTTAAATTTCCGAGGGGCTTAGCCATACGTTTGTCAATAGTGGCAAAGATTTTCGATAGATTTTAAGGCAAAGTATTCTATATCTTTATACCTTACAAACTTTAGGATTCTGTATACCTTGTTAATGGCTCAATAGTTTAAGCGCTGGTGTAATCAACGTGTCTTTGGTTTCTTTAGGTGTAACATCATCTCTTTTAGACTTTAAAGATGAAACTGTATGTATACCTATTTAAAAGCAAAAGTAAACCTTTACCTGTTTTTAAACAGTTCGTCGGCTTTAATGTTAATATTAACTCCAAGGGCTTTTATATCCTCTAAAAAAGATAAGGGTTTAAAGTATATGAAACGTAATCGATCTAATATCAATTTAATTACTGTTATCCCTAGTAACGATAATTGTTCGCTTAGTCCGAAGCCAATTTTGTCCTTACCAGCATTGAAACGATCAATCTTAATGGCTGTAGTACTTTCCCTTTGTAATGCGACGTATTACGAATAGTCTCCTATTAAGTATCTTATTGCCCCTATATTTGAAATAATACCTTAAAACGTGTGGTCTATGTAACAATCGCGAATGTTAAAGGCATGTAAGGGGTTAAAGGCTTGGTTTTGGCAAAGATAAGGCTTTTCACCACCTAAACGGTATAAAAAATCGTAGTCGGCTAGTTATTGGATCGCGTCGAGAGAAATATCATTATACCATTTAATCTACTTAGGGGTATTATCGCCGTTAATTTGTTCGTCTCCTTTGAAATATGCGATTTAATTTAGATAGTTCTATTTAAAAGTGGTAAGATACTGAATATAGTATATTACATTTCTATTATTTTACTTGGCGGGGGAGTTGCTAGTTAACTCACGGCTGGACTTATTACAAATCTAATATTCTTACCACTATTACGACGATAATAATTACAGTTAGCAAATCCGTTTTCATCTTAGCCTTATTAACATTAATGTAGCTATTAATTTTAGTCTATAGTTGATGGGCTAGACTTTAGACGTTAAAGACGCCTGTAACTGTATTTATAATCGATTTAATTAACTATCGCAAGGTATTCTTTATTTATATTAAGGAAGTTACCGGTTTGAGGGTATATACTAAGTGAGTTTAGTATACGTGCCATTACAAATACCAAAGAGGAACGCAACTGACTAAAAAAGCCTTCGCAGGTGATATCTGGGGGTTAAAAAGCGTATTCAAATTCGCTAACGCCTGTAACAACTACTTCTACCTTCTTAAGAAGTGCAGCTTCGCTAATTTAGGCTTTCTCCATTACTTACTAATATAACATCAACTTATTAAGTATTTAGTTAAATAAATCTATTAGTATTTCCTCCTCTTTCTTCTTCGCAATTATCATGATTTAACCTATAATAGCCTCATCTTTGTAGTATTAAATAAGGTAAATGTCGTATTGAGGAGGTTATAAGGCTTTTAGTTATACTTTCTTACGTTGTTTGAGATTTTAGCGAAGTCCGTAAGAAGTTTATAATTGATGTTAACTATCTTAATAAGTCTTAAAAGTAGGTTGCAATAATAATCCCAATTTTGATTAGTGGTATTTCCTGGAAATTTAAATTTTAAAGCTGTCGAGGAATAGTATTAAGGGTAATTACTAGTCGCTTAGCCTAAAGGGTAAAGTCCTGTGGTAAGATTTATAGTAGGCTTTCGTGTATAAGTAAACCTGCTATAAAAAGGCTTTTGAGAAATTTGACGATTAAAGGGCTAAGGTGTAGTAAGAATTTAAAGGTTTTAAAGGACCTAACGATCTTATTTAATCAATTGGTATAAAGCGTCGACATTAATTCTTTTGGCCGCATAAACGGACGTTATTTTATGTGCTCTAACGATGTCAAAAGCTTATTCCATATTGTGACATAGAGACGCTGGACTGCCGAATAAGTCAATAGGTTTCTTATCGTTAACGAGTAAAAAGGCTTAACTTAGCTGGGAATAATAGGGTTGTTCTCCTAAACATATAAAAAGACGTTAAAGTTTTTTATTACTTTTTTCATTAGGGTATGAGTTTTAAGGACATTCCTCAAGTTAAACTAAACCGTAAAGCGGTTTTACTAAATTGATAGGGTTTTTTTCTGATATGTAGATCCTTTTGCATCAAATTTTTAACCTTAATTTAATTTTTTTTGGATCATACTTTATATATTAATAGTCTAGTCGTTATAAAACCTACTATATTTGTGGAAGGTATGGCTATCACAGTTCAGGTCTTCGCTTTTATCGTTTTCAATGATATTGGAGTTAAAGAAGTTAGCCAAGTGCCTTTCTATTAAGTTTTCATCGACGTTGTACGCCCAAAACTCTTTATCGAAACGTTTGGTAAATTGGGACCCGTAAGCTTTAATTGCCCTTATTTGTTTTTAACTTAATGGCATCTTAAGGTTTTGGCTTACGTAGAACTTGGTGGGCGTGGGACTTGGTGATTTAGGGTGTAGGGACTTGGTGATTTAGGGTGTAGGGACTTGGTTATTTAGGGTGTAGGGACTTGGTGATTAAGGGTGTAGGGACTTGGTGATTTAGGGTGTAGGGACTTGGTGATTTAGGGTGTAAGGACTTGGTATTTTAGCATAAAGTCGTATAGAAACTTGTGAACTTGACGTTAAATTGCGCGACGTGGATTTTTCGGCGTGACTTGGTTATTCTTGATTTTTTTCGCCTGAAGCAGCGATCTTGACGATTAAATTAACGTCAGGGAAGTGAAAAGAATAAAGTAGGAGAAAAAGTCTAGTATAAAAGGTAAGGCTGGAAGTCGTTTGCTGTTATAGGTAAAGGTCGAAGGTCGTTTGATATTTTGGATTATTTAACATTGGGACTTAGTCGTTTTTCTTACAGTAATAACACCCGCAATAGTACTGACTTAGCCGTTTACGAACTTGCCGGTTTCAGAATTTCAGCGGTTAATTTCAACGGTTTTAAAAACAGATACGTGAAAATTTATTGGTATTTTCAAGTAGCGATACCGTCGCTTACTTTTAGATTACCGTTATGGACCAATACAACCTAAAAGTTCTCTCTGTTTTCCTGTCGTTGTGAACTATAGAAGTACTAATAAAGGCCCTTCATAAAAATCTTTCCTTTACCCTAGCCGCTGTTATTAACGTAAAGCGTAACCAAAAAATAGCTTCTTTTTCTATCTAGCTTATCAGTACTTAACCTAATAAGCATTGATTAGTATTATTAAGGCCTCAAACCTTGCAACATTTTCGATTTTATTGGTCGAAGTATTAGTAGTATTGCGTGGTCAGATGGTGGATGTATTGTTCCAGGTTTGTTAGACCGGTAGCTGGTTTGTATTGTAATTTGTATGGCTAATTGCTTGGCTGATACCTTATTTTGAAGTGGGGCAATACTGCCCTTAGATCGCAGTCAATTACAGTAGGCTCGCACAAAACTATACACTAAACTTGCAGTTAGTATAGTTAACTTTACTGTAAATAAAGTTGACCTACTGCACTGTAAATACTACTATTCCCACCGAATATCTCATTTTAACCGGAAATTTTAACTGTTTTCGGTGACCATTAAAAGCTAGACTATACATAATAGGTTGTTTATTATACTTCAATCTCATAATTCCGCTAAAAAACTCAACTTAAAAATAAAATCATCGCCTAAAGATAATGAGGCTAGCGATATAAGCGCTGATTAGGCTCGTGACGTCAATACAACGATAGACGTATTATTATCCTCCAGTTTAGTTCCTAGGCGTAACTTATCATAATAAAGTAATTAAACCTCCATTTTGACAAATTTATTTATATGTTTAACCGCGATATACGTTTCTATAATATACGAAACATTGTTATTATATTCGATATAGCTATAAAAATAGGTTTGAAAACCTGTATACAACATTTTCTAACTTATGGGTTACTATATCGGGATGAATTTCTGAAGCTATAGGCTAGTAACGTAAGTATCAGCGAAAAAACGAAAATTTTCGATTTAACGGACCTAATGTTCCGAGATTGAATAAGGTGAAAAATACTATAATCTTGTATAATTTGTTAAAATATGAAAAGAAGGTACGAATACTATGTTATTCCAATAACTACGCCTTTAAATGGAATATTACCGGGAAGAACATTTCATCGTAAATATTATAATTACATTTCGCGTCCGATAGTTGTGCGGAATAGTAAGTAAACAGTTTGACAATATAGTTTTTATTCTTTTACGAAAGGAAACCACCTGAAACCATCACCAAACAATCGATTTCCATTCCTATTAACCGGTCGTTGTCTTAATCTACCAAAATTTGAACCATAATGAAAACCTGCTGTAGTATTTAAAAAGATTTACTTTTCGCAATCAATTAAAATCCACCAAATTTATTTTTTCGTAAATCAAGTAACGTAATTAGCTAATTAAAATAATAATAATAGAGTCTCGATAAAAGTTCGCAAATCTTGAGAATCTTCTAAACTTTTAAATAATACAAGGAGACTTTGATTCGCAGACGGCCCGGATTTTCTTATGGTTAGTTCGGATACCAACGCTCGCCGTCACTATAAAACCAAGGTAATTCACATTTTTCATCATAAAATTACATTTTTTTTACGTTCAAATTCAACCTAATATCGCGAAAACACCGTAAACTTTTACGAACCTTTGCTATATATCTTCATTTAAACCCTAAAAATATGGCTTCGTTAAAACGTAATCAAACCATTCATTATATCCATAATGATCCAATTAATATAATGTTGAAACGCTGTTAGCATCCCTGCTAACCCAAAAAGGGTAATTAACTATATAAAGAAACCAAAAAGAATATAAAAATCCATCAATTTTTCTTATCCGGATACGACCTAAATACGATAAAACGATATCCGAATATTCAGTTTCGTTGGTTACGGCGATTTAGATAACGCGCGTAAAGTTTTTAAATTAAGGGTAAAAGCAGCGATTTTATTGGATAATATTATTTAAAGCCCGCTAATCTACATTAAATTGATAACCCCCGCCCCCCCACCCCCCCTGAGTTCAAAAATGAACAATACCGGCGCCAAGGCTAATGAGAAATTCGCCTATTTTGAACCCTTATTTTTCAATTCGGTAACTTAACGTTGAAGCTTGAAAATTTAATCTCGTAACACCGAATACAACGACCTTAATAATCTATCTGATTAAGATTCATCTTTATTTTATTCAATTCAAATATAGTAATCGAACTTCTTTTGATACAGGGGTAGAGTCGTTACCTTTTTTTTATTAAATAAATCGTAGAATTCCGCTAATTCGGATAAAAACTGGGATTGATTTTCATCCCCTTTTATAATAGTTTGCGCCGTCAATTCAAAAATTCGCTCCATTTCATAAAGGTTTATATTGGTAGGAATTTGGATGTTGCAACTTTGTCAATTCGATTGGTTGAAGTAATAGAATTATTGCAATAGTCAAGGGATGGATGTATTGTTCTAGGTTTAGCAGACTGCTAGCTGGTCTGCACAGTAATTTGTATAGCCAATTGCTTAGCTTGTGCCTTAGTATAAAGTATGTGCATACTATATTTGACTTTCAGTTAATACCATAGAACCACAAAACAATAAACTCAACTTGCAGTTAGTATAGTTAACTTAAATGTAAGTAAATTTGACTTACTATATTGAAATTACTACTATTTCAATACTAGTGGCTTTATGTTTTATGCGCGTACGAAAGCGTGGTTGACTAATCTTTTCCGGTTACCATTAAATTACGCATTTTTTAACTAACGACTCCTACCAGTTTCATAACAAAATTGACCCTAATTACCTCTTTGTGGCCCACGTGTTCAAGTTCCGACTTTATTAATTCTCATAAACAAGTTCTTTTTATTATAGATTAATTTATAAACCCCAATCTAACCGTGCCATTAAAAGAAGTTACCATCGCTAGCTTTATTCCCCTAGAAGTCTTCCAGTTTGCCAGTATATACCTTTTCTTTGGCATATAATTTGGCTTTGTCAGGTGGCCTATCAACGTAACCCTCGATGCGTATAGTTAACCTATTGCTATCCATAAACCTTTTAAGAGCTTTGTTTAGAAACGTTTTTGTTATGGAATTACTGGGATTGTTTTTGTCGTTAATCTTTTAGAAATACTTAATTTTACTGCTTTTGTAGACTTTACGAAGTGTTATTACATCGATTATCAGACATTTTTTTGGTAGTTATCCAAGCTTTAAAAGGTATTCGAATAAGCTTCTCGAGTCAATATAGATTACCACTAGGATTGAGAAATTTTTCAATTGCCTAGTGACGATGTGAAGTGTTTTTTTATCATAATATGCCTATATAGAAACCGGCTATTATTCTATAAACCTTTAAAGTTAGCATATTTAGTGTAATTATTTTATATTTAACAAAGATTTTGTATATTAAGCTTTCGGTAATGTTAAACTGGTTTTTAATCAGTCTTTATTGACTCGTGTTATTAGGAAGTCGATGTGCAACAATAAGTCTGTTTTGTTTGTAAAAGAGCCGTCTGTAAAGATTATTAATTTTGTCTTTAATAGGTTAATTAGGACTATATTAATTTTTGGTTCAAATTCCGCATTTTCCATTTCAACGTTTCATTCAATCGGTGAAAGTCTTCGTTAGTTGTGTTTTATGCATGTTCCGTAATTTATAGGTTGTAAGAGGCCTCCAGTTGGCATATGATGGCGATATGGTTGCTACGGGCGCATTGCTTTAAGTACCATTAAGTTCTAACTTCTCCAATCTTGTCAATTATAGCAAAGTTAACGCTCTATCCTTTTTGCCGAAAACTGAGTTAAGTATCAATATTAAGCAGACGAATTAACGATCCATTAAAGTTGAATCAATTGCCTTCAGCCAAAGTTACAACGGGTTTAAAATTTTACAATTTTTAATTTTTAATCGCTTATTATTTTGATGCCATCAAGCCAGCAATTACAACGAAAGGGTTATTATTATTTTGCATACATATTGAGCGGAGCTCCTTCTTTATGTTATCAATAAACACGGATCGTAAGTTAAAGACTTTATACCTAACCATGATTTAAAATAATATTAATAGATGAGGAATTAATAGATGCCTGCTTGAGCCAATTCTTATAGTAGTTTAATCTATAATATCATCGCTTCAGAAATATACTTATCACGTAGTTCCTATGGTAGTTTAAATAATAAGATCTGCTGTAAATCGGCCTTTAATTGTGTATACATTTATACATTGTCTCTCAGTTATTAAAGGTGAATTTCCCTTTAGTTTGAGCCAACAAACTTATTACCAAAGTATTTCTTAAGCGTTCACTAATCTTCTAAATAATTGGTAACTACGTAAGGATCCATTTTTTGGTTTGATTACCCTATCTTTAAACCATTGAACATAAATTTTCGTATAGTCGCCTCATGGTTTCACGGTGAACTTTGTAGATGATTTCCAATTTAAACATGGTAATATTTTAGATTTAGAGGTTGAAGTTGGCTTTAGGTATGAATTATATAAATCATCGAGTTAGGGGTTTATCAATCTATACCGTATCATTTTATTTAAATAGTTTATCAAAGGTTTTGAAACCCCTTTTTTCCCGGAGCCTATAGTTGATTTTTGATGTTCTTTTTTTTCCTATTAATTAAAATAATATTGTAGATACGGCCCTCTATATATTTCTCATTTTCAAAGTTATTTTTTTAGTGGTTTTCTACATCGGTAGCGTTTCATTTTCTTGTCTATAATGGGAAGACAAGGGTTGTGTTAACTTATTCACTTGACTTAAAGTTGTTTTTCTCTATCGTTAGTCGTTTTAATATAAGGTTTAACTTGAGTTATACGAAACGTTGCGAGGCTATAAATAATTTTAACAACTACTTTAGTGTTAGCGATACTTCAATTTTATATAAGCTTTCATATTTTCTTGGATCACACTATACGAAGACTTTACTCCGTAATAGTAATATAAGTATATTGATTGTCGTAAGGCTATTTATGGTGTTCAAAACATTGTTAACTTAATATCGTGCCGATTTTCCTTCGCGGTTATTTTAGTATTTTTCCGTAGGTTATAGCGTTTTTCTAGATATTTATTATTGGCGGAGATTTGAATATTAGTCGTGGATACGCTTTAAAAACCAGTAGCGTTAATATCAGGCCGTCAAGTTCCACAGTATCATTTAGACCCTTTACCGTCATTTGAATGCGTGATTTTTAATTCTTAAAGATTTTAATTTCTAGTATAAGGATATTGTATGCTTTATGGAGTAGTGAGTATACCCTTTCGACCTCCCCAATATTCTAGTAGGATTTAATAGATACCTATTGATATTGTATTTCTATTATCTTGGTATTGGTTTATATCTCCGCCGCAGTTATGTTGATACTGGTATCATAAATGACGACATTAAATGGGCCTAAGTATATGTCGATCCATAGAATTTTCAAAGTTTCTAACATGATTTTCGCCAATAGAGATTTTAGAAATTTGGCTTTATAAAAATAGGTTTCGGAGTTAATAAAGTAAAGAATATGCTTGTTATTCAAGTAAAATATGTTAATTATTCGTTGGGCTTTAGCCGTTGCAACGTTGCTGATTCAATTGGTCGAAGTAACAGTAGTATTGCAACGGTCAATTATTGGATATCTTATTCTAGGTTTTGCAAACTGCTAGCCGGTCCATATACTAATTTGTATGGCCAATTACTTGCCACATACCTTAGTGTAAAGAAGGCGCATAGTATACTTGACTAGCTGCTAATAAAATATGTCCACAAAACAATATACTTATTTTGCAGTCAGTACAGTCAACTTTACTGTAAGTCTAGTTGACCTACTGCAATATAATTACTACTATTCCAACACTGGCTGATTTTTATTTTGTGCGTGTACGCTTGTGTAGTTGATTTAATTTTCTACGGTTACTACCGAATTACATCCCAGTTCACTGGTAAGATCCCTATTAATTCTAGTTGAAATTCGTACCCAAATTTTCTTTAATTTCCCATTTTCGTTTTATGGTTCCAAAATTCGACTTTACCAATTTCTGTTCATTAATTATTCGCTATACACTTGTGCGTACCAGCCAATTGATATCACTGGCCATTTTAACTCATATGGGTGAAACCGCTTGCCATTTTAGTTAACCTACGCGAGTTAACTTACCCACTACTGTTATTGTTGTTACTAGTGTTACTGGCGATTTTAACCAACGTTAGTTAAGCTACTTATCAACTGTATTGAATATATATAAGTTAATTAGCCTACTATTACCACTTAATTAACCGTATTATTCGAAAAAGTCGTTATCGCCGGTTTTATTTACTTAACTGTTTTTTAATTTATTAGTATATCTTTGTTTTCTGGAACGTAATTTGGTCTTACAAGGTGGTATGTTAACGTAGCCTTCGATAAGTAGAATCAACCTATTTCTATTCAAAAGTCCTTTAAAGGTCTTGTTCTGCACTATTTTCATCATGATATTACAGAGATTTTCGTTTCCATTAACACATTGAAACTCTTTAATTTACCTTCTTTTGTAAACTTTACGAAGTGCCATTATATAGATTATCAGGGTTCTTTTGTTAGTTATTACGAGTTTTGAAAGTTATTTGAATAGAATTTATGAATCGGTTCAAATTATTATTGGGATAAAGAGAATTTTAGGCTCTTATTAACGACTTTAAGTATTTTTTACAATGTTATGTTTATGACGAAACCGGTTATTATACTATGAACTTCCAAAGTAAATACGTTTCGTATAATCCTTATGTATTTAATAGAGATTCAATAGGTCAGGTTTCCAGTGATGTTAAATTGATCTTATACATTTTTATTAACGAAGGTTATTAGGATGCCAATTTGTAACAATAAGTTTATTTTGTTTGCAAAGAAGCCGCCCAAAAATATCATTTACTTAGCCTTCGATAAATTAATTGGAACCATATTGATTTCTCGGTTTAGGTTCCTTATATACTATTCCCGCCTTTTTTTTTAGTCGGTTAAAGTCTTTATCCGTTGAGTTTTGTATTTGTATCGTTATAAATAGGTTATAAAAGGCCTCCGATTGGCATAAGGTGGCAACATAGTTACCACGAACGTGTTGTTCCAAGTATTGTCAAGATTTAGCCACTTTAATTTTATTAATTATAAAAAAGTTAGCGTCTTAACTTTTTTGGCGAAAATTGAAGCCAGAATTAATATTTAGTATGCAGATTGACGATTCATTGTAATTAAATTGATTTTTTTTACTAAAATGATAATTGGCTTTTCATTTTAAAACTTTACGTTTTTAATAACCTATTATTCCAATACTATAAAACCAGCCATTACAAAGAACAGGGTATCATTAATTTGTATACCTATTAAGCCCAAATTTTTCTTTTGCGTTACTAGTAAGTACAAGCCGTATATTAAAGACTTTATGCTTAGTTGTAATTTGAGGTCCAACTAATAGATTATAAATCAATGGATATATACTTTAACCAGTCCGTATAATGGTTGGATATATCGTATTACTATTTTCGGAAGGTACTTACCACGTAGTTTTTATAGTGGTTTTAGCAATACAATAAGCTGTAGATCGGTTGCTGATTGAATGTATGTTTTCGTTATATCGTGGTTATTAAGGGTGAAATTCCTTTTAGTTTTGGCCTGCAAACTTGTTGCTAAAGCGATTATTAAACATTAACTGAGTTTTTAAATCTTTGGCGATTTCACCAGAATCCAGATTTTACCTTGATTACCATATCCTTAAACGATTAGAAGTAACGTCTCTTATAAACGCCTTACGGTTTTACTCTTATCGTTATTTATAATATTCGACCTAAAGATTGTAATATTCGAGTTGTAGAGGTTAAAGTCGGTTTTAAGTACGAATTATACAACTTCTCGGGTTAAAAATCTGTTAACCTCGATTTTATCGCTTTCCTTGGAAGAGTTACCTAATATTTTGAAAATATTTCATTTCCGGAGTTTTAAAACTAATTTTCAATCGGGTTTTTTATTTATTTACCTAAGTAGCATAATTATTGCGGCCCGCTATACATTTATTATCTTTGACGTTTCTCCTTTTAGTGATCATACACATTGACGGCGTTTTTATATATCATTGATAATAGGAGTAAAAGGGTCGTATTGGCTTATTAGTTTGGTTTAGAGGTTTTCATTGCCATCATTAGTCGCCCAAATATAAGTTTTAACTTGGGTAGTACGAAATGTCGCGGGGCCATTAACTTTTTTAATAATTATTTTAGAGTTAACTATACCTAAGATCTTTTATAAGGAATTCCATTTTTCTAATCTTCGCCATACATAGACTTTACTTGATAATGAAAAATTAAGCACGTCGATCGTCATATATCCGTTTTGGGTGTTAAAGGTATTATTGATTTAACGTCGTGCCGATTCCTTTCACAATTCTCTCAATGTTTTACTATAGGTTATAGCTCTCTTTTTAGTACTTATTAATGGCAGAGATTTACTTGTTAGGAATGAGTATACTTCAAAGATCAGTAGTGGTGGTATTATACCGTTAGAGCCCATAATGTTATTCAGATCTTTCACCATTATCTGAAGGCGTGCCTCCTGATTCGTAAAGCTTTTAATCTTTAGTATGAGGATAAAGTACTTTTTGTGTAGTAAAGAGTGTGCCTTTTCGACCTTTTTAATACTTTAGTAAACCTTAATAGGCATCTATTTACACTGGACTTTTATTATTTTCACGTTGGCCTAAAACTTTACTGTCGTAAAGTTGTTACTAGTATAGTGAATAAAGATGTTAGGTAATCCCAAATACCTATTAATAGATAGAATTCTAAATGTTTCCAATATATCCTTCGCTGACAGGGACTTTTTAAATTAGGATTCGTGAAAAAAAGTTTTAAAGTTAATAATTTAAAGAATAGGTTTTTTATCTGTATAGAATTCATTAACAAAAATGTCGTAATGAAAGTTTCTATTATTTATCAACGTAAATTTGAAATTGTAAGGGGTTTAGATATACTTTTACTAGTAATGGTAGAGTTTTTCAATGTATTTCAAATAAAAGTATTCCACATTTCTAAACCTTATAAATTTGAAGATTTTATAAAGCCTATCGACAGCTGGATAGTAAAAATACTGGTATAATTAGCGTATTTCCAACTTCGTCAAATTTAACGCCGTTGCCTTTAGACCTTAATAATAAAACTATAGGTACCTTTATTTAGAGGTGAAAAGGAATCTTTGATTGTTTTTGATCTGTTTATTAGAATTAATGTCAACTTTGACGCTGAGGGTCTTTATATCTTCCAAATAGGGAAGGAAAGAAGTAAGGGATTCGAGGATGTGAAATGTAATCGACCTAATAATAATTTGAATAACCGTTATCCCTAGTGACGATGGTTGTTTATCTGGGTTGAAACCAACTTTGGCCTTGATAGTAACTTAACTATTAATCTTTGTATTAGTAGTGTTTTCCCTTCACAATGTTATACATTGTGAATAGCCTCCTATTGAGTATATTGTTACCCCTGTATTTGTCATAATATTTTAAAACGTATTATCTGTGTAACGATCGCAAAGGTTGAAGGTATTTTCGGGGTCAATGGTTTGATTAGAGTAAAGATAAGGGGTTTCACCGTTTAAATGATATAGGAAGGCGTAGTCAGCTATTTATTAGGCTGAGTTAGAAATAGAGTCTTTATGCTATTTAATTTTCTTAGAAGTATCGTCGCCTTCAATAGTTTTTTTACCCTCGAAATCTACGATGTGATTTTAGTAGGTTTACCTAAAAGCAATGGGTTACTCAATATGGTATATCATTTATATGTTGGTATGTGTATCTGAGGGGTAATGGGTAGATTAACAACCGGATTTGTCATAAACTTTATACCTTTTATTACTATTATAACGATAATTGTTGCGGTTATCAAGTCCGTTTAAGCTTTGCCCTCATTCGTATTCGCGTGGTTATAGCTTTTAGCTCGAATGTTTTATATTTAATTTTTAACTTTGAGATCTCCCGTATTTACAGTCGACATAATATATCAAAACGCGGGTTTTTTCTTTATATCGAAGAAGTTATTAGTTTAGGGGTATGTATTAAGCGAGTTCATCGTACGTGTTTTCCCTGTCGTAAATAAGCATCGTAATTAGTTAAAAAGTCTTTACAGGTAGTATTTAGGTATTATGAAATGTATTTAAATTCGCTCATGCTAGTGACTACCACCCGCGCTTATTCGCGAAGTGTGGCCTTATTAACATACACTTTGCCTATTGTTTATTAGTATAGCATTAATTTGTCAAATATCTAATTTAAAACATTTATCGGTGTTTCTTTTTCCTTCGTTTTAGCTATTATTGTCGTTCATCTCTTAATAGATTAGTTCGTATAATATTGCGCGAGGTGGATGTTGTATTGGAAATAGTCTTTTATTTCGTTATGAATATTACGAAAGTGTTTTGCCCGCGTTAGGAAGTTTATTATCTAAGTAAAATAAATAGGCTAAAATCTAACATTTAAAATTTTCATCATCCTTTAATGTAAATTTAAACATTTTATGTATTTAAATGTAGGTCTCATTATAATAGAAAATCTTTTCAATAACCTTAAACGCGGAATATTTTATATTTAAATACACTACAGATTCCAAGACTTTTTAGGGTTTATCAATGGCAGATTACTTAAAACACTTGTGCCAGTAACCTATCTTCAACTCCATATAGTTCATTACTATTATCCCTAATTATTAAAGATAAAATAACAAGTATTCCCATTTAAAGACATGTAAAAAAAAACCCTGACCCTTCTTAATTATCTCATCAAAGTTAACACTGAAAATCTTTGTATAATTTAAATGAAAGATTCATAAGGTAAAAATCTTAAGGATATGATGTGTAATCGGTCCAACAATTATTTATGTAATCGTTGATTTCAGTAATAATAGTTCCTTACCTAGTCTAAAATTAACTTCAGCTTTTCCAGCAGTTTAAATATTAATCTCCGTAACGGTAATGTTTTCCCATTATAAGGAAATACACTACAAACATACTCTTGAAAAATACCTTCCCGCCTCCGTGATTAATAGAATTCTTTAAAACAAGTAATTTGTGTAACGATTACGAAGATTGAAGTTATGTAAAAAGTAAATATATTGATCATTATGACGAAAAGAAGGGTCCCTTTTTATCAAGGAATACTAAAAGACGTTATTGTCTACTTACTAAATTTCTTTGGAAATGGTATCTTGATATCATGCGATTTATATTAACGCGTTATCTCTATTATATAACATGTTCTCGTCCTTATAATATATAATAAGATTTAATTAATCCTTTGGAGTAGCAATATGATATTAGGTTTAGTATATTATCTAGTATTTGTAATGTTTAGAAACAAAGTAACTACTTCATAAGAAATTGAATTTCCTCAAAGTCCAATACTTTTTAACACTTTTATAACAAAAATATATACTATTACGATATATACCTATATATTAGCTATATTACTGTTGCTAAGATAACTTTCAATTGATTGGTTTTAAACCAAACTATTAACATATAAACCTCTCGTATTTACGAACGATATAAAATGCAATGAAAAGGTTTTTATCGTTATGGTCGTAGAAACTATTAATTTAGGGGTTTATATCAACTTAATTCATTGTACGTGTTATCAAGATCGTAAATAAGGACTGCGACTATTTCAAAAAGCCTTTCTAAGCGGCATCTAAGCGTTATAATACGGATTTCAACTCGCTAACACTAGTAAAAACCGTACAAACCTACTTTCAAAGTGTAACTACGCCATTATATACTTTTGTAACTGCTTGTTAATATAACATAAACTTCTTGAACATCTTGTTAAACATATCTATATGTGTTTTCTTCTTCTTTCATCTTAGTCATTATCTTCGTCTAATATGTTATAGCCTAATCTTTATGGTATTACGCAAGTTTTACGTCTTATTTGAAGTGAATTTTTATTCCGTCATGAATTTTATGAAAGGTTTGTACCTTAGTTAAAAAGTTAGGTAGTGATTTCTAGCGTGACACGTAAAGAGTTTTGGGAAAAATTAGTAAAAACTTAAAAGTTAAACCGTAGTTTATTTCTAATTGTCGAAAAAATATAATATTTTATTTTGAAGGGTTCGTATCGTTTCTGTTTCTATTTATCTTTATTATTCCAAATCTTAGTGAAGTCTATCAAAATTTATAATTAATGTTCATAATTTTGATGGAGTAGAAAGATTGGTTGTATTAATCGTCCTAATCTTCGATAAAATTTTAATACAATTAACTAAATGATTAGTATTTTAAATTTACAGTGGTAAAGATAATTTTCAGTCACTTGGCTTAAAAGATGAAGTCATATAATAGGAATTGTAGTAGGTTTACAGGTATAAACGTACCTTTTTAGGTTTTACGCAATCGTATTACACTAACTTCACCCTAAGGGACTTAACGGTACTCTTAAATTGAGCTTTGAATAACTTCGATGTCAATTCATTATTCCACGTTAAAAGCCGCTTATTTACTTACTTTTCCTCTTCCGAACGCGTATTTCACGTTACCGCGAACTGTAATTAAACTGGTGAACAGAATAAAGGATTATTTAAATTATATTATAAAGTTAAAACCTCAACTTATTTGTGGATTAGGCACTGATCCCCTGGAACGTATATAGCGATGGTATTTAATAAAAGTCTTTCTTTTCCATTAAATGTATTTATATCAAAGATTTAAAGGTATTCATTAATATGAGTCAAGTTAGAAAAAGTTTTTAATAAATTCTCCCTTATATATAATATAAAAATCTGACGATTAGGAACATTTATTATTAACTTAAGGTTAATTGTTTTAGGGTTTTTGTTTACATTTTAACAATTTAGTCATATAAATATTCGCATAAAATCTTAAATATGCTATAGATCTTAATTATTTATTTCGGGATTTGAGTAGAATATAAATTAGCCAACCTAGTTAGTTAAATGTTCTTCCGTTTAACTAATGTCGACATTTTCAACCAGAGATCCTTTTTGTTATCCCTGAAAAAAAGGGATTCAAGTACCTTAATAGTTTCTATCCTTTTTTTTTTGATATTATATTAGCGTTTTGGATTACAAGTTAACGTCATTTCAGGTGTGGTAAAAACTTAGCGATATAAAAGCGGTATAAAGTAATGTAAACTTAGCGATTTGGGCATAAAATCACGTAATATCGTTATTTTATAGCAATCTGACGATCTTAATATTTTCCCTCAACGTATCAATTTGAACGTGTTTGCTATCGTATTTAATTGACGATTTTGTAATATAAGAGGAAAATATTGATATAAAAGATAAGGTTAAGTGTTATAAGATATAAGTTGTTTGTTGTAAAGTTATTATTTAGTGTAAAGGGTCTTAGACTTAGTGATTTGCAATTTGTGATTTGCAGTAATAGTAGTAGCAACTTAGCCGTTTATTAACTTTGAGATCTTCGCAACTTGGTAATTGATTTTTAACGATTGAAGACTTTTAACAGTTAATCTCAACGTTTGTCTTCAAAAAAAGTTATAATAAAACTTTCTGAAAGTTTTCGATAACAATACTATCGCTACCTTTAAATTGCCGTAAAACCAACCATAATCTAAAGATTTTCTCTACTTACTACCATAAAACTGCCGCAATTTATAAAAGCCTTTCACAACAGTCTTCCCTCTACTTTGCCCACATAAAGCGCTAGAAGAAGTCGCCTCTTCTATTGTCTAAGTTATCCGTACTTAACTCAATAAATACTAATCAATATTAATAAACCTTTAGATGTTATAACGTTATCAATTCGAGATGTGATCGAAGTAACAATAGTATTACAATGATTAGGTGGTGACTTGTTGTTACTTCTAAGTTTGGCAGACCGCTAACCGGTTTACACACTACTTTTTATAGTCAATTGTTTTACTCGTACCCTATATTAAATTATGCACTCTCTGGCAATTGACTTTCAGTTATTACAGTTAACTTGTATCTCATAGCACTTAACTACTATCCTAATAAAAGTTAAATTCAACGACGTGAAAGATAATAGTTAATAATAATACTAAAGATATAATATTGAATAAAAATTTAATAACCGGTTATATACTTATGCTTAAGATTACGCGTATAAATATAAAATATAACACCTTTATTTTTATCGTAAAGAAAGAATTTAAAGTGTTAAATTCAGTGAAAATGATAATAAAATAGCTAAACGCAAAGTTAGGAGACTTAAAACATAAAAGCAATAATTGGTAGTTAACGATATTTAATAAATATTCGCGAATGAAAACATGGAATATGTGATAGTAGTTAACTTACAAGTTACTTAATGAACCCTATCGAACCCTATTATCTCATAAGAACGTATATAATCCAGAATTTATAAGTACTAACTTCCATTCACCGGTATTAACTTCTATTTATACCTGTACTAACTTTTGTCTTTAATAATAACATAAATAACTAAATTATACCTACGATTTTGTTACCAAAAGAAAACTATTGCTTGGTTGTATTATAACTTAATTACTATAATGGTAATAAAGTGTGATGAAAATGCAACGTAAATGGTATTTAAGATAGAATCATACTCTAAAATTTACATGCATTCCAAAGCCATATTCCTTTCAATACAACCCACATAGTATCCATTTAAACAATCTAATTATATATATAGATACATAAGAAAGATAAAGGCATTATTTGGATATAATTATACGCCTTTACTTTTAAATTCTAATGAATGCAATCAACCAAAAAAAAAAAAACAGTTCATATAGAGTTATCAAACAATATTAGACCCAAAGGTATGGACGAGCTAACGGTAGGCGTTATACGGTAGCAGTTTGCTCAAGCCACAGGCTATTGTAGCTTGTTTGCCTCTTGACTCGTTCTTGAATGTTCAGTGATGTTTGGTAGCTAAGCTTCTCACTTGAAGTACTGGGGATTTAGAAACCGAACACATGACGCATCCAACATGGCCAAGTACAGTATGTATATCACTGGTGTGTTGGGCTGTCTCAATGATCATTATCTCACAAATAATACCACAGATTTCAGAGCCTAAAATTCCAAATCTTTTAACCCAGGTTAGGAGGTGGCCTTGTCCCAACGTCAGATCCAGGGGAGCCTGTGGGCCTGATAGGCCGCTTGTCCCAACTCGATAAGACAGCATCTACGTGAAAGCAGCCTTGAGCCTGTCTCTCTTCTTGTCCAGAGTAGCAGCGACTCTATCAAAAGCAGTAGTAGACCGGTCGATGTTCTTGATGCTGTGCACGATGATGACTTCGGCAGTATTTCCCTGTCAGCAAAGAGTGGCGCGGGGTCATGGAGCTGGCGTGAAGACACTCACCTGCAGGGACGACCACCCACGGCGCGTTGAAGCCGATGAAGTACAGCTCGCGGTACTGGGGCTCCGGGCGACTGTACACGGTCCCGTTGAACTGCTCCGCGGCGAGGCAGGTCAGGTAGTACAGCGCCACGCCGTAGAGGTGCGCCACGCTCACAACGATCTGCAGGACGTGGCGCAGGCTGCCTGTAAGGGCGATGGAGAGGGCCGTTGCGAAGCTGAGAGGGCCCCATACAACCTGTGGGGTGGATTGCTCGGATCAGCCGGCGCGGCCACGCATTGGTCGGAGACCTTGCTAGGGACGCTCGGGCCCCACTTACCACGGTGATGGCCTCAACGCAGAGCATGAAGGGGTCGGCGGTCAGGTACCGCGAATCGGAGAGGGCGTACTCCTTCCACAGCTGGGCGAAGAGGTCCTGGGAGCCGGCGAGGATGGCATGGTTGTAGACGAAGTAGCCTGTGCGGGACAGCTCGGCGGGCATGTCAGCTTGGTTCACAAAGCCGTTGGCGCGAGCCCCACCGCGGAGAGGTCGGGAACGCACCCTCAAAGAAACAGTGAAGTAATCCACCTGCAGTTGTCAATGATTGATTGACCTCGAGGGATTGATAGTCAGAGCTCACACAAGACAAACCAAGTCAGGGCGAGTGATTGAGTTAGGGAAAGCCTGGGATTGAACCACTTTGCTAGCCCCAGGGCCGTCAAGAGGGCGATGCCCAGCAGGCTGCCGAATGTAGTGACCAAGTCCGCGAGAGTTCTGGTATTGGGAGTATAATTTGCGATGTAGGCGCTCTGGGGGTAGTATGGGTGAGGCGCAAGGACCAATGGGTGGCTCTGGGCCATGACTGTGGGCTTTATGGGCAATGGACGCAAGTGGACGACAATATTATCTGGACTCGAAACTCCCACGTCGCGAAGTCGGTGTGTGTCCTGAGAGACCTTCTTGCATGTTTGTTTGTTTATTATATTTAGCGTCTTTAAAGCCGAGACCCCACTGAACTCTAAAATGCTCAACAGGCAGGCTATGTACCTAGAGGAAAACCTGGTTAGAGCGATTATTGAATGCGCACCAAAAATATCATTATCTGGAGGTTAAATGTTAGGCCATGTTTTGCCCCACACTTGTATTAAGCTTGCCAACGCATAATGGAGTTCATAAAATGCGTTTTTATCACAAATGCACTTACTTCAGTGCTTTTTCTTGCTTTTATTTACTTTGCAGTTTATTGTTTAGCTATTTTTATACCTGCACAAACAAGAAATACCTATGCAACGCACTAATAAATTCTTTCTCATATACAACAAATACTTTTATTAAGATATAACTGGGTATTTCAGAAACAAATTAGGTGTCAACACTAGAGAATCGGTTACACTAAGTTGAGAAAAAAAGCATAAAAGACAATACATCCACAAAAGGGTTAGAACTGATTTAGAATTTTTTTTGTCATAACTTAAAAACAGTTGAACAAATATTGAACGTGTTGAAGTATTGTAATTTGACGCTTCAGTTGTCAATGCGTATCAAATTTACAATTATATAAAATATATTTTATACGGTAAACTACTTTCACTCTGTTTTTCTATTAAAACGGTTATCCACATCGGTAAAAATGGATTTTTAATAAACTTCATTTCTATAAAGGGATGAGTGTAACATATGATTTGTAAGGCTACCTCTATTCAATTTACCACTGTTTTACTTACATACACTAATAAACCTCCTATCAGCACTTAACTTGAACTTTTACGCGTTTGTATTACCCATAAACCACTTTTCTGGTGCTTTGAATTGCATCTTAACTCCCACTAATTATTCTTAATTTATATTATGTGCTTTTTTCCAATCAGCACATTTACCTTCCTTTTTACTATTTTAACGTCCTTTGTAATAGATTAAACACGTTATATATCTGTATATATAAACTTACGTATGTTTATATATGTAAATGTAAAAATTTAGCCACAGATTCATATGTAAAATATTTATAAGTACATACATCACCGCTATTGCTGTTTAACTAATGTTTTCTTTCCTCTCGATACAATACACTCCGTTTATATTGACAAACCAATCCGGTATTAGTTGATAATAATCTTTTTAACAATTAGAAATTATTACGTTGCTAGTTAGTAACTTGACCATTTAAGTAACTTCTTTATCGTTTACAGTTTTTTGCATTCAAAAATTTATGTTCCCTTCCGTTGAAAAGTTCAGTTTACTTCGGTCAATTGTTAAAACGATCAATATCCATGTTATTAAAGAACTATAAACAGTTATACAACAAGTAATTATACTTTTACTACTACCTTCATTCACTTATTATCACATACTTTTTCCCTTACCCTATGATAGTCTACTTGCTCCTTTTCTTCGTATTAAATCAAAAACATTACAATAATTTCTCAAAGCAACTAAACTCAAATAATAAGGCTGAGAAATGTTATAAGTAATTCATCACAAGTTGAGTTTGACAATATTACAGATGATATAAACAAGCAAAATACCAAATGTTAAATGATTCTTGAGAAAGTTATAGCAACCAACAGAATATTGTGAACTATTTACATAAGCTACCAAATTCGCCAACAGAAAACCCAACGCTTCCTAACTCGAACGGTGTTACTTGAAGAGTATTCGTTTCTATATATGAATCATATCAAAAACCAAGCTACTAGATTTATAAGCATAAAACTGGGCGCTTCTTTACTCGAAAATTGATTAAAAATTGTTCATTTTTTCATTTTTAAAGCACATTGAAATTTAAAACGTAGTTGTTTTATATGTATATAAAACATACCATTTAGATCGAAATAATATAGTTTAAACTGAGTTTATTATTACATATTAAACTGAGACTTTGGACACAAGTATATTATAAATACATATGAATCTACCATTCTTATTAAACTATTATTTTCAACTTTCAAAAAAATACACTTATTCAATAATCCCATATTAATCTATAATCAACAAAACCATTGATTTTTATAAAAATGAAGCTATTTAGGATTATGTGCATATGATTATTTGTACTTATAAAAGTAAAATTATTTGGGCTTATACACGTAAAACCGTTGAAATTTACATTCTAAAAGATATTTCAACATATACACGTGAAGTATACAAACAAAACAATATAAAAGTACATATGTAAAATTATTTAGATTTGCACGCGTAAGACGTCTTAAATTTGTATACGCGAAGAAATTTGGTATATCAATTCAAACACAAACCATTCAAAACGGTTACCGCGTCAATTGATATTAACAAGCGTAAAATAAACGTGTAAACTAAAATGAAGCTTCAAATACATTCGAAAAAAATATAATTGTTGGAAGAGTACTATATGCAGTATAGTAGGTAAACTTTACTTATAGTAAAGTTTACTGTACTGCAAGTTAAGCGTATTGTTTGTGGACTTACCGCATTGGGTATAAGTCGAGTACAGTACGTTGCACTTCACTCTAGGGCATGGGCCAAGTAATTGATCATACAAATTACAGTGCAGACTGGCTAGCGGTCTGCCGAACCTAGAACAATACATACACCACCTGACCAATGCAATACTACTGTTACTTTGACCACGATTCTAATCGACAATGTTACAAAAATCTAAGGCCCTACCAATACTGATCAGTGCTTTTTGAGTTAAGCACAGATTGACTAAGTAAAAGAAGAAGCTACTTTCCGGTTACACTTTACATCAAACGATGGTAAGGGTAGAGGAAAGATTCTTGCGAAAGGCATTTACTGCTGCGTCGGTTTTCACGGAAGTAAGTAAAAAAAACTTCTAAGCTACGTTGGTTTTCACGGCAGCTTAAAGTTAACGACGGTATCTCCATTGAAAACACTAAAAAACTTTATAGATCTTTCTTAAAAAGCGTTAAGATTAACCGCTAAAAATCTCAAACAACAAGTTGGCAAACGGTTAAGTTAGTACTACTGTAGGTGCTACTACTGCAAAAACGACCAAGTCCTTACGCCAAACAAGCTACAACAATTAACGACCTTTGAACTTACCCTCTATACTAAACCTTTGCACCTACTTTACTCTTTTCACTTTCCCCATGCTAATTCAATAACTAAGATCGTTATATTGAGCGAAAACACCAAAAATCGTTAAGTCGCACCGAAAAAGTTACATCACGCGATTCCACGCTAAATCACCAAGGTTACACGCGACTTTAAGCCAATATACCAAGTTCCCGCGTTTAAAAATTACCAAGTCTCTCGTCATACGCATCCTACACATTCTATACAAGCAAGAACGTCAAAATGACCAACTTTAACGCGTATTTAAAAGTCATTACCGACCCTGTTAGTAAAAAAACAATCGAAAACCTCGGTTACCTGTTCGCCAAATACTACAACCATGACCTTTAAGGTTACGAAGTTGATAAAGACTTAACCAAAAAACATTTAACTAACTTTATCGGTTACTTTATCCTAGAATATAACGATGGTAAAAACTTTAACCGTATTTTTCGCAAGCATCGCGAGTTTTTCGACGACTAGACTATTGACATATAAAAGGCAGGTTGAAAGACTGTTAAGTCTAAATTAAAGGCTTAACCTAAATTTCAAGTGATTTATGTATTAAAGGAAGTCTTTACCAGGCTAGCAAAAACCCTTTTCGAATTGGCTTAGTTTAAAAAATGTCTTTAATACCTACGGCCTAAGGGAAAAGATATTAAAAAACTCTAACTCCATTATACGAGATTAAAGGATCCTCCCCTTTACCCTTGGCTAAGTTAAACCTTTTTATGCGTTGGCAATAAAAAACTTATTAACCTGCTCGGCAGCTCGGTGCCTCTATATAATAACGCGGAATACGCTATTAGTAGTGACAAAACGGGTAAAACAGAAGCTACTAATAGAGTTAATGATATTAACGTCGGCACTTTACAGCAATTAATTAAATAAAATAGGTAGGTTTCTCAAAACCTTTAAGTAACTATCACCCCCTAATAATTTAATCGACGAACCCCTTAAAAACTTTTTTATGGTAGGTTTACCTATATGAGAAAGTTTACTATAGGTTTTACTATAAGACTTTACCCCTCGAGTTAAAAGACCAGTAATTACCTTTAATACCATGCCTCAGAAGCTCCAAAGCTTAAACTAGCAAAAAAAACCTAATTAAGATTAGAATAACTATTGCAACTTACCCTTAAAACCTATCAAAATAATTAATATTGATTACAAACTTCTTACGGACTTTACTAAGATTTAAAACGATGTAGAAAAGTATAATAAAAAGACTTATAACCTCATCAACATCAATATAATACTCTTTTTAAATATCTGCATGTAAATAAAGGTTCCTCTTTTAAGTTTTCACTTACAATTTCCTAAAATTTTTACAAGGGACGTTAAGAACTATTACCTCACTTTGCTTACATGAACCACTACGTTTTACGAAATTTATGACGGTATAAAGAGTTACTTTGAATACGACGTCCATCATATATAATATTATATAAATTGGGTTACTACAAGATAAACAAAGATAGTACCTAAAAACGAAAAAGGCGAAAATACCAATAAATATACTTAACTAAATAATCGATAAGTTAATACTATGCCAAAAAGAAATGAGGAAAACGCATGCTGACAAAGCTACATTTCGCGAATAGGTACAGGCAGCTGTTACGGGTGTCAACGAGTTCAAATACACCTTATAATGTCCAAATGCTACCTGCGAAGGCTTTTTTAATTAGTTACGTTCATCGCTCACCACTATAATAACACACACTCCAAACTCGCTTAATATATACCCCTAAGTCGGAAACTTCTCTAACGTGAATAATGAAGACCTTACTATAGTTAATTACATCGACCGCAAATACAGCTATAGGTGCCTTTAATATCTAAGGTCTAGTCTACCGGCTACAAACTAAAAGTAATAACTACGTTAACGCTAATAATACTAAGATTTAGGTAGACTTGCTAACCGTGAACACTATCGTTGTGGTAATGGCAAAAGTCATTAGATTTGTAATAAGTCTGGCTGCTGGTTAGCTCGACACCCCTCCGCCAAACGAAATAACAAAAAATTAACGTATTACATCCAGTACGTTACTACTTCTAAGCAGGATTATTTAAATTAAATCGAAAACTTCGAGGGCGATGAGCTAATTGACGACGATGATAACTTTAAACAAATTAAATAATATCAAATATAATACTTCTAATACGGCATAATAACTAGTAGACCACGCCCTCCTATACTGTTTAGGTGTAAAAACCCTTATCTTTACCATAACCAAAACCCCTAACCCTTTATACACATTTAACATTTGCGATCATTACGTGAACCACACGTTTTAAAGTATTATACCAAACACAAGGGCAATAAAGTACTCAATAAAAAGCTATTTATAATATGTAATACTACAAAATAAATCATTACAACTATTAAACTTGATCGATACGATACTGGTAAAGCTAAAGTTAACTTTAAACTAAGCGAATGATTATCGTTACTAGGGATAACGGTAATTTCAACTATTGTAAAAGCAATTACATTACACATTCTTGAGTTTTTTACCACATTTTTTCTTTACTCAAAGAATATAACGATATTTAGCGTTAACGTTGACGTAAACGTAAACTAATTGATTAAGAACGGCTAGAGGTTTCCCTTGACCTTTAAGTAAAAGCACATATAGTTTTATCTTCAAGTCCCATAAATAATAATATTAAACCTAACGGAGCTGGAAATACGTTAACTACACCGGCTCTTTAATTACTTCACCGTTAATAATGTATATAAAGTCCTAAAGTTTATAAGATATCAAAATGTAGAATACTTTACTTTGAAATTTATTAAAAGACTTTGTTACCATTGCTTAACCTATGTTCAAGCCCTCAGAATATTTATAATTATATTAAAAAACGATGAAAAGATCAATGATAATAATTTCGTTAATATATTTTACGAAAATAATAAGCTTATCCTACACATTATTAATTTTGTAGCCTCCTTTCACGCAGCTAAGTTTTCAAAGTCTCTTTCGGCAAAGAATACATGGAAAACGTTAAGGATATTATAAATTAACACTTACCTAGATTTACTCCACGTCATCGTTTATAACAATGATACTAATTTTACAACGGCGAAGTTTTAGAAACATGATAAAATAATAGGTATTTAGTATAAACAGGTATTTATAAAAGCCTACTAAAGTATTAAAAAGATCAAAAAGGTATGAAACTTACTTTTACGAGCGTATACTATCCTTACGTTAGAAATAAAAAGCTTTACAGATCCGGAAGCATGTTTACAAATGGTGGTGAAAGATTTAAACGATAATATAAGCCCTGACAGCTTAATGCCAACATTACTGCTCTTTGAAACGTACTCACGACAAACGTTTGAATATCTGCTCTCGGAAAGTACTTAAAAACTTATTACGGCCTACGGTAAAACCTTAAAAGAACTGCGAAGAGAATCGACACGCCGCCAAGTTAATAATATCCTCAACATCAAAAACGGCCTAATAATGATCGATGTACTTACTTTACTGTTATAAAGTAAAGTTTTCTTAGAGTGGAAGCCGGGTGAATGAAAATTCCCGTATAAGATATTAAGTACCGCGAACTCCGAAATATTGATTAAAACTTCTAAGATTCTTATATCTTTTCGAATAACCTAGGTAAAGCCTTATATTTGGGTTACTAACGATAAAAACCCTTGAGCCAACCAACCAAGTTAATATAAATCTTCTCCACCGGTAATCGACAAACCGATAAAACGCCGCTGATGCAAACGACCCTCCCCCCCAAAAAAAACATTAAAATGTAGGAATATATACCGAGCCTCATCTATAATACTAAATAGGTAAACAGGAAAAAGAAAAATAACTAAAACTTAACACTAAAGCTTCGAATACAAGACATTATCAAAACCTTTGGCAAACTTTTTAAATAAAACGATAAAGTCGAAATTAACGGTTTACTAACTCGAAAAGTGATATAATTCGTGCCGAAAATATATTTTAACCTCTAAAACCCAAACGTTACGATCTTTAAATCGAAGATTATTCACAGGGTCAAAGGGAAAATAATGGGGCGGCTGTACGAAAAGTCACACCTAATCGCTTGATAATACGGCGATAAAGTTGAAACCTAAATCATTGCATAGTCGTTAATGATTTAGAAAATCAACTAATGTTTAATATTGGTTTTAGTCATAAAATTATTCGTTAAAATCGAAAGTAAGTTTATACTTAATAACTGTAATATAAATTAAGCTTATACGTAATTAGTAACAAGTTAATAAGTAATCGTATTATTAAAACTACTATAAACCTACGTATTATTTGCGTTTAAGGACGGTAATACCATATATTAAACTACTATATGAATTAGCTAAAGTAAACGTTTCTTGGTTTTTGATCCATTAGTCGTATTTCAAATTATGATGAGCGATAAAGTTTTTAATATACGACCCATACTTATTGGTAACGTAAAAAAAGGAATTTCGGCGTAAAAGGTATAAAAACTAACGATATCTTATTCGTTGGAATGGCTAGCTATATAACATTGGAATAGTAGACAATTAAATACTCTAAGTTTTAAAATTACAAGTTAATAATAACGTTAATAGAAGGTAGCCACTTTAACATTAATAAATCGTTAATCCGTATGGTTAGTATTAATACTATCCTTAATTTCCGCTAAAAGGGCCAAGATATTATTTTGGCTGTAATCAACAAAACTAATGTAGTTAAAGCCTAACGGTACTTAAAACAGCGTACTTATAGCAATTATATTGCTACTTTTTACTAACCGAAAGCATTATACGGCCTTTCTATTGCGGTATAAGTATAAAAACTAACGGATAAAGACTTCAACCGGATAAATAAAAGATTCGAATAGAAAAAACGAAACCTAAACCGCGGGATTAATATAATTCCAATCGACCTATTAAGGTCTAAGTTAATAATTTTCACGGACGGGTCTTTTATAAAGAATACTAACTTATCTTTACGAATCGGCTGTTTAGTAAACCTCGTTAACGAAGACAGGGGGGAAAACCAGTTTAGTATCATCGGTAGCCTAATTTACTCAACCTTCGTTAAGTGTAAGAGGGTTACATTAAACGTGTTGGTTTCGAAGGTTTACGGTACAATGGTAGGTTTTAACGTAGGTGTAGAATTGTGGGAAACCCTTCACTTTATTACCAGGAAATTAAAGATTTTTCCTTTTCCAGTGGTAATTTGTACTTATTTAAAATACATTTTGAAATGCCTTTTGAAGTTCGGAACCACCAGCGCATAACGCCTAATAATCGACGTAATGGCACTCCGTAGATCCTACGAAAAGAGGAAGATTAAGGAATTCCGATGAATTAACAGCAAAAACAATCCCGTAAATGCTATGATAAAGGTAGTGCCAAATAAGGCTTTAGAAAGGTTTGTGGACAGCAACAGGTTGATTATACGCATCGAGAGCTACATTAATTGGCTGCCTGGAAAGCCCAGATTACATGACGGCAGTTAGAAATGTGTTGTAAAACTGGAAGATTTCCAGAGAAGTGGAGGAATGGATGATGGCGATCTGTTTGATTGGTACGGCTAAAGTGGAGGCCTGTAGCGAAGGAACTTTTTGTGGGAGTTGATGAACTTGGACCTTGGAGCAACAGAGCATTAAGGTCAGATGGGCTCAATTTTCATTCAATTGGGTGCAATTCAGTAGGAAGTCAACTGGAATTGATAGGGGTCTGGCCAGTTGACAAAGAGGCAATTTAGTGGTAACCAGAAAAGATTAGTCAGCTACAATGACGTACGTATACAAACTAAAAAGCCGCTAGTGTTTGAATAGTACTATATACAATATAGTAGGTTTACTTTACTTACAGTAAAGTTGACTTTACTGCAAGTTAAGTGTATTGTTTGTGGACTTACCTCATTGGATGCAAATCAAGTGCAATATGCTGCACTTTACTCCAGGGTACGGGCCAAGTAATTGGCCATACAAATTACAGTGCAGACCGGCTAGCAGTCTGCCGAACCTAAAACAATACATACACCACCTAACCAATGCAATACTACTTTTAGTTCGACCACGATTCCAATCGAAAACGTTGCAACAATCTTAGACCCTACCAATAAATATAATAATTGGATACACTTTAATATAGTATTGAAGTAGATAATTTAAAATAGAAACAAATTATGTTATCTATCAACCTTATAGAACCAACCCAAAAACGTTCAACTGCAAAATTCGAAAGTATAAAAATCGACCTAAAACACTGAACAAGTAAAAATCAAATAAACGGTTCCCAACCAAAATTTAAAGTACATACGTTGTAAAAAGCAGCAAAAAAGTCTATAACATGATTATATCACGCCTAAAACAACAAAGTATAAATTGAATCAATTTACAAAGAATTTTGAAAATATTTTTTTTAAAAATAGTTCACTTATCATCACTCGCCCTTTTAAAGAAGACAACGTAATTCTTTTTTTGAAACGAAAATCCGTATTTAACAAAAGTGATATATAAAATAAGTTAATATTACTTTTACATTTTCATTCGTTAATCTCGAAACATATTACTGCTATTACTACTATCCGTTGCAATATTATTGGAAAAAGAATACATTTTTAAACTTTGAAATAAAGAATTGGAGAAAAATAACATACAACGTTTTAGGTTTTGTTCGGATACACTTATGAGTTTCAATGACTACTCTTTTATTAAAATGATCAAAAGTTAAGTTTCAATTATGAATTACGCATTTTCGACCTGACATCAACTTTCTTGAAATATGTGCACGGACCAACTTGTTGAGAAAGATTACGGGCCTACACTGTAAACCCTAATAGTACCCACTTTTGAGAAAAAAATTCAGGTCTAACAACTCTCAACATCATTATCTCATATACACCATATTCCTACATAACATTACTAATTGGCTTTGTCACGACTTGAATCTTTTCCGGCGACCCCTTTTTGGCTATGAAGATCATCGTCGACCTGGCGTACCGCCCGCGCAGCAGTGTATCTAGAGAACAACCCTTTCAACCAACGATTCCATCCCTTGTTACTTGTACTAACGTGGCATTCCAGACTTGGACTTGCATTACGATGCAAGTCTTATTTCTTCTGCAATTTGAGGTCTTGAGAAAAGACCTTTATTATAAGCCTTCGCATATAATAGTTCTATTCATTCATTCATTTGTTTGTTTATTTACAAGCCATCACCCTCTATACTAACACTTCTATCTTTTAGAGCGGCTTTTACCTTCGACTTTACTTTAGATGCTTTTTTTTGGGGGGGGGGGGGAAACACAAAAAAAAATTCACGGCACACTACCCGCTCAATGGTGTACCTTATATCACTTTCTTTTACACTTTTTGAGTCTACAACCCGTGGTGAAAAGGTGGTTCAGATTGCGAATTTTTCAACAGAATTGTAAAGTATATTTTCCCTATCGCCGTAGGCTTTCAAGAAAGATATCAGTGTTTTACGGGTTCTTTACTCTTTCAGAACCACAATTGGATATTATATAAGAATAAACTTCGGACGGGAACTGAGATAACCGTATAACACAGCCCAGTCAAGGCTACAGTTTTTATGCCCCTATAATACTACGGGTCTTTAAACTATAGGGTACCTTAAAGCCTTGATTGGAAGGTTAATTTGAGGTTCTGTTTTCCGTCAAAGGGTTTACTTGACAATTTTTTTTATAGGTAAAGGCTATATTTCCGATATTACAGTTATAGGATTGAAAACTAATATTTAATACACCTAGTGGTGAGTATTCTCTTTCTTTACAACCATATAAACAAGGACTATACGAATACAATCCACATTCGTTAGGCGAAAATGTTTCTTTATAAAATAGAGACGTATTGGGTTGATACAAGGCCCTTGTGACAGGTATTTAATAACTACATATAGCGTAAGGTTCGGAAATTAGCCACAGGTGTGAAGGATAGGTTTTCAGTTCATGTACTTGTATTATAAAGAATAGGGTGGTTTGCTTCATAGTTTAAAAGGTCCAACCTAAAAACGTGGAATTGAATAGGGTAGTGATTGTATATAATGAAGATACTTAGGTTGCGAGTCTTCCCACCAGAATATATAACTAAAAATTCGCGAGGATCACACTATACTGGCCATATAGGTGGCACTGCCTGGTGGTGGATAATTGAAAGAAAAAACAAATTATGAATGATAGGGGAAATATAAAAGTTTTTGTCGGTAGGTATTTATTTGTTAGGTAGATAAGTCCGAATTATTCCTCCTTACTAGTAGGACGTTATAGTAGAAGCAAGTGCAAGGTTAAATCGAATAGATGATATTGAAAGAAAACTAAGTTAGTCCACTGCAAGTCAATGACACAGGTATTTATATATTTAGAGAGTTGTGGAAATAAACTCTTGTATGACTAGATAGCTAGTTAGTTAATATTATAACCTATAAACATTTGTATTTTATCTTGTCACATTTGTTAAACAGCTGGTTAAGTAGCTTCATATAGATTAAATAGCTATACTATAATTTTTGTGCGTTAATTGAATCATTTGATCGTTTAGAAAGACTGTATTACCATCGTATTTTCAATTTTATAGTATATCGAATTAGTCCGTGCGTTGATTATTGTATTTGTTTAGTGAATATTCTAATATTTGAGACTTTTTATCTTTGTTGTTAGAAGTGAAATTGAACTGTTAATATTTATATTTGGTGAATCATTAAATTTAATATTAATGTTAATTAAACTATCAAAACTTGAACGTTATAAACATATAAATGGTTTTGAAAAAGTCTTAGGAATACAGATATTGGATTCTGTTCTATTACCTAATTTTAGTATTTAAGGTAAATACTTCTTTCTAAATTTCCAAACTTGGACATAGTATGTATGAATTTGCGTATAGCTTTTAAAGTTTTACAAATCATAAATTGAGTTATTTGGTTTCGCCAAATGGTTAGCATAGTAACGATTTGTGGCTTTAATGTTTGGGATTGCAATCTTTCAACGCGCCTTTAAGTATTGCACATTCTAGTGGTTACCTTCTTTTGTCGTCCAGAATTGTTATAGTTGATATTTATCTTATCATTTGTTTTTGCATTGTAAAGTTGATTTTTTTTTTACTTCTTTTTTTACCAATTTGTCTTATTTATGGTATTTGGTTCTTAAAATCGAAAGATGATTTTGTGAATGAAATAGTAGTAAAATGTTGTATTTATGTGAAATATATATAATTAGTAGTGAATATAATATTGATTGCAAGTATTGTATTATTCTTCGATTCGTAAAAAACCGGTTATGATAGAAAAATGACAATTTTTATTATTGTGAACGCATGTTTCGAATGGTATAGAGTTGTTTTACATAGTGAATAATAGGTTAAAAGTTGTTGTTTGCTATGTCATGAAAGTCGTTGTTTGTTAATTGTTTGTTAAGAGTGAGGTATGGAAGTGCTTCATAGTTTTGTAGTGAAGCAGGTTTATATCAAGATTACTACCATTAAGTTGCAAAGTTTGTGTTATTCATTCGTTTCCGCTGTTATTATTTTTATCAGTTTTGTATTTATTTGTTGGTTTGTTTACGTATCCTTCAATACAAATAATTAACGTATTTTTACTCATGAACTTTTTGAAAGCCTTTTTTGGATAACTTTTCGTTATCATATTAGCCACGTTTTCTTCGCTATTCAAGTATCGAAATTTCTGAGTTTTACTAGTCGCGTATACTTCGTTTAAAGATATTATATTAATCATCAGTCGATTTTAGTTCGTCATATTAAATTTTCATAGACAATCTAACATGATTTTGTAGTCTATAAAAATAAGACTGGAAATAAGTGATAGTTTCAGTTTCTTGGTAATTATATTAATAATATCTATAATTTCACCTCAGATTTTGAAGCTCATTATTACATCGTAAATCTTGGAAGTTAAAACGCTTTGTGGTACCCTTTTATATTGAACAAATAAGTAATAAAATATGTTCAGTAATTTCTAATCGTCTATAAACCATCATTCAGTCAATGATTGTCATCATAAAGACGATATATAGGCTAGGGTTAATGTTATTAGTAAATGAGCTATCCGCAAAAATTATTAGCTTAATTTACTTCAAGATCATTTAAAATACCTTAAATCCTTTGTTTATATTATTTAGTTTCTATTAAAATCAGTTATTAAGTTTTTCAGTATTGTTATTTCATTGGTTTTGTGCTTTAAATGTTATAAAAAGGGTGTATAAGGTTTTAAATTAGTGTATAAACACGATTTAAACACTACGAGCATGTTATTCAACTTTTTTTTTTTTTCGACACCAATCTTATTTATAATATTTACGGTATCTCTCAGTGCTTTTTGTCGAAGATTATAGTATAAGCCATCCGTCTTATTGCTTTTATACAAGCGAATAATCGAGTTATTCAATATATTGAATTATTAGTATCTAATATTAACACTGGTTTATTATTCAATAGTCTGAATATTTCTGTTTCTTATTGTTTTTCCTTAATAAATTCTTATTTTGTGTTACAGGCTGGTGCCTAAACTAGTGATCGCCAGAGATGTAACTCAAGCGATCATTATACTCATACGTCACTCTTGGGCTAATCCTAAATATGCCCACGCTATGTGATTAACCACTTAACCGAGCTACTACTTATCACTAATTCTATAACAGCTCCTTAACAAGGGTCTCTCTTTCTTATTTAAAGAGTATTATAAATAGTATCCGACCGATTTAAACAACAGTTTCAGTTTGGTTCCTTGACATATAAATCTCGATATTTCATTCTCAACAGTAAATTAGCTATTCTAAAATAGTTACAATTTAAAGTTATCTCTTTTAATCATTCAAAGATGGACCCCTAAACTTTGGAGTAATTCTATCACGTATATATACGGGACTAGTATCAAAACGCTTTAATAATGTAATAGGATAAATTAACTATTAAATAAGAATTGTTCATCAAAACCCTACAAACGAAACTCCTTAAACCGAACTAAAGCATTCGAAAACACGCTTTATATATAAATCAATATAACGCTATCGTATTGGTTACATATAAAAATACAATTGGGAAACTCAAATTTACTACCGGAACGTCCAAAATTTTCGGAACAACCTCTTACCTAAAGTGGAACCGCTCCTACGTTTCCTACAGACAACACCAACGTAACTTTCGCATATTTTGTTATCAAAGAACCCGCCGAATCACTCGATTACGACGAGAACGCGCCTAATGTACTTGGTTTCAATTAACAAACTGATAGTTAACTTAATAACGTTAATCGATATTAAACCAAACATAAACTCTTCGATTAATCAGTTAAATTACCTAGCATTGCATTAATTTTTAGGTATAAAAAGTTACGATATTACTTAATTTACGTATGAATAGTAACTATATCAATATAATGACAAATTTATTTTATGCTTTAGTTCAATAGAGAAACAATATAACGAAAACTGTTATAAAACGATGCTATATCTGCGATGACAACGGCGATAATAACGACCTCGACGTTTATATAACGCCGTTTTACGCGTACTAATAGGATACGAACGCGGTGAAATCCGTTATTACTCGACTTGAAATTTAGAACAAAGGGGTTTCAAACGGTTTTACTTTTTTTTTAAATGTTGAAAAAGTATTGTTTACCGAGCTTAATAATATATGCTAAGAATATACCGTCAAGCTTACCATTTTCGACGAAAGTATTAAGGACACCCTAACTAATATAATATTCCTTTTCAATATGTCCGAGGAATACAATAAATAGGTTACTCGTATTTAACTTATGAATAAATGACTTTATAACATTCTTATTTAATATCATAATATTAGTTATACAAGAATTACCGGTGATAATAATAATATCTTCGGCGGAGTTAATATTAGTAATATACCGTATGTGATTATCCAAAAAAAAAATTATAATTATGAATGTAAATATTTTATAAACTGGTAGCAAGTAGAGTATTACTTAGGTCAATTAAACTGAATTTTACCCTATAAAATTATAAGTCAAACCTAAAATATAACGTAAAAATTATTAGATTCAAACCTACCCTTTTGATCCTAAAGAACGCCTAGTCGACTTTAACATTAAACTCAATACGGGTATTTACCTTACTGTTACCGATGAACGTAAAGACTTTTAGAAGAGAAAAATCTAGGTTTAATATAAAATTGTATAAAAATGACATGGAATTTAATTCAATCTAATAATTTACCCATAACATTTCAATAGCTTTCCATTTTTAGTAAATGAACTGTGCAACTTCATTTGACTTGTTCAAATTTGAATGAATATGCTTTATGAGTAGTAAAATGTTATTGATAAGTAATTTACCCTCCGATTGTAATTACTGCTCATTTCTATTTCACTTCGATGACTTAACGAAACTGCTCGATAAGCTGATAATACTGATACACAACTTATCTCCTTTATAACTTATCGAAAATATTCATTGATAGATATTAATATTGTATTTGAAATTATATTCATTCCCATTTATAATACGATGTTATTTTTGGTAAACCTTAAATAAAATACGCACATAAAACTTAGGATACTCTAAAAAATGTAATATTTTTTACAAGAACAGGAAATTACCGCGTATGGAAACAGAGATTAACAAAGATATAAAATTAACCTAAGAGTATTAACGCTGCCGTTTTTCACGTAATATTTTGTTAAGCCCAAAAAAACCAAACCGTTATTATGCGACCTACATCTATCTATTGTAAAGATATCAATAAGGCGCTAATCCTAAAAGAACCCGTTTCTGGAAACAAAAAACTTTCCAGCGCTTTTTCAAAACATTACATCATTATTTAACAAAATATTTGGGCCGAAACTGCTATGCTACCGTTAAAAAAACGAAATTATAAAATTATCTTGAAAAACGATAAGTTAAACGAATCTTTGGAAGTCATTTAAGGCATTTGATATGATATGTTACAAATAAAGCTTTTTATATTATTCAATGAATTCAACAAGTCATTAAATAAAGATTACAATCGCGTGAACAATTTTTTAACAGGTACCTCTATATTTTTTTTCTTCGAAAAATAAAAGAACAAATTACGTTTTTATATCCATTATCAACAACTTAACGCCATTATGAAAACCGAAAAACACCCCTTTCTTCTTATAAAAAACCCTCGCTGTTGTAATATAAGTCAAATGCAGAACAGTTAAGTCAACTACACTTATAGTTAGTTGATTGTACTGACTGCGAATTGACTGTAGTTTGTGGGGTTTGACGGAAATGATTGCAAGTACAATGCAGTAGGTACCCACTTCAAAGTAGGGTACACGCCGAAGCCTTTTGCTATACAAATTAGCGTGCAGACCGGCTAGTCGTCTGCCGAACTAAGTACTCATAACTAATCAACCAGAGCCAATTTCAATGTACTAATAGTTACTTCGACCACAGTGATTCGAATCGATGACTTTGCAATGATAAAAACCTACCAATACTAATTAATGCTTATTAGGTTAAGCACAGATAAGCTAGGTAAAATAAAAAGCAACTTTCTGGTTTTTACTCTTTGTTTAGGCAAGATAAAAGAAAGGTTTTTACGAAGAGCCCTTATACACTATGTAATTGTTCGCGGCAGCAAGTAGGAAAGACTTGTAGAATATGCAGTTGTTTTCGGCAGTCTATAAGTAGCGACGGTATCGCTATTAAAAACACTAAAAAATCTTTATCGATCTTTGTTGAAAAAAGGCGTTAAGATTAACCGCTAAAAGTCTCAAAGATAGTCAAGTTGGCAAACGGTTATGTTAGTACTATTTCGGATACTACTACTGTAGAAACGACGAAGTCTCATGTTATTCAACCAATAACAAACAACCTCTGACTTTACTCTTAATACTAAGTTTTTCCCTCTACTTTACTCTTTTCCCTTCCCTTACGCCACCTTAATCGTCAAGATTATTACACTGAAAGAAACCGCCAAGTCGCGCCAAGAAAGCTATGTCGCGCGAATTCATGCCAGAATACTTGGTCTCCATGTTCCCAGATCGCCAAGTATACCATCAAGCTTTATGCCAGCTAAAACATTAAGATAACTACCGAAAACACTAATATATATATCGTCAAACACCCCTATAGTAGGAAAGTAATTAAAAACCTCGAACCTGCATTCATTAAGAACTTTAAAAACGATTTCTGGTTCACAAAAGCCAACAAAAACTCTCCAACTAAGTATTTCACTAACGAAATTGGTCGCTTCGTTCTCTATTTAAACCCTACCAGAATTAATTAAAGATGTATCGCCCTCGACGATTTTCAGGAATAGTTTAACAACTGGACCTTAAAGATGTGCGAAAAAACAGACAAACAAGTTAAAATAAGAATAAAGACTAAGTTATAAAACTAAGGAGTTGAACTCTATACGAAGAAAGGGAAGGAGAGCAATTTAGCAAACGCACTTCACTAATACATAACAGATAAAGACCCTTAATGAACTTCAACTAAGGATAAAGGTATCGCTGGCGATAGCTTTTTACAATGCCCTTATACATGTTCGTAAAGCCTTTCCTAAGCCCAGATAAATTCCCTAAACCTTTTGACGTAAACTTATCGGTAAGCTAGTACTATGAGCCGTATGTAATGATCATACTAAATACCCGTGAGTAAATAGAAGGTGTTAAGGGGTTTATGTTAACATTAAAGTAGCAGAGGTAACAAATATGCAATATCAAGAAGATGTTTGTTCGTGCTGTAGAATAATCACTAGCCGTTAGGCTATTCAGGTGTGTAGACTAAATACTTAGATTGACAACTGAAGAGCTATAAAGAAAATGCTATCTATGTGGTGATAACCGTGTCCTTTTATATCCGTGCCTTCATACCGTCTTCAGTACTGGATAGCTTGGATAGCAAGATATCTAACATATCCTACACGTCCGTGCGTTAACCCTAACCCTGAGTTGCTGATATAATAAATATTTCCCGCTTGATGTGTTGGACATCAGGCTCTTAATAGCGCAGCCGACCACTGGCATGTTTCATGACCTGCAGTTAGTCCTTGGGTATTAACACCGTAAAGTATTATTTAATTTACATACTGTAAGCCCTTAAGTCCACCAATTAACTAAGTAAACACTTCGACATACCCCTTAACACTAAGAGGCATATTAACAAGTCCCCCATGAAGACCTTCAAGTTCATTTCCATCGAAGCCCTTAACAAATTCAATTTCAACAGCTAAATAAAAAAAGAGTAACTTTAAGAGTGAGCCTACTATAGGTACAACTACTAAATTTTTCTCTCTTAATTCGACTAAAGGTAATCATCCTACCCACTAATACTAACACCTTCCCTAACACTAGTCGAGAGATTCAAAGGGTCCTTACTTCCAGTACATTACCTTTTCACTTCAATACATCCCTATGGTAGATATGAATTACATGGCAATTACTACGTTCGTTAAAATTTGGTGAGGAAAGGAAAAGTATAAAGTTAAATCGTACAACCTTGTTGATGTTAATTTACGCCTGTTTTTCAATATTTATCGCCAGATAAAAGTTAAATTGCCAGGATTCTGCTCGTTATTTCCCAATATTCTTATCGGCTCAACCGAAAATTACTACCTTCAGTACCTAACGAATTATTACTCTTTTTGCGAAATTTACGATGGTTTTGAGGGATGCTTAAATAAGATGTTAATTTTAACCAATACCATACCTATTAAAATATTATTAAGTGATCTTATACATTGGATTACAAAAAGGAGAGGGAAAGTGAAATGGACCTTTTTAATTTGATACTTGATAGGCTGATGCTTTGCTAATAATTAATAGGGAACGTGGGAATTGGCGAAGTTATACTTCACCAACAGGTCTGTCAAGCTATTACAGGCTCTAAAGAGTTTGAATACACCTTACAATAATCTTATGCTATCTATAAAGTTTTTTTTTAGCCAATTACTTTTTTTTCTGGCGACCGTAATGGTTCGTGTCTTAAATTCGACTAATATGTACCCCTAAGTTTTAAAGTTTAGCGACGACGAAAAGAAAACCCTACTGTAGGTATTATATCGACCGTAAGTATGAAAGGCCCAGTTAATACGGTTAACGAAAAATCCGGACCTGGGAACATGAACAAGCTAAGAATGGAGAGGATATTCCTCTTTTTAATGTTTTTAAGCCAGTTAGGTAATTTAACTTTAAACGTCAGAAATATTGAAATTATAAAAAAAAAAGGCGATTAGCCAATAAATTACACTATTACCGAACTCGAATTGAACTAGGTAATATATAACATATATTTCCTTTTTATATCTAACTGAGATTACATCTTACGCGCTATAAACTTTAAAGGTAACCAGGTCAAAAAAGGGGAAAACAAGCCTAAAGTTATCGGTTAATACGAAATTACCGGTATCGGCTCGGAATTGATATAATAACTCGCCGACCATGTTTTCCTATTCCACCTCAAAAGTAAAGACCCCTATCACTGATATAAAGATGTAAACCCTAGCCCCATACAACTATTCACAATTTAAAACCGCTATGAGAAGCAGGTTCTTTAGGGTATTATGGCGAACATTAGGGTAATACGGCACTTGATAGGAGGCTAATCGTAATATGTCGCGGTATAAAGAGATAACGATACCGTTATGAAACTAAATTATACGGATGCCAGTAAAGCTAAGGTCGGCTTTGGCTTTTGAAAAAATCATTTTTTACTAGGATCGACGACTATCAATACTGTCGTTCATCCTGTTATTTTTTTTTATATTTCAGAGTCCCCTCCCCCCTTTCTCTTTTGCCTCAAAGATATGAGATATCTTAGCGTTAACGTTAACGTTTAGACTAATAAACTAGTTAAGATTTAGGGCGGCAAGTGTTTTCTATTCAACCTTAAGGAAGAGTATTTCTAATTTTACCTCCAAGGACTAAAAGCAGTGGTGTTAAACCTGACGGAGTCGGAACTTCGTTAACTATATCTTAAGTTTAACTTACTAAAGATTTATAGGATTCATAAGATCTTAAAGGTAACTGGTTACGAAGATGTGGACTTATTAACGATAGAGGTAATTAAAGAGCTTTTTTATTACTGTCAAACATACTCCTAGACCCTTCCAAGCTTTAAGTTTACGTTAAAGAAAGATTAAGACTTTAACTCTGAGGTTTTTGTAAACGTATTTTACCTAGATGGCAAGCTAGTATTTCAAGTTATTAATTTAGCCACGGTTTCTTACGGTTTCAACTTTCTTGAAATCCTTATAGCGAAAGAAATATAAAAGATATTATGTACTTTGTAAATTAATACGTATTTAGGATTACTAGACGTGTTAATCTACGATGACGGTATTAATTTTACGATGATAAAGTTTCAAGTTAAGTTTAAATTAATAGGGATTTCATGAAAATAGGTTACCGTTAAGGCCTATTAAGGTATCGGTAAAGTTGAAAAGGCTTCAGACTTATTACGAAAGGCTGATAATATATTTACTCTGGAAATTGGAAGTTTTACAAGATAAAAAACACTTTAAATGGCGGTAAAAGGCTTTAACGATATCATTATCCCTAACGGCATTGTGCCAATTTTACTGGTATTTAGGGTTTACCTATATATGGCGATTAAATCGTTACTATCGTTAAATACCCAAAAATTCGTTATAACATAGAACAAAGATTTAAAGGAATTGAGGAAGGAGTCGGTATGTCGTTAGGTGAACAATACATTTAACATTAAAAACGAATTATCGATAACAGACGTATTATCCCTACCCTTTTCAAGTAAAATACTTACATAATAAAAGTTAGGGAAATGGGATAAGCCGTATAATATTTTACGTATTACCAACTTAAACGTAGTGGTTAAAATTGCTAACAACCCTGTCACTTTTCGAATTATATAGGCTAAACTATACAAAAAAACCCTTAAGTATAATAAAAATACTAACTTTAATGACTTCCGAGTTGAGCAGATTAACCAATGTAATCCTCTCTAACCAATTACAAACAAGTTGATATAACGTCGATGATATAAAAAACTACTGAAAAAAAGATATAAATTAAAAAAGGATGGTGACGAGGACTATAATCCGGGAAAGTCTTATATAATGGCTTAGGTATTTCAATAGAACAAATTTAACGAAAAACCTTCTATTAAATTACATGTTAAATGCATTATTCATATACTAGCAATTTTTTCGATGAAAACAACAAAATAAAGATTAACGACCCGTTTATACGAGGAATTCTTTAAAGTTAACCTTTAACGTAATTTAAGAAGGAAGAGTTTATAATCTTTATGTTTAACATATTTAACAAGGTTGAAGATAAAACTACGGATCGTCCGTACGAAAGATTACGGTCAATAGCTTAAAAATACGGTAATAAAGATGATTTTTAAATCCTAACTAAATCGCCTACAATACAGAAATTTAGCTAAATATCAATCGTCGTAATTGATGATAATTTAATTATTAACGTACGAGATAATTTCATACTTAATGACCGGTACGTAATGTTAACGTATATGGAATTTGCTACCGATCTTTAACGGATTATATTACTATAATTAACAAAAAGTTTTAGGAATAAGTTTCGGGGCGGTACGGTATTAAGTTTAATGAAACCTTCATACGAATTGGTCGAAATAATCGTTTATTAGTTTTTAATATATTACGCGCACTTTTCAAACCTGTTAGGTATAAAAATCTCAACGTTTAACCCATACCTGTTAATTACGAAGGGTAAAGACTTTAGTATCGTAGGTATATAAACTAACTATATCATTTTTCTCGGAAACACCAGGTTGTTAACAGCGGAACAACTTGTTATCGAGAAATGATATTTTTAAAAGTGTAAGTCAACCGAAACGTTAGTTCAAGATATATAATTAAAGTTTAGCAAATCATCTATCTGTATACATAATATAAATACTATAAACACTAACGGTGAATATATTGATTTATGTTAAAAATGACAAGTCACGAGCTTGACAATTATCGATAAGGCTAAAGAGGCAATATAAAAAGAATATTTGAAATAAAAGGTACATACGGCTTATATTTCCACAATATGCCAATCGGAGGTATCATACGACTTATCAATTGCGACAAAAACATAATATTTACAGGAGGAGAATTTTAACAGATTAAATAAATCGATTGAGTAGCAACTGGAATATTAAAAACAATGTATTAACATAATTTTGGTAAGCTTATCGAACAAAAAATTGATAATTTTCACAGACATGTGATTTTCCAACAATACTACTCTTATATCGCAAATAAGATTTCTTATTATGCTCGTTAACGAATAGAATCTTAAAAATTAGTTTATGATTACTGGAAACCTTGTATATTAAATATCTATTCAATATTAACGTATAATATGAAGCGTATCAACTCTAAAAGTTTATAGTATAATAGCAAATTTCAATATCGGTATTTTATTGAGCAGCATATTTAAACTGTTACCAAATAGCTAAGATTACCTTCGGTACCTCTCATTATATATATAAATTCCTGGAGCCTTCACGATTAGTTATTAAGGCTTGGTTTAATTAATGAAAAACGTTTAATAACATAGATAATAACTTTAAGGAAGATATACGAAGTCCTGGAAATCGATAACTTTCGGTAAATTAACGGCAAAAATAACCCCTTGAACTTTATAACTAAGGCTACGCCTAATAACGCCTTAAAACGGTTTGTATATAGTAATATGCTAACTGTATGAATTAAAGACTACGTGGATCACCCGGCACATAACGTGGAGTAATAGGGATACCCTGGCAAACTCGAAGATTATCACGGTAATGATATTAATAGTAATGATGATAAAGGCGGTAACATCAATAAATTAAACTACTAACAAAAGGTAAGCAAATGGTGGAATACGTGATGCGCATAAGTCTGTAGCGAAAGATCTATTCACGGGAGTTAAGGAATGAAGGGCTTGGAAATGTAAAATAAAGGGTCGTATTTAATGTTAATTTCAGTGCAAATTAATTAGAATTGATAGGGGTTTGGCTTGTGAATGAAAGGGAGATTTCAGAGGTTGCCTACAATTGGTGGCAGGCTACGCTGATGTACAAACACAAAAACAAAAAGCCGCTAGTGTCAGAATAGAAGTCAAATGCAGTACAGTAAAGTCAACTATACTTATAGTTAGTTGATTGTACTAACTATAGATCAACTATAGTTTGTGGGATTTGAATAAACTGACTGCAAATGCAGTACAGTAGGTGCCCACTTCAAAGTGGGGTACAAGCCGAAGCCTTTGGGCATACAAATTAGCATGCAGACCGGCTAGCGGTCTGCCGAACTTATAACACACAACTAATCAACTAGAACCAATTTTAATGCAGCACCAGTTACTTCGACCACAGTGATTCGAATCGACTACATTGCAACGATAAAGGCCTATCAACAGTCGCCAAAATTTCAAAAGCTGAGTAATTTACTAAATTCGATATTGAATCTGATGTTGTCAAATTTTATATCAAGAAAAACAACAAATAGAAAACTATATTCCGTACCCATTTTGTATTTTTCAAATAATTAATGACTCCATTCGATTTTTGATTTTTTTACGTACCTACCTTCTTTAAACGATATACCAACAATTCATTACACCCATCTTAAATATTTTCCAATAAGTTTACCTGGACAATATGTTGATATATTGAAATAACACCCTAAACGACTATGAAGTCGAAGTTAAACAAATATGAAACATTTTTAACGCCACCGAACTAAATATCAATATATTTAAATACGAATTTAGCGTTAAAAAACCAAATTATTTAAGGTATTAATCGAATTGAAAACCAGGGAACGTATAACCCCGGAAACGCTTCGTTTTGTCTAGAAGTAAACTACTTTTTTGTTGATATTGAATATACAAAGTTTTTTTAAATTCATTTACTTTTACCGTTCATTTATTCGGGATAACTTAATAATAGACGTTTCTTTCGTTAGAAAAACTAGGAAGTGCGTTACGTTTTATTGGGGATTCAAGGAAAAACCCACGTTCAAATAGCTTAAGCTTTTATTCCTTTTAAAACCTGTTTTTACCTAATAAAATCCTGAATACACAAACTTTTTAATCTTCAATTATTCCGGATAGACTTTGAAGGGTTATTTACTTTGAAGTGAAAATCATCACACGTTTCACTTAACAAAGTTTTACTTTTATGATTCAACACCCACAAACTATAGCTACAAAATTCAATACAAATGAAATCTAAAACGAATAATAATTTAAAAGTATAAAACACAAAATTTTAGCGTTCGAATCGCCTGTTTATTATTTTTACAACTTACAAAAACTTCAAATACTTCATAACTCAATGGCAAATTTACAAAAGATCAATCCATTGATCAAAACGTCTTTCATAATTTCATTTTCAATTCGTCCACTATAAGAAAAAAAATGATATACGACCCAGTGTAATATTGAGAACAAACCATGATATCACTCAAAGAAATGAAACCTCACTTTCTAGTCCATCAAATGCGGCTTCATTGCCCCGAATAAATTACTTCTATACCACTTCCGAGTATGCGCTTCTTTAGATTAGCTGTTACTAGCGAATACATTGCAAAACTTCACGAATATTATACCAACGCTAATTTTTAAAATAATTAAAACGGCGTTACTCCCTAGCACGTTACTTACCTTCGTAAAACTTGTGTTATACGTCTAGGCATTAGTAGGTTTCCCATTAATATTCACGTTAACAAAAACCAAACACTTCAGGTTCTTATTTGAAAATATAATATCAAAGATGATGACATTTTCCGGTTCTATAAACATATTTAGGTTCCTATTTAAAAGCCGATTACTACTAGATTAATTAAAATTATATACTATTAGATTTTTATCAGCTTCCTGGGTCGCGACGCTATTATTATTATATTATCCAAATCGTATTTTTATTTTGAATCACTATAAATAATTGTATATTTTTCATCTTAATTTTAATATTCGTAAGCTGACGAATTAATCACAACATTTCTAAAAGAAACCTTTGAAACAATTATTGATTCCCCACCGGATTTAAAGTAAGTTATTCGTCAATTTATAGTCGAAATTCCTTAAACTCCATTCAACAACCTACGTTACCTTATTGGTATTAAATATTAATTAATTAAAACTGGTATTTTGAAAATAATGGAAATTTTTGGAAGGGCTTTACACTTTGAAACGTTGTCGATTAGATTGGTCGAAGTAACAGTAGTATTGCATGGTCAAGTAGTGGATGTATCGTTCTAGGTTTTCCAGACCGCTAGCCGGTCTGTATAGTAATTTATATGGCTACTTTCTTGGTCCATGCCCTAGTATGAAGTGGGCGCATACTGTACTTTGTTTGCAGCGAATAAAGTAGGCCCGCACAAAATAATACAGTTGACTTGCCGATTAGTATAGTCAACTTTACTGTAAGGAAAGTTGATCTATTGCACTATAAATATGACACGACCCAAGCATGATAGCGGGTCAGGAAGCAAGCCAGTGTGCAGTTGAGCCCGAAGTCCAACACATCAGGCGGGAACACCTTTCCTTTGTTAGCGGGAATGACTAAACCAACCATGTGCAGTGGAATCAGCACTGATCCAAGTGATCCAGTACTGAAAACGGTATGAAGGCACGGATATATAAGGACACAGTCATCACCACATAGATAGAATTTACTTCATAGCTCTTCAGTTGTCAATCTAAGTATTTAGTCTCAGTATATTCTGAATAGCCTCACGGCTTTTGATCATTACTTGCACGGTTGCGATATTGTTCACTCAGCACCTCTGCTACCTTCTTGATAATATAAACACTCTGACACCTTCTATATACTCACGGGTATTTAGTGTGATCATTACAAAATACTATTATTTCAATACTGGAGACTTTTTAGTTTGTACGCACATGTTAGTATGGTTAACTAATCTTCTCCAGTAAACACTAAACTTTGACCTTGTGAATTGACCAAACAACTATTCATTTTAATTGACCTCAGTAATAAATTGTACCCATTTGTACTTAAATTGATCCCGATTGTTATCAATTGCCTTACGGATCCGAAGTCCGACTTTATCAACTTTTATAGAAAGTTCTTCCACTACAGATCCAGGAAAGCCTGTAATTTAGCTATATTAATTAAACAAGTCGTAATTATTAATCCCCTAGCAGTTATCCAATTGACCAGCATATCCTTAACTGTTGCTACGTGATTTGAGTTTTCTGGACAGCCCATTAACGTAGCTCTCGATAGTATGATTAGCTTATTACTATCCATAAACCTTTCCAAGGCCTTATTTGACGATTTTTGAATTATGTTATCAGTAAGATAATATTTTCCATCAATTTACCGGAATTTCTTAATATCTCTCCCTTCGTAAGCTTTGAAGAGTGCCATTAAGTCGATTATTAGGCGTTTTTCGCTGGTGGTTCTAAGTTCTAAAAGGTATTTGAATAATCTTCTTGAGTTTCTATAAATTACTACCGGAATAGGAGGAATTTTTAGCTACCTGAGAATAATGTTAAGGGGTTTTCACAATAATATACCTATGTTAAAGCCTATTATTATATCATAGACCTCTGAAGTTAGCACGTTTTGTATAATCCTCTAGTATTTAACAAAGGTTTAGAAGATTAGGCTGCCGATAATACTAAATTGATTCTCTAGCCTATGTTTACTAACGAGGGTAATCAATATACCGATTTGTAAAAATAGGTAGGTATTATTTGCGAAAGACTTAATTGTAAAAATTATCAATTTGGCACTCGACAAGTCGATTAGAACTATATTAATTACTTGGCTTTAGTTTAGTATCTTCTCCACGATCCTTTTATTCAGCCGGTTGAAGTCGTTAAATATCGGGTTTTATACTTGTATCGCGATGGAAAAGTCGTAAAAAGCTTCCGATTAATATAGGGAGGGAATATAGCTGACACAGGCATGCTGTTCTAGATACCGTTAAGCCTTGACTACGTTAGTCTTGTCAATTATAGCTAAGTTAGTGCCTTATCTCTTTTAACGGAAATTAAGGCTAGTATTAATAAGAATCATACGAATTGACGATCCGTTAAAATCAAGTTAGTAACCTTTTATCAACGTTGTAATCGACTTGTAATTTCAAAACTTGGAATTTTCAATAACTTCCTATGATGATGCTATAAAGCTAACCGTTTGAATAAAGAGGGTATAGTTAATTTATATACCTATTAGGCCGAAGTCATTCTTTCACATTACCAGTACATATGGGTTGTATACTAAAGACTTTATACCCAACTGTAATTTAAAGTACAATAAGTAGATTAGAAACGAGTGGATACCTGTTTTAGCTAGTCTGTATAAAGGTTTATTATATCGTATTAATATTCTTAAAGAGTAGATGCGCTGTAGTTTTTGTATTAATTCCAATAGTATAATCCGCTGTAGAGTTGTTGCTAATTTCATATAGGCTTATATTATATTGCGGCTATTAAGCGTTACTTTGCCTTGAATTTTTTTCTAGTAAACTTGTTAATAAAGAAACTACCAAGCGTTAGATAATCTTTTAAATCGTATGCGATTACGTAAGGATTTAAATTTTCCTTTTATTACCGTATCTTTAAGCGGTTAGGCGCGATTTTTTATACGGTTGCCCCGTAGTTTTGCCTTCAACCTTATAGATAATCTTCGACTTAAAGATCGTAACATTTAAGTTTTGGAGGTTGAAATCGGCTTTTAACAAGAATTATATAACTTTTTGAATTAGTAGGCTATTCATCACAACTCCATCACTTTTTTAAAAAGGGTTACCGGAGGTTCTAGTAATGCATTGTACTCGAAACTTCAATGTTAAGTCTTCTTTATCCTTCTCTTCTTTACTTACATAATCAATATTTCAGATATAGCCTTGTATATATTTTTCTTCTTTGTTATTCATTTTTTTCAGGTGTTGTCTACGCTGGCAGCGTTTTATTAACTTGTTGATTGCGGGTGGTATAGGTTTATTATAACTCGTTTATTTAAATGAAGGGTTTCTATTGTTAATAACCCTAATATAGAGTTTAACCGGGGTAGTACAAAACGTCATAGAGCTGTTAGTAGTTTTAATAATTACTTTAAAACTAGCCATAATTAAGATTTTGTATAAACCCTCCTATTTACCCGGCTCCAGCCATACGAGAACTTTACTTTATAATGGAAAAGTAAGTATATCGATTATTATAGGGTTATTACTGGTATTAAGGGTATTGTTGACCTGGTAGCGTACCTATTCCTTTCGTATTTCCCTTAATTTTTTGCCGTAGTCTATATCTTGCTTCTAGGAACTTCCTAATGACAGAGATTTACTTGTCAGGTATGGGTACGCTTTAAAGACCAGTAGTTGGTATTAGGCCATTAGGGTCTATAGTATCGCTCAAACATTTTACTACTATGTAAATACGTGTTTCCAGATCTGTAAAGCTTTTAAAATTCAACGTAAAGATGTTATACGTTCGGCGAAGTAGGCGTGTGCATTTCAATCTTTTCAATACTTTCATAGGTCTTGAAAAGTACTTCTTTGTACTAGATACCTATTATTTAAGGATTTTATTTTGGAAAACTTCGTTTCCATAAAGTCTATAACGGTATCGTATTCAACGATATGAGGTAGGACCAGGTGCGTATTAATATATAATATATTTAACGTTATCTACGTATTTTTTACCGAAATACATTTTAGAAACTTAGTCCTGTAAACCGAAGGTACAGAGTTAACGACGTGGAAGATAGGCTTATTATCGAGGTAAAATACATTAATAAAGATTCAATAATTAAAGTCCCTGTTGTCTTTTAAGGTAAACCCGAATTTTCGGAGAGTTTAGGTATAATTTTGGTAGTGGCAACAAAAAAATTGAATTCCTTCTAGCGTAAGATATTCTATATTTTTATATCTTACAAATTTCAAGACTTTGTATAACCTGTTAACGGCTGGATAATTAAATCGCTGGTGTAATTGACTTAACTTCGGTATTGTTAGGTTGAATACTATTATCTTTTGGCCTTAAAGATAAAACTAAAGGTACTCTTACTTAAAGGGAAAGGGAAACCTTGAGCTAGTTTTAATCGGTTTGTCGGTATTAAAATGAACGCTAACATCGATTGTTTCTATGTTTTCTAAGTAAATAGGTAAATGAATAAAGGACTTAAGGATGTGGAACATAATCGACCTAATAATAGTTTAAATTACCGTTATCCCTAATAAACATTGTTCTTTGCCAGGTACAAAGTTAACTTTAGTCTTGTTAGTGTAATAAAGATTGATTTTGGAGGTTTTAATATTTTCCCTTTGTATTTCTACGTATTGCGAATAGCTTCCTATTAAGATTCTTATTGCTCCTGTATTGGACATAATACCTTAAAACTTGTAGTCCGCGTAAAGATTGCGAAGGTTGAAGGTTTGTAATGGGTTAAGGGCTTGGTTAGGGTAAAAGGTAAAGGCTTTCACTACCTAAGAGATATAGGAAGGTATGGTCAGGTAGTTACTAAGCTGCGTTAGGACTAGTATATTTATTCCACTTATTTTGTTTAAGGCTATTATGGCCGTGAATTAGCCTGTCGCCTTTACAGTTTGCGATTCAATTTAATTAGTCTTATTTCAAAATGATAGTGTACTGAATATAATATATTACCTTTTTATTATTTTCTTTGGCAGGGGGGTATTGGTTTAACTAATAGCTAGATTTTCTATAGATTTAATATCTTTTACTATTATTACGACGATAGATTTGACGGTTAGTAGAATCTTTTGTATTTTAACCTTATTGGTGTTAACGTAGCTATTACCTTTAGTTTGGGGTCAATAAGCCGGATTTTGAACATTAAGGGCGCCTATAACTGAACTTGCGATCGATGTAATTAATTATCGTAAGGTTTTCTTTATTTACGTTAGGGAAATTGCCGGCTTAGGGGTGTATATTAAGCGAGTTTTATATACACGTTATTAAAAATGTAGGTAAGGAATGTAACTGGTTAAAACTTCCTTAGTAAGTGGTATCTAGGCGTTTTAATGCGTATTCCAACTCGTTGATGCTCGTAACTATTACCCGTACCTTTTTGTGAAATTTGGCTTCTCTAGCGTAGACTTTCCCTATTGCTTAATAATATAATATTAGTTTGTTAAGAATATGGTTTCACATGTTTATCGGTGTTTTCTCCTTTTTTTTCCCCGCTATTATCGTAGTTTTCCTTGTTGTATGCCAGTTTGTATAATATTAGGTAAGCTAGATATCGTATTCAAAGTGGCTTTTGATATTATCGTAAACTTTACGAAAGATGGTTCCTTGGGTTAGGAAGATTAGGTAGTAATTCCTGACGTATCCTGTAAGGATTTCGGAGAATAGTAAGTAAAAACTGGAAGGGGAAACCTTTATTTACTTATAAATGTTTAGAAAGGGTATTATCTTTGTGTCGAAGAGGTTATAAAACTTCCCGTTATACTTTTCTACGTTGTTTCAGATTTTTTGAAGTCCGTAAGGAATTTGTAGTAAATGATAATCATTTGGATAGGTTTTGGAGGCAGGTCGCGATAATCATCCCATGTTTTATTGGTATATCCTAGAAATTTAAGTCTTAAACCTTTCGCAATACTATGTTAAGGGTCATTGACAGTCGCCCAAGCCGAGGGGTAAAGTCCTATTGTAAATTTTTTAGTGGGTTTACGCGTATAGTTCAATCTGTCGTAAAAAAGCTTTTAGGAGACTTAAAATTTTAATTAAAGTATTAGGGAGTAAAAAGAACCTGAAAGTTTTAAGGAGCTTAACGATTTTAAATAATTAATTAGTGTGGAGCTCTGAATTCTATTTCTTTTTCCGCGTTGGCGGCTGTTACTTCACGTACTTTACTACTGTTAAGGACATGTTTCAAGCTTTTACGTAAGGAGGTTAGGTTTTCCAGAAGATTAATAGATTTTTAATTGTTAGTGTGTAAAGAAGCTTAACGTAGCACATGTTAAAGGAGAGGTCCTACATATTATGTATAAGAGAGTTAAGGTTCTTTAATACCCTTTCTTTTAAGGCGTGAGTATTAAGGGTATTACTTAAGTTTGGTCAGATTGAGGAGGGTTTTTGCTGATTTGGTAGAGCTCTTATCTGGTATGTAAATTCCTCGTTTTCTATTTTTTTTTACTTATGTTAGTAGTTCAGTCGTTCAAAATGTTATAGTGTTTGTGGAAGGCATTGTTACTGCGGTCAAGTTTTTCGCCTTGATTGTAGTCGGCGATATAGCTATTAATAAATATAACCAATTCCTTTTCCGTTAAATCTTCTTCGACATCGTACCCCTAAAGCTTCTTATTATAGTATTTCGAAAATATAGGTCCAAATGCCTTAATTACCTTCATTTTATTTAGGCCAGAAGCTATTTTGATGTTCTGTATAACATAGGACTTGGTAGCGTAGCTTGAAGTAAACTTGGTGATTTGGAAGCGTAGGGACTAAGTGTTTTGGCGTAAAGTCGCATGGAAACTTGTCTATTTAGCGCGGAGTCGCTCAATGTAGCTTTTTGGGTGCGACTTGGTGATTCTTGGTATTTTCGCTTAGGGTAGCGATTTTAGCGATCGAATTGGTATAGAGGAAGTGAAAAAAGTAAAATAAAGAGAAAAACTTGGTATTTAGGTCAAGGTTTGATGTAGAGGGTAAATTCGAAAGTCGTTTGTTATTTAACCATGGTACTTAGTCATATTTATAGTAGTAGTACCCGTAATAGTACTAACTTAACCGTTCGATAACTTGCCGAATTTTAAAACTTATAACAATTAATCTTAAAGTTATTGAGAAAAATCTTTAGTAAAGATTTATTGGTGTTTGAAATAGCTATACTATCGCTACTTCTAGTCTGCTGTAAAGATTAGCGTAGCCTAAATGTCCTTTTTATGTATTTTCATAAAGACTGACATAATAGGAAAAGCCCTTCATAACAATTTTTCCTCTACCTTAATCGCCATTATTAACGTAAAGCGTAACCAAAAAAATAACCTTTTCTTTTATTTAGATTATTTGTACTTAACCTAATAAGTACTGATTAGTGTAGTTAGGGCTTTAGACGTTATAAAGTTGTTGATTCGATTTGTCGAAGTAACAGTAGTATTACGTGGCTAAGTGGTGGATGTATTGTTTTAGGTTTGGTAGACCGCTAGCCGGTCGGAATAGTAATTCGTATAGTCAATTTCTTTGTCCATGCCCTACTGTGAAGTGAGCGCATACTGTACTTGCTTTGCAGCTAATACAGTAGGCCCGCAAAAAACAATACAGTCAATTTGCTGTTCAGTATAGTCAACTTTACCATAAGTAAAGTTGACCTACTGCACTTCAAATACTGCTATTCCAACAGAAATTATAAATGTCGAAGATTATACAGAGCGGTTTTTAAGCTGTTATGAGTGGGTTTTCAGGTTTCCATGCCTTATTATTAACGATTGATGTTTAAATTGAATGAACGGATTTCGAAAATGCCTGTACTATCTAACAGTAGTGAAATAACGCGTAAATTCCCTATTAAAATTTGAGGTAAACGGCGTTACCAAAAGTATTAATTAGAAGATTTTAACGTATTTACGTTTTATCATTATTTACCCTTCACTCGACCAAAATAGCCTATTATATAGATGTTAATTGGCGTTAAATACTGAAAACACCACTATTATCGATATCAACCTATTTTTATAACATACCACCATTAAATTAACCTTATACAATACGTTTAATATTTAATTATCCTGATTAAGTAACCCCTTGAGAAAGCTAAAAACTTCATCCAACGTATTTATAATACTACGAAATTCTTATGAACTCTAATAACAGTCACGAAATAAAATATTAAAGATATCACTAATAAACAATTCATTTTATTCAAACGATTTAGAGTCGGAAATAACGTTCACTTTTTTGTAAAAACTATAAACCTAATCAATTTTCCAAAATGTTAAACTGATTTTACCCGTAATATACGTATTTCCGATTCCTACGTAGTTAAACTTAACGTTCTAGTTGAAAAACACCCCAATTTTCATGTTAATTAGCTTATTCTAACTATTACCCACTCATTTTTGAGCTAATACACCCGTAATTATTGTTTACTTATTATCGATTTTATAAACAAAGATGTTGAAAACAAGCTCGAATATTACATTGAAATGATCCCATGAACCCGAATTAAATCTCAAATAAATCTCTATTATATTAGAAAATCCATAAAACTAGAGGTATTAATAAAAGAAGTGGGTTATATTGACCTAACTTGAAAGTAGCTTTCCAATTTCTCTAATATTACAGCCTTTTATTGGTTGGCTTTAAACGTTGCAACGTTGTTGATTCGATTGGTCTTCAAAGTAACAGTAGTATTGCGTGGTCAGATGGTGGATGTATTGTTCTAGGTTTGGCAGACCGCTAGCCGGTCTGCACTGTAATTTTTATGGCCAATTGCTTGGCCCGTGCCCTAGAGTGAAGTGCAGCATACTGCACTCAACTTACACCTAATGCGGTAAGTCCACACAAAGCAATACACTCAACTTGCAGTATAGTCAACTTTACTAACAGTAAAGTTGACCTACTGCACTGTATATAATACTATTCCAACACTGGCGGCTTTTTAATTTGTATTCGTGAACGCCAGTATAGTTGACCAATCTTTTCCGGTTGGCGCTGAATAGTATCCTCGTACCCCCTGTTAATTTCAATTGACCTCCATATTTCATTGTACTCAATTAAATGCAAATTGACCCTTTTTTGACCTCAATTTCTCCGCCGCTCCGAGGTCCGAGTTCACCAATTCCCACAAAAAGTTCTTCCGCCACAGCCCTCCACAACTTCAACTGTATCACTCAAATAGATCGCCATTATCAATCCCAATCCCCTGGCAGTCTTCTAATTTACCAGTATATCCTTATTCGCCGTTATGTGATCTGGGCCTTCCAGGCGGTCTATCCACGTATCCCTTAATACGTATAATCAGTTTGTTGCTATCCAAAAACCTTTCCAATGTTTTATTTAGCGTAGCCTTCTTCATGGCATCTGCAGGATTATCTTTGCCATCGATCCATCGGAACTCCTTAATTTCTCTCTCTTTGTAGGCTTCGCGAAATGCTATCACGTCAATCATCAGGCGTTTTTTGCTGGTAATTCCGAGCTTTAACAGGCACTCGAAGAGACTCCTTAAATTGATACAAATCACCACCTGGATAAAGGGAATCTTTAATTACCTAGTAATAAGGTCAAGGGTTTCCTATAACGCTATGCATACGTCGAAGCCCACTTTCATGCCGTAAACCTTTAAAGTCAATACGTTTTGTCTAATCCTCTTACACTTAACAAAGGTTTAGTAAATTATGTTACCGGTAATACTAAATTAATATTTCTGCTTATCTTTTTTAACAAGGGTTATTAGGAAGCCGATCTATAAAGACAAGTTAGTGTTATTTATAAAGAACCTGTTTATAAAAATCATTAGCTTGACCTTTAAAAGGTTAATTAACAATATATTAATCCCGCGGTCCAAGTTCCGCATTTACCACTCCAACCTCTTATTCAGTCGATTAAAATCTTTATCCATTGGTATTTATACTTATATCGTAATAAATAAGTCGTATAAGGCTTTCAGTTAATATAAGGTGACAATATAGCTACCCCGTATACATTATTTCAAATACCGTTAAGCTCTTTCCTTATTAGTTTTATCGATTGTGGCAATAACAAAGCCCTTAGCCTTTTAGCGGAAACTCAGGCCGGTATTGATACTAAGCATACGGATGAGCGATCCATTCAAATTAAGTTAGTTATTTTCCATTAACGTCGTTACCGGATTACAATTCCAAAACTTAAAATCCTTGATTATTTGCTGTTCCTGTATTATAAAGCAAGCCGTTACAACGAAAAAGTTATCGTCAGTTTGTATATCCACCATGCCGAAGTTTTTGTCTTACGTTACCAAAAGGTATGGATCGTATGTTAAAGACTTTATCGTTAGCCGAGACTTAAAGTACGACTAATAAGTTAGGAACCAGTACACGCCTGCCTTAATTAGTTTATACAGTGGTTTAATACACCGCATTACCGTTTTTGGTAAGTAGACAACACAGAATTCCTATAACAATTCCAATAGTACAATCCGCTATGAATCCATTACTAACTGTATATAGGCTTATGTAATATTACGGCCATTAAATATAAACTTGCCATTAGTCTTGGCTAACAAGCTTCCTACTTAAGCAACTACCAAACGCTAGCTAATCTTCTAAATCGTTAGCGACTACGTAAGGATCAAATCTTTACCTTTATCACTTTATCCTTAAACGATTAACTGTAACTTTTCATAAAGCCGCCCCGTAGTTTTGCCTTTAACCTCGTAAATAATACTCGACTTAAAAATCGTAACGTTTAAGTCTTAAAGTTTAAAATCAACTTTTAACACAAATTATACCACGCCTCGAGTTAATAGGCCATCGATTTCGACCCTATCGTATTTCTTAAAAAGTTTGCCGGAAGTTTTGATAATCCCTTATACTCTAAGCTTTATTACCAAGTTTTCGCTATCCTTTTTTTTCCTACTTACCTCAACAATATTACAAATACTGCCCGGTGTATATTCCTCCTCTTTGATATTTTCCTTCTTTTTCGGGGGTCGTTCGCACTAATGGCGTTTCATTGGCTTATTAACAATAGGTAGAGAAAGGTCGTATTGACCCGGTTGTTTTACTTATAATACTTAAAGGTCTTTATTCTTAGTACCACTAATATAGGGCTTAACCTAAGTAATCTGAAAAGACATAACGCCGTTAACAGTTTCAACGACTACTTTAAAATTTACGATACTTGATATTTTATACGGCCCCTCCCATTTTCTTGGCTTCTGCCATACCAAGACTTCACTTTATAGTGGCAAAGTAAACAGGTCGATTATTATAAGGCCGTTTCTGGTGTTGAAGAAATTATTAACTTGGTGGTGTGCTGATTCCTTTCGTAATTCCCTTAAAGCTTTGTTATCAGCCGCAACACGTTTTTAAGTACTTTCTGAAGACGGAAATTCACTCTTCAGACGTAGGTACACTTTGAAGACCAGTAGCGTTAACATTAGGCTTTCAAGACCCACAGTATCATTTAAACCCTTCACTACTATCTATAAACGTACATCTGAATCCGAAAAACTTTTCATTTCTAATATAAGGATATTATACGTTCGGAGAAGTAAAGCGTATACCCTTTTAACCTTTCTAATACTCTAATAGGCTTTTACAAGTACCTGTTTGTACTGGATACCTATTATTTTGGTATTTTCCTAAAATCCTGCCGCCTTAAAATTGGTACTGGCATCGTAGACAACAACGTTAAGTAAACACAGATATGTATAAATCCACAGTATTTTTAAAGTTTCCCACGTATCTTTTACCGAAAGAAACTTTAGAAACTTAGCTCCGTAAAAAGAAGTTACGAAGTTAAAGATGTGAAAAACAAGCTTATTATTGAGGTAAAACATATTAACAAAAATCTTAAATTTAAAGTCTTTATTGTTTTTTATAGTATAAATTTAAATTTATAGGGGACTTATACATACGTTTAGGAATGGTGGCAAAGCCTTTTAATAGCTTTTAGGGTAAAGTATTCCATATCGTTATATCTTACAGACTTTAGGACTTTATACAGCTTATTAACAACTAGGTGATTAAAAAGATGGTGTAATTAACGTATCTTCGACTCAGTTAGGTTTAACACTACTACTTCCGAACCTTGAAGATAAAACCATAAGTGCCTCTATTTAAAGGCGAGTGAAAACCTCCAGCCGTTTTTGACCAACTCGTCTATGTTAACGTTCACGTTAACACTAAAGGTCTTCATAACCTTTAAACAAAGTAAAAAGGGAGTAGGGAATTTAAAGATGTGAAACGTAATTACTCCTATAACAGTTTAAACTACCGTTATCCCTAATAATGATAGTTATTCGTCCGAGTTAAAGCCAACTTTAGCCTTGATAGTATCGTGATACCTTAAAACGTGTAGTCCCCCTAACGATTACAAAAGTTAAAGGTATATAAAGGGTTAAGGGCATAGTTAAGGCAAAGGTAAGGGTCTTCACTACCTAAACGGTATAAAAAGTCATAGTCGGCTAGTTACTAGGTTGCCGTACCGGAAGCAATATCTTCGTGTCACTTAATTCATTCTGGGGCGTTAGCGGTATTAGTTGGTTCGTTACCTTTAAAATCTACAGCCAAATCCAAGTAATCTTATTCCGAAATAATATGGTACTAAACGTAATACACTACTTTCCTGTTATTACGTTCAGCGGAAGGGTGGCAAGTTAATCAATAGCCGGCCTTACTATAAATTCAATATCTTTTACTACTATTACGAAAATAATGCTTACGGTTAATAGGTTCGCTTAAATCTTAATAACTCTAACGTGTGTTTTGCCTTTAGTCTGGGGCTGGGGTTAATAAACCTAACCTTAGGCTTTATAGGCGTAAGTACTTACGGTCGACGAAATTAACCACCGTAAGGACTTCCTCTTCCATGTTAAGGAAGTTGCCGGCTTATGTATATATACCGAACGAGTGTAATATACCTGCCATTACGGTGGCAAGCGAAAAGCGCAACTAGCTAAAAAAGCTTTTACAGGTAACATCTAGGTGTTGTAAGGTATATTCGAACTTATTAACGTCTGTAATAACTACCCGTACCTGTTCGCAAAGTATAGCTTCGCTAGCGTAGGCCCTCACCATTACTTTTTGACACATTATCAGCTTGTTAAGCATTTGATTAAAAACATTCATTGGTAATTCCTCCTTTTTCTTCTTTACTATCATTATAGTCCACCGCATGGTAGCCCAGTTTATATGATATTACGCGAGGTGGACGTCGTACTCGAAGTGGCCCTTTATACCATCGTAGATTTCGCAAAACGTAGTGGCGTTCGTTAGGAAAGTTAGGTAATAGTTCTTGGCGTGCTCTATAAGAATTTTAGGAAAAAGTAAGTGAAAACCAGAAGTGTGTACCTCCATCTACTTACAGATGTTGAAAAAAAGGAATTGTCTTAGTATCGAAAAGGTTGTAAAGATTTTCGTTATACTTCTTTTTATTATCCTAAATTTTAGCAAAGTCCATGATTAAATTGTAATTAATATTGATTATTGTGATAGGTTTTGGAGGAAAGTTACGATAGTTATCCTAAGCTTGGTTAGCATTTACTACCGATTCAAATTTTGGAGGTTCCGAAGCCCGGTGTTAAGGGTAATTACCAGTCGCCTAGCCCGATGGGTAAAGTCCTATAGTAAAACCTATGGTAGGTTTACGCGCATAAGTATATCTGAAAGGAAAAGGTTCTTAAGGGTCTTGGCGGTGGACTTGTTAAGGGACGATAGGTATTTAAAGCTTTTGGGAAGCTTGGATATCTTATTTAATTAACTAGTGTAAAACGCTAACATTAATACCTTGAGCCGCATTAGCAGCTACTACTTCACGCACTCTGCCACCGCTAAAGGCGTACTTCAAATTATTACGTGGTGGTACTAAGCTGATGTACAGGTCAACAGGTTCCTTATCACCAGCGCATAAAAAGGCCTAACTTAACTAAAGGTAGGTTGGAGGTCTTTTGGAACGTGTATATAGGCATTGTGATACCTTAACGTCTTTCCCTTTTTTTAAGGATCTTAAATATCAGGATCTTAAGGGCGTTCTTGAAGTTTGGCTAGGTCGACGAGTTCTTACGTTAAATTCGTAGTAAACTTTAATAATATATAAACTCCTTACCATTAAAATTCAATTTTGACCGTCAAATTAACCCTCTTTTAAACTAAGTTCCATATATGAATAGACCAGTTGCCGAAAAAGTTACGCAAATTTCTGAAAGCATAGTTAGGGTCTTTACTTTAGCTAAACTCGAGAATGTAGTAGCCGATAAAGTTGGTAAGGTGTTTTTTCGTTGATTCTTCGTTAATATTTAACGCCTAAAGGTTTTTGTCATAGAATTTGGTAAAGGCAGTTCCGAGGGCGTCAATTCCCTTCTAAATCTTTGGGGTAGGTTTCATTTTGATATTCAGGGTGATTTAGGACTTGGTAGGACGTATATGGTAAAGAACTTGGTGATATTAGGTGTAGGGACTTGGTGTTTTGGTGTAAAGTCGCGTGGAAACTTGGCGATTTAACGACTTGGTGACTTGGCATAAGGTTGCACGATGTAAATTTCTTAACGCGACTTGGTGTTTTCGCTTGGAGTAGCGAACTTAACGATGAAAGTGATGTAAAAAGTAAAAAGATTGAAATAGGGCAAAGGTTTAGTATAAGAGGTAAGGTGGGAGGTCGTTGTTAGTAAAGGTAGAGCTAAAAGGTTGTCTGTTATTTCGAGGTAAGGACTTAATCGTTTTTCCTGTAGTAATAGTACCTGTAATAGTACTAACTTAGCCTTTTGCCAACCTAACGTACTTTGAGTCTTTTAATAGTCAATTTTAACGTTTTTTTTAAAAAAGAATCAATAAAGATTTCTTAGTGTTTTCGATAGTGATACCGTCGCTATCTTTTAGATAGCCGTTGTGAGACTAACACAACCCAAAAGTCTTTTCTATTTTCCTGCCGTTATAAGACTAATACAGTACTAATAGAGACCCTTTTCAAGAATCTTTCTTCTACTCTAACCGCCGTAACCGTAGAGTATAATTGTAAAGTAGCCTTTTCTTTTACATAGCTTATCTGTGCTTAACCTATAGACAGGTAAACACTAATCAGTGTTGGTAGGCCTTAGACGTTACAACGTTGTCGATTCAATTGGTCTTCGAAGTAACAGTAGTATTGCGTGGTTAGATGGTAGATGTATTGTTTTAGGTTTGGCAGATTGCTAGCCGGTCTGCACTGTAATTTGTATGGCCAATTGCTTGGCTCGTGCCCTAGAGTGAAGTGCAGCGTACTGCACTCGATTTACACCTAATACGGTAAGTCCGCACAAAGCAATTTACTCAACTTGCAGTACAGTCAACTTTACTGACAGTAAAGTTGACCTACTGCACTGCATGTAATACTATTCTAACACTTTGATAATTTTGAATCCCGTTACGACTAGGCGAAAACAATGATGAATTATCCAGCCCGATATATAAACGGATTGAATTGAACTTATTTCCTAGCACGAAAACGTTTTAAAACGATTATTTTACTATTACCGTGTTTAATATACGAATTTACATTCTTTTTACGACTTTCACTACTATAAATATTACTTTATAATATTCATATACTCGTTGGTACCGTCGTTCGAATTCAAATCCAAACCCTTTTCGGCTAATAACTTCTCCCCTATAATTACCTATTTACCTAGTTTGTCGTCGATGCTTTTTGCCACTTGAATCAACTTTTTAATCGCATCTAATTAGGTTCCTTACCCATTCGTTAACCGTGGTATTCATAGTCGACGCCAAAATACTTTACTTACTTTGGTTCTACCATCTTATTTGAAAATCTGTATAGTATGAAAACCGCCTAAACAAATAAGAGTCGACGTCAAGAACCCACTTCCATTACATATATCAACCTTATATTATATAACTCATCGAGTTCTTATAACTTTATTTACAGCGACTACCCAAAATTATACTCTTTTTAAGCGTTTATTAATAACGACGAAGCAATTTGAAAACCGGGTTACTTACTCTGGTCCTAGGCATTTAATACGAAACAATCTTTCTACAACTCTTTCACAACCTCGTGTATATTTGGGTTTAGGTATACAAAAGTATATAGTTAGCTAAGATTGTGTGAATTGCTTCAAGAACAAGAAGATGATATGGTAAATCACCATTTAATAATTTATTGACTGATTATTACCTCCGCCTGACACCTTATATTTAACTTAATTGTTTCGGTAAAACTTTTTAGAATCATATGTATTACGATAAACCCTTTTAAAATATATTTATTTATGCGTAATACCGAATTATATGTTCATCAATGTCTTATTAAAAAAACTACGTGCTTGTAAATGGTAGATAAACAACTTCGAAATAACTAAACCTATATTAAATATAACTTTATAGATATTTGTAACCAAGTTAATATTTCTTTTTGAAAAATAAAACGATGAACTAAATAAGATAGGCAAATTATGCTGATAGAGCAAAAATGTGGTACTGAACATAAAAAACATTATTACTTACAGGAAAACTTTTACATTTCTGGCCTTATAAAGTGGATTGCTTATAAGGGAGAAAAGAATACTAACACATTCCATGACGTATCGAGGCCCCTTTTACAATACGCCAAAATGGTCCACGGAAAAATAAAATCTTTTTACACATTGCCACGACTTTTTACGCCATTCGTAAACAAATATTACGCCTTAAAACTATAGGATACCTTTAACGTCGTACTAGAATATTCGACTGCAAAAAGGTACCTTCAACATATTGCTACAACATTCCACGCTACTCGTAAATTAGTAACCCGTAACTACCATTATATCGATGCGTTTTGATACTATTTACAAAATGCTAAGATGTTGCAAGACTCGTAAACACCTTTTACAACTACAAAAAACCCCTCCACCCCTTATAGGTCGAGGATAATGTTATATACTGGTACTTGGGTTAAACTTCGCCAAGGATCTAGCCCTGGCAGTTAACCTGCTCCTAAGTCTCTCCCGATCTACTCCTAAACATACCCACGCCATATAATCAACCACATAACCGAGCTACTCCTTATCACTAGCTTTATAACAGCTTCCTAGCAAGGGTCTCTATTTATTTTTCTTAAAGGATTATAGACAGTATCTGACCGCCTTAAGAGATATCTATAGCCCAGTCTCTTCATATATATTGTTAACAGCAGTTTATCGTTATCTTTCATACTAAAGATATAGAAGGGTTAATAATTTTTCATTAAAAGATCCAAATTGAAGCTTGGAAGTATTATGTGTTATCAAACTTGAATTAGGTTTTGATATATTACAAACTCATACATCTCAGCTTTTGTGATATCATATAATGTTTTTACATATTTCATTATCGTTATTTGAAGATATTTGTCTCCAAATATTTTAAGATGTTACAAAAATATAATATATTAATGGTTTGTGTTTGATTGTGCATAGGCTTTGGTAGTATTAAGTTCGTTAATAGTCATTTTTCATTTGGTTTTCAAACTAGCAAATAAATTAATATTTCATCGTTATCTCAGTTTCGAAATCATTGATAATTATGTAAAAAAAATTATTTTCTTCGTTACCGTAGCATTAAGTAATAAGGCTTGATTTTAGTAGGGTTCTCAAATGTAAGGCTTTTGATTTGGTATATGATTTTGTGGTTGAATTGGTTTCTATCGTCTTATTCTTAGAATTTAACTTTCAAAACGATTTGTAGGACTCATCGTTTTTTCAAAGCCGTTGATTTTATTCTTATCGTGTTTTTTCAAAAGTGGTTCCATGCATTTCAATGAGTTCTTTGGATTTTAGATTTATTGCTAATACCTTATCATTCTTCTTTTTTAAGTGACCTAAGTTTTATATCAAGCTTTTGAAAGTGTTTTACTATGTTGGTAAGGTCTTTACATCAACGTATAAAGAAGACGGTATAGAATTTAAAGTATGGTAGAAAGATGTATAGATGAAAGAGGAAGAAGAAGTATCTGGAGAGTTCACATCTTATATAAGAGCTTATAAGCTCTCACCTGAAGCGTGGAACTCTACTATGAATTCTACTAACGTACTCCCTGGCGCGTGACACTCTATCATATATTCCTCTAACCTTTTCCTCTACACTTACAAGTTAAAGTCAAATTTGATAATATATATACTAAAAATGTTTATTTTTGTTTAAAGGTTTCGTATCTAAAACTCAGTAATGATAGTGTAATTCTTAGTTAAAAATCTTGATATTTATAATTTAATAATAAAAATATTGGTAGGCCTTGGACGTTGCAACATTGTCGATTCGATTGGTCTTCGAAGTAACAGTAGTATTGCGTGGTCAGATGGTGGATATATTGTTCTAGGTTTGGCAGACTACTCCTCAGTCTGAAAAGTAATTTGTATGGCCAATTACTTGGCTCATGCTCTAGAGTGAGGAGCAACGTACTGCACTCGACTTACACCCAATGCAATAAGTCCGCACAAAGCAATACATTTGCAGTAAGATTAACTTTACTGTAAGTAAAATTGAACTACTGCACTTTATGTAATAATTTTTCAACACTGGCGGCTTTTTAATTTGTGTGCGCACGCCAGTATGGCTAACCAATCTTTTCCGGTTACCACTGAACTGTCTCCTCATTAAATGGCCAGACCCCTATTAATTCCAGTTGACTCCCATACTGAATTGCATCCAATTGAATGAAAATTGACCCTATTTGACCCTAATTGCTTCGTTGCTCCGAGGTCCGAGTTTATCGACTCCTACAAAAAGTTTTTTCGCCACAGACCTTTGCAGGCTGCCACTTTAACCGTACCAGATATACAAGTTGCTATCATTAGTTTCTCTAATTCCTTGGTAATCTTCCAGTTTGCCAGAATATCCCCATTCTCCCTTACGTGATTAGGCCTTTCGGGAGGTCTATTAACGTAGCCCTCGATTCGTATGGTTATCTTTTTGCTATTTACAAACCTTTCTTAAGATTTATTCGGCGATACTTTCGTTATAGCGTTAACGGGTTTATCTTTGCCATCGATCTATCAGAACTTCTTAATTTTCCTTCCCTCGTAGGCTTTACGGAGTACTATCACGTCGATCATTAGGAGTTTTTCACTAGTGGTTCCGAATTTCGAAAAATAATCGAAAATGATTCTTAAGTTGGTATCAATTACTACCAGGATAGGAGGATTCTCTAACTATTCAGTAATAAGGTTAAAAGCTTTCTATATTGCTATGCTTACATCGAAACCCATTATTATACCGTAGACCATTTAAGTTAACACGCTTCGTGTAATACTTTTATACTTAACTGACGTCTAGTAAACTAGGTTGCTGATAATGCTAAATTGGTTTTCTTACCTGTTTTTATTAACGAGGGTTATTAAAAAGCCGATTTGTAAAATCAAATCGGTGTTGTTTATAAAGGATTCGTTTGTAAAGATTATCAACTTTGCCTTTGAGAGATCGATTGGGATTATATTGATCAATCGGTTTAGATTCCGTATCTGCCACTTAAGCTTTTTGTTCAGTCGGTTTAAGTCTTTATTTATTAGCTTTCATAATTACGTCGCGATGGATAGGTAGTAAAAGGCTTTCAGTTGGCATAAAGTAGCAATATAATTGCACCGGGCATGCTATTTTAAATACCGTTAAGCCCTGAATACGTTAATCTTGTTAATTATAACCAAAATAGAACCCTAGACTCTTTAGCGAAAGCTAAGGCTAGTATTCACACCAAGTATACGGATTAACGATTTATTAAAGTTAAGTTAACTATTTTTCGTGAAAGGTACTACTGGCTTACAATTTTAAAACTTAAAGTCCTTCCTCGCTTATTATTTCAATACCATAAAGTTGACCACTCCGATAAAAAGGGTATTGTTAATTTTTATACCTATTACATCGAAATCTTTCCTTTAAGTTACTAATAAGTACGAGTCGTACGTTAAAGATTTTATTGTTTACCGTAATTTGAAGTACAGCTAATAGGTTAGTAACTAGTTAAAGCTTGCTTCAGCAAATTCGTATAATGGATTGATATAACGTATTACTATGCCTAAAGGGTAAATAACACGAAGTTCCTATAGAAATTTTCTTAGTATGATCCGTTGTAAGTCCGTCACAAAATACGAATAAATTTACGTTATATTACAGCTATTAAACGTAAATTTACCTTTAGTTTTAGCTAGGAAATTTGCTATTAAAGTGACTACTAAACGTTAACTACTATTCAAATCGTTGGCGCCTATATAAGGATCCAGTTTTTACTTTTATTACCGTATTTTTAAACGATTAGACGAAATCTTTCGTACGGCTACCCCATGGTTTTACCCTTAACCTTGTAAATAATCTTTAACTGAAAGATCATAAATTTTGGGGTTTAAGGGTTAAAATAGATTTTCGATACGAATTATATAACCTTTCGAGTTAATAAACCGTTAATTTGATCTTGTCGCTTTCCTTAAAGGCTTTACTAAAGGTTTTAATAATTCCTTACGTTTAGAGATTTAGTGCTAAGTTTTCGTTATCCTTCTTTTTCATACTTACCCAAGTAGTATTGTAGATTCGGCCCGGTATATATTCCTCCTTTTCAACGTCATTTTTTTTTCGGCAGTCGTCTCCGCTAGCACCGTTTTATTCACTTATTAATAACGTGTAAAAAAGGTTCGCATTAATTTGATTGCTCAGGTTAAGGGTTTTTATCGTTAATAATCCTAATATAAAGCTTAACCTAAGTAACTCTAAAAGCTATAAAGCTGTTAACAGTTTTAATAACTACTTCGGAGTTCGCGATACTTAATATTTTATACGGGCTCTTTTATTTACCCGGCTCCCGTTACACGAAGACTTTACTTTGTAACGGCAAAGTAAGTACGTAGATTGTTGAAAAGACGTTTCTTGTATTAAAGGTGTTATTAATCTAACGGCGTACCGATTTTCTTCGCAATTTCCTTAAATATTTGTTATAGACTATAACACGTTTTTAAGAACTTTTCGAGGGTGGAGATTCACTTGTTAGGCGTAGGTACGCTCCAAAGACTAGGAGCGTTAACATTAAGCTGTCAAGTCCCATAATATTGTGCAGGCCTTTTACTACTATTTATAAACGTGTCTCCGGGTTCGTAAAGCTTTTAATTCTCATTGTAAAGATATTATACGTTCGGAGAAGTAGGGTATATACTCTTTTAACCTTTCCAATACTCCAATAGGCTTTTACAAGTACCTATTTACACTAAATACCTATTATTTTAGTATGTTTTTAAAACTTTACCGTAGTAAAGTTAATACCAGTATCATAGACGACGACGTTAGATATGCTTAGATACGTATTAATCCATAGTATCCTTAACGTTTCCCACGTATCTTTTACCGAAAGGGACTTTAAAAACTTAGTCCCGTAAAACGAGGTTGCAGAATTGACGACGTAAAAAATAGGTTTATTATTCAAGTAAAATACGCCGACAAATATTTCGTATTAAAAATCGTTATCATCTTTGAATATAGATTTAAATTTCCGGAAAGCTTAGGTATATATTCTGTAGTGATAATATAGCTTTTTAACAGCGTTTAGGGCAAAATATTTCACATCGTCATACCTTCCGGACTTTAGGAATTCATATAACTTATCTACTGCTAGATAGTAAAAACTCCGATGTGATTAACGTATTTAAGGCTTCGTTAAGTTTAACACAACGTTTTCTAGGACTTTAAATATAAGATTATAGGTACCTACATTTAAAGCCGATTAAAAACTTTTAGCTGTTTTTAACTAGTTTATCTACGTTAACGTCGATATTAACGCCAACATTCTTTATATCCTTTAAATAAAAAGGGAAAAGAGTAGGAGAATGAGGGATGTGGAACGTAATTACTCTTACAACAGTTTCAACTATTATTGTCCCTAATAACGATAGTTATTCGCCTAGATCAAAGTTAATTTTAGTTTTGCCAATATCATAACGATTATTTTTAATGACTATAATTTTTTCCCTCCATAATACTATGTACCGAGAATATCTTCCTATTAAGTACCTCATTGCCTTTGTATCTGGTATAATACCTTAAAACGTATAGTTTGCATAAAGATCGCAAAGATTAAAAGTGTATAAGGGATCCGAGGCTTGGTTAAGGTAAATGTAAGGGTCTTCACTACCCAAACGGTATAGAAAGACGTAGTCAGCTATTTATTGGACCGCGTTAGAAGAAGTATCTTTATACTACTTTATTTGTTCAGAGGTATTGCCATTAATTAACTCGTTGCCCTCGAAGACTGTAACTTGGTTTAAGTAATCCTGTTTAAAAGTGGTAGGGTATTAGATGTAATAAATTGCCTTTTTATTGTTTCGCTCGGTAGGAGGGTGTCGAGTTAACTAGCAGCCAGTCTTTCTACAAATTTAATATCTTTTACCACTATCAAGATAATAGTGCTTGCGGTTAAAAGGTCCGTTTGAATCTTGGCCTTATTGGCGTCAGTATGGATATTTCCTCAAGTTTGGGACCAAGGTCGATGAGCTAAACCTTAGGCGTTGTGTGAACTTGTAGCTGTACTTTCGGTCGATGTAGTTGATCACCATAAGATCTTCCTTATCGACGTCAGAGAATTTTCCAGATTGAGGGTATATACCAGTCGATCTGGAGACTTAAGCAGTTACGGACTCCAGCGAGGAACGAAGTTAGCTAAAAAATACCCTTCGCAGGTAGCATAAGAGTATTAAAGAGTGTATTTAACCTCTTTATATCCCGCAATAACTTGTTGGACTTGTTGAAGTAAGGTGTCTTTACCAGTTCCCACATTCTCTATTACTTACTAATAAAGTATCAGCTTATTAAGTATCTAATTAAGGAGGTCTATTTTACTTTCCGGCTTTTTATTATTATTTAGCCTATAAAATTACTTGATAATATTTCAGTCGGTGTGATATTAGGTAAGATTAATATCTCATTCGAACTAACCCTTTATACTATCGTAAATTTTGCGGAATGAGGAACAATTCGTTAGGTACGGAAGGTAGTAATCCTCGACTTAGCTGGTGAATATATTGGGAAACAGCGAATTGAAACCTGGTAATTTAACGCCTTTTTAACGGAAAATATTGAAAAATAGGCGTAACTTAACGTTGAAGAAGTTATACAGCTTACTGTTATACTTTTCCTTTTTCTTTTAAATTTTCATGAACGTGTTAATTGCCTTGTATTTTGTATTTATTATATGAACGAATCGAAGTGAAAAGGTAATGAACTAGTCGTGGGAACCTTATATTTATTAGCTAAGGAAAAAACTAAAGGTTATTAGTGCTGATAAGCCGGATAGTTACCTTTAACTAGGTTTAAATGGAAAAAGCCAATAGATATGGCTATAATAGATTCGTATATAAAGCTGGTCCTTTTTTAATTTAGTTTATAAAACTAAACGCATTAAGGAACTAAAATAAAATGGGATTGGGGGTTATCGTCATGGGGGACGTGAAAATAATTCTGTTGATGTTAAAGGGTCCGTCGAGGTTCCTATTTAATTCATTAATGGAAAGCGCCGATATTAATACTTTTAGCTGCGTTGATAGCCTTTGTTTTACGCGTTAGGCCGTCGTTTAGGATGCATTACGCGTTGTTACATAGAGGTGTTGGACTACTAAATAGGTTAACGTATTTTTTATCGTCAGCGTGTAAGGAGGCTTGGCTTAGCTAAAAGTAAGGAGTTTTTTTGGATTGCGTGTGAGGGTTGTAGGGTTCCTTAACGTTTTTTTCCTTTAGGCTGTAGATCTTAAAGACATTTTTCAAATTAGGTCAGATTAAATAAAGTTTTTTCCAACTTAGTGAAACTTTTTTATAATACGTAAATTCCTCGGCTTTTAAATTTTCCCTTTATCTTAGACTAAACAGCTTTCTGAATCTTCTTTCTCATATTAATAGTCTAGCCATCAAAAAACTTACGATATTTGCGAAAGGCACAGTTGCCGGGGTTAGGTTTTTCGCCGCCGTTTTACTTAATAATATAATAAACGACGAAGTTGGTAAAGTGTTTTTCCGTTATATTTTCATCGATATTTAACACCTAAATTTCGTTATCGTAAAACTTGGTAAAATTAATTCTGAGAGCTTTAATTGCTTATTTCCTTTCAGGGTTAGTAATAGCTTTAAAGTGAATGCTGGCGGTGAGAATCTTGACATTCTGGCTTTTGTAAAACGTGTAAAGAGTGTAGAGCGTATAGGGTGAGAAACTTGGTGATCTTGGGTGTAGGGATTTGGTGTGAAGTCGCGTGGAAGCTTGGTGACTTGGCGACTTGATAGTTTGGCGTAAGGTCGTGCGATGTGTATTTTTCCGCGCAACTTGAAGATTCTTGGTGGTTTTCGCCCAAAGCAGCGAACTTAACGATTGAATTGGCGTGGGGGAGTGAAAAAGGTGAAGTATAGGTAAAGGTTTGGTGTAAAGGGTAAGATCGAAATTCTTTTGTTGTTATAGGTTATTTGGTGTAAGTATTTAGTCGTTTTTCTTATAGTAGGAGTACCCGTAGTAATACTGACTTAGCTATTTGCTAACTTGCCGAACTTTAAGACTTTTTAAAGTTAATCTCAATGTCTTTAAGAAAGGTTAAAGAAGGTTTTTTAGTGTTTTTTTTAATAACGATACAGTCGTTTACTTCCAGATTACCGTTAGGAACCAACGCAACCCAAAAGTCCTCTCTGTTTTCCTGCCGTTAGGGACTGGCGTAGTACTAATAGAGGCCTTTCGTAAGAATCTTTCTTCTACTTTAGCCGCCGTTATTAATGTAAAGCGTAACCAGAAAGTAGTTTCTTCTTTTACTTAGCCAGTCTGTACTTAACCTAATAAGCACTAATTAGTGTTGGTAAGCTTTAGATATTGCAACGTTGTCGATTCTATAAGTCTTCAAAGTAATAGTAGTATTGCGTGGTCAGATGGTAGTTTTATTGTTCTAGGTTTGGCAGATCGCTAGCTGGTCTGCACAGTAATTTATATGGCTAATTACTTGGCTCATGCCCTAGAGTGAAGTGTAGCGTACTGCACTCGACTTACACCCAATGCGGTAAGTCTGCACAAAGCAATACACTTGCAGTACAGTTAACTTTACTGACAGTAAAGTTGACCTACTGCACTGCATATAATAATGTTCCAACAAAAAATTTATTTTGAACAAAGTTCTTATCGGTTATTATGTGATAGTGGTGGTATAGATTTATTTTAAAAAGTTGTCGAATCTTGTAAAAGCGTGATTGTCGATGGAACATATCGTGAAATCAATATAAAATACTGTATCGTTATATGTTTAGCTAAAACTCATTCTTTCCTCTTCTAGTAGCATGTTATTAATTGTCAAGTAAGCCTTCAATTATTTATACGACGATCTCGTATAAATAAATTACTTAATTAATTATATTTATTATGTTTCTATCATCTCGTCAAATTTTAATTGTATTACATGATATGTCTTTCGAACCTGGTAATGCACAGCACTGTTTTCTGCGGCGACGTCAACATGTTACATTAACCACCGCCCGTATCTTTTTTAAGGGTCTTTTCCTTCTTTTTTTTACCCCCATCGCCATCACTTCCCCTTCTTTATATCCATTTCTTTCCACTTAACAACAACAGAAATAACTTAAGTAGTAACGGGAGCCCAAGGTTATAAACCTTACCTTTTCACCATAGTTTACAACCTTAGATTTACCCACGACGCCTTTCAAACGCCATAAGCATTACATTAACGAGTTGCAATGAGGTATGTAATATTTGCCCCTCCAATCGTAACACGTATTAATAGCTATGAAAACGAGGCGGAAACAGCTGAGCGAGCCCGCCATCTCGAGGCGCGCCTCGTCCAGATATGCCTTGAGGTTGTTTTGACGCGTAAGGTACTAAAAAGGCGTAACAAAGTAAGCTCTCCTGGCTCGATTATAGTTACGCTTTATGTGCCATATATTGCTTCCGCCACCGCTGGCAATTCTTTTAACAAGTGTCGCCAAAACAGTAGTGCTTCGTCTCGTTACTAACGTTAAGAACGAGGTGGTAACGGGTACACCTCTATACCAGTAATGTTCAGGTCGTTCAAAAAAGCTCCTTTACGTGCCCTCCATTTCCACAGTAAGCTATTTTATTTCTTTAATACAAAATTCGAGGTTTATTCTTATTTTTTGAAAATCATTAACCAGTGGCCTGCAAAGACCGCTAACGTTGTTATGGCATGGCGTGCGAGCTTGCGCCTATATTACTTAAACCGGTTCGACAACGTTTTCGCGCAGCGTCGTGAAAAAGGCCATCCCGCCCATTTCCCCTTGCTTAAAAGTATGTAACCTAAGGCGTGAGGGGCGTACAGCTCTCCTCAGAGTGACAACGTCGGTAGCGATGCTGACGACAACGGCGAAAAAGACGATAATAACGACACCAAAGGCGACGACTACTATAAAAATGAGGCTATTGCTCGCTCCACCTCCCCTTCCCTATTTGGAAAACATTATCTGCCCTATTTTTATGATTTTTCCATTAAGACTGACCTATATATAAATTAATATATACTAAAATTAAATTTTTATAAAAGGCCTAGCAGATAATGAACGGTACATATAGAAAGTAAAAAATATGACGGTCAACGGTAAATACCCTATATAAAAGAAAAAATATATACCACAAATAACTAATAATCAATCCACAAACTTAAAATATACTAGAAAAAGAGCTAATACGCTATTCAAGGACTGAACAATACAATATAAGGGTTAATAATGAATTTAAAGCATAAAGAATAAAGCAAAATTCTTAAAGAAGTAAAAGTTAAAGATTGAAAATTGAATGAAAAATATTGCCTATTAAGACTAGTTCATATAGTTATTCTAATAATATCAACGAGGGGAATGCTGGTAAATATGAACACCTCTAATACTCTATCCGAAGTATTTCTTCTTATATTTCATGGCCCTAATATCTATATTCAGGAATCGTTTATATAATTTATGGTTTTTCATACTGAATATTTCTAAATACGAAAATCCTTTATCACTCTTTTATCAATAAGAAATCGATGTGGTGAAAGGTTATAGTACGGGTTATAATTCGTTTGATTTGGTCTATGAAACTCCTATAGCGTTTTACTGGTTTTATATATATATATATATATATATATATATATATTGTAAAACGCCGCCCTTTTTTAAAACATTTTGAATGCGGCTCGGTTATTATCCAAGAGCGTCATTCTCCTCTTTTGAGTCGTTTTCGGCGCGGTCTAGAGGTCTATCTTTGTTTGGAGGAAGAGTAGATGTTTTTGTAGACTTTGAATCCTTTTATTATCTGGTAGCCCAATTTGTTGTTTATTTTCAAGACATTTGTTGGAGCGGGTAGATTTTGAACCCCAGTAGGGGATGAATTTTTTGGTTATTTCTCTTTTTTAACCTTAGTGGAGGATAACCTTTGTGTCCCTTTCTCTTTTTAAGTGTAGGATGATCTTTGCGGCTTTTCCTCCTTCTGAACTTCAGTAGAGGATAACCTTTTCGGTTCTTCCTCCTTTTGAACCCGAGTGAAGAGTGACTTTTTCGGCTTTTACTCTTGAAATCGAATGAAAAATAACTTAATCTTTATGGCTCTTTTTCTTAAATTTGAATAGAGGATAATATTTACGGACTTCCCTCCTTTTATATAGATTCTTCGCTCTATACACATAGGGTGTTTCCACACATATCTTTAAAAAACTGTTTTTACGTTTAGATAACCAGTATCCATTCATGAAGTCCACCTTTAATATTTCATTATCTTTCAAATTCAGCATTTTATTGAGTTGAGCCGCGGAAAATAACGCTTTTACGATATAAATGTCCTGAGACGTATAAATATATCTGCTTTGTAATTATACCCGTAACAATTTTAGGATTAAATAGTCTACCATACGACTCATTTTCAACGTCTAATTCAAAATCTATTTTGGAAATCATCTAATATATCAAGGCTTTAAGTCTTTTCTTCTCAATAATGAAAAAATACGTTTATAACGTACGAATTCGTAATCCATGAGCTCAGGTCTTTTATATGCGTTTTGATATCTCAAAGGTCTAGATTCACAAAATTTAAAAAGATTCTCCGAAACTTTGTATATTTAAATACAAGGTTTATGTAATCACTCGTTTTAGCTAGGCTTATCGTTAATAATTTTATGGTTGTAGTGAATGCTTCAAAGCATGTAATTGGTAAGCGTTTCTGAAGCTGTTTTTGTTGTTTCCAAGATTTATAGAAACGATATAAAAGCGATGGTTGTCGCTTTCAAAATGTACAAGAACGGTTCGAATACTCGTGTAGTATAGTAATTAGAATCCAAATATAATCTCGAAATATAACAGTTCATATTTGGTGTTTAACTTTTGTGATATGTAACTAAAAAGCAAATAAAAAGTTTCAAACTTGTTAAATTAGGAGTTTGGCGTTTTTAAGTGTACATGAAACATGATTGAACGTCCTAAATTTGGATTTTGATGTTGAAAATTACAGTATTAGCTAATTAACTAGTAAATTTAAACCTTTTCCAACAATTAGTGTGTATTAGGGTGAAGGAGTTGAGTGTTAGGGCGTAAAATTCGGTGTTGGTATAAGGGGAAATTGTATGTGAAAGTGATGATAGTGTGTGGAAGCGCCAGGTATTGCTTTGTGTGTTTTTAGTGTTATTGTGAAAGCGTTAAATAATAATTTAGACGTTTCGACTTATTTTGTTAGCGCTTAAAAAACTTCTTAATATTCTTCCGAAAATTACGTGAACGTATTAATTATCAGTTTAATATATCAATCGCATATGTTCTATTAAAGAGGTTCAAAATTTAATAGTTTGCGTAGTCGATTCGTGATAAAACGCTCTCTTAAAAGTGTCCGGATACGTTCAGAACAACAACCGAGTTGATGGTTATATAAAGGTATTTTCAGTAGTCACAGAGCACCAAACAAGTTAATAATACCATATTAGAGCTTTACTTTTCAAAAACACTTCAAGTTTTATAGTCTTTTCATACTCCCATGTATTTTTTCTCAATCGTAGTATTGAAGTACGTAAAAATCAGAACCATTCAAGCATCCCGTTATAAGTATTTAACTCGGCTTCTTCTTTTTTTTCTTAGACTATTTTTAGTTGACTGAGTCGCTATTAATTAATATTGGTTAGGTCTTGACGTGAACGTATGAAGAAAACGATATAGTATTTAAATTATGGAAAAAAGATGCATAGATGTAAGAATAATAAGAATCACCCAGAGAGTGTACGCCTTAAATGAAAGATTATAAGCTTTCACCTGGGGTTTGACACTTTACCATACACACTACTAACATGGTTCCCCACGTTTACTAACTATAGTGATATCTAGTAATGTCCACATAGTATATAATCTAATAATTTCTAATTAATATTCGTCGTTATAATCGAGTATTTCTTATTTAATTAGTCGTGTTCGACGTCGTTACTGTGTAGATTCATTCATAATAGGTGTAAGTAGGTTGTGTATCGATACTTTGTTATTTTGAATATTTATATTTATCCCTCTATAATGTGTTTTTTCTTTTGTTGTACGGAGTTTTAGTGGTTAGTTTCCCTTGTTTACAATGGTTTTGAAGCTTTTGGTACTAATTATCGTAAAGTGTTCGTTCTAGATGGTTTGGTTTTTTTTCGATATAAAGATTTTTTTTAATAATGATAATAATAATACTTTCTTCGTGGTAAATTTTTCTCTAGTGTATATAGAATCCTTGAATTTTTATTGTGCTTACAGTATTCCCTGAATAATCGGTTTTAGAATACGTTTTTTATCTTTTAAGTGTTGATGTTGATGGTGAAGATTCATTGGTTTAACATAGATATACTTTGAAAACAAATAAAGTCGGGATGAATTTATTAGGTTCGACTGTATCGTTCATTTTTACAACTATTTTTAACATGATATCCTTATTTATAAAATTCCCAATCTTTTCTTCAAGAATTTCGTATACTGAACAAAAAATAATATAGTTTTTTTTTTAATCTTTCTAATGTTTCAATACATTTCAATGCGGATTTGAGAACATCCAATCACTATAATACTAACTTTTTCTTCAACCCTTGCAATGACGAACATTGATTAGGCGTTATAAAGGATTATATTTGGTAATACTATATAAGTGTTAATAAATAGGAGTTGTAAAGTAGTTTATATATTTTCAACTGATATCATTTGTAGGAATATGACTACATAGAAGCATATTGCGTAGTTACTCAAATGAAACACACATAATATATCTCGGTATAATAAATGAACAATAATTTCAAAATTAAAATCTAGATTATACTTAGATTTAAATTACAATCGTTTTGGTACTAATATATGAATTTATCCATAGGGGGAAATTTTGTTGAAATTATCAAGGATAAAGTATTTTAAATAGGTGTGTCCAGCGTTCTAAAAAGTTTTCGTAGACTTTCTATATTTTAGTGATTGAGAATTTGTTTCAATCGTCGTAGTTCTACTTCAATTAGATCTAAAATAGCTACTTTCAGGCCTTTTAAATAAATGAACAAGTGTCCCTATTTCTAGGTTCATTAAAAATATCTTTCATATTGAGTTACATTATTATCAATGATGTCGATAATGATTCTTAGTCTCTTTGTTCATTCTAAGTGTGGGATGAACAGTGCAAATGTATTAAATATGTGAAAATTAATTCATTCAATATTAATAATAGCGATTATTATCATAATTAAGGAGGTTTATATTCCTAATACAAAGTTGACTTTGGTTGCTTCAGCGTTGTCACGGTCGAAGTCTATTCTTAATTTTATTCATCGTAACGTAAGATATTAAGAATAGCCTCTAGTTGAGTTTCTTTAACGCTTTAATACCCGGTATAATCCCTTTAAAGATGTTATTATTGCATCTATCTTCAATAGTACATAATTGAGAAGTGTTTCCATTATAATAAAACTCTTTCCGGGTCATATTATGAAGGTAAACGTCTTCGGCTAATTATTAAGTCATTATTAAATTGTTATTTAAGTTGATATTAAATATTTTTTCATGTATTTTATCATAAATATTTTTATCAGCAGATTTTTTATCGTTTTTTCAAATTGTTAAATCCTGCGTAGTCAAATACTTATTAACCGTATTCCACTTTTTTAACGGCGTAGTAGTTTGTTTAAAACATGCGTTTTACTTTTTACCTTTTTAAGTTTAGCTAATTCGTTAACCAATTTCCGTTTTTGCCACAAATCAAACACTTTTGGGTACGTTGTTGTTGTAAGATTAGATTGCTTTGTATACAAATCTATCAACATTTTTTCCAATTATAATCTTTTTTAAATTTTACTTTCCATAGTTACTGTATTTTCAAAAGATATACTATGTAGGTTCTTATTTAGGTTTGTTATTATATATATATGTATATGTTGGTAGGCCTTTATCGCTGCAACGTAGTCGATTCGAATCACTGTGGTTGAAGTAACTGTTGCTGCATTGATATTATAAAGTAGTGGGTTGTAGGTTCTAAGTTTAACAAACCTCTAACCGGTCTGCATACAAATCTATATGGTCAAACGCTTTAGCCTGTGCCCCACTTTAAAGTGGGTACGTACTGCACTGCACTTGAAGTATAGTTTATTCAAATCCTATAAACTACAGTCAATTTGCAGCACGTACAGTCAACTTTACTGTAAGTAAAGTTCACTTGGCTGTATTGAATTTAACTGTTATTTCAACAATTGGCGGCTTTTTTTTGGTACCTACACGCTAGCGTAGCTTGCTATCAATTGGTGGCAACCTCTGAAGTCTCTCCTTAATCTATTAGCCAACAACAAGCCAGACTCCGGTCAATTCCGATCAATCTGTACTAAAATCAACCTTAATTACGGTCCTTCGTAGCCCATCTACTTCACCCCTTCGAAACCTCTAGTCCTCAACTCCCGTATATAAATCTTTTTCCATAAACTTGTATAACTCAGGTACACCACCAATTACGTACCTTTTACCAACAATTTAAACTACTACTATTACCGCCTTTACCACTATTTCCATTCACGTTATTACCCTAATATTTCTCAAGTTTATCAGGATAACTCTATTTTTTCGCGTTACATGCCAGGTGGTCTATATATCCCTCAACTCGTATAATTAGCATATTATGATCTACAAAATCTTCTGGGCATTACTAGGCATAGCCTTAGTTATAACGTTAGCAAGGTTATTTTTGCCGTTAATTTACCGAAACTTATCGATTTCTCAGGCTTTGTATACCTCAATTAAATTCATTAGGTTCATTCAATAATTTTCATTAGTTGTATCCAACTTTAAGAGCTATTCGTGAAAGCCTCGAAAATTTGTATATATTATTATGCGTATCGGAGGCAATCCTTATTATTGGTAATTATCCTTAGTTTATCATTTATTATTATATAAAAATTCCAGCTTTCTATTATTCAGTAAACGTTTGAAGCTAGTACGTTTCGTATTATACGCTGATATTTAACAGATATCTAATATATGAGGTTTCTGATAATTATAAATTTCACTTTAAACCTTTCCTTGTTAACGAATATTATTAGAAATCCTATTTACGATATAAGATTAGTATGATTGACAAATAGACCGTGCGCAAAAATTATTTACTTCGCTTTCGTCAAATTTATAGAAACCATGTTAATTTATCTTTCTGTGGAATCTAATTAATAATCAATATTTTTATTAAATTTTTTGAAGTCCTTATCTTGTGAATGTTGTACATGTACCGTAATGAAAAGGTTGTACGATACCTTCGGTTTAGATAGAGTAGCGATATAAGTCGTACAAGCTCTTTATTTTAGGTATTTTTGTAATTTTACCCCATCGGCCTGATCCATAATGGTGGGGCTTATATTTTACCCTCTTCAACGTAGGAAAATATAAATTACGTTTGTAGTCTTATTATCATAAATACGGATTAACAATTTATTCAAGTCGAATTATATATTCATAGGTAACGTTTCGATTTGTTAACACTTTCAAAGGCTTGATTCTTCGTTCATCCGTTTTTTCGCTGTCATAAACTCAATATCTTCGAGAAATAGGGTATAGTTAACTTGCATGCCAATAATACCAAATTTTTCACTTTGTATAATGAATAGTTACGGGTTGAACGTGAAAGTTTTTATACCTAGATTATTTTTAAAATACGTTTGGTACGTTGAAATCTAGTATACGCCTTCCAAAGCCAATGTATAAAATAACCTGATATAATATATTATTATAGTGGCCGAAAACTTATCTTTTAGTTTTTTCGACAGTTCGAGTAGTATAATCCTTTTTAAATCAGTGGCGGATTACATATATGTTTACGTAATATCCAAGATATTGGGCATAAACTAACCTTCTACATTAATAGTTAACCTCGTAGCAATTACGATAATTAAACGTTGGCTAATTATTTGAATAATAAGCAATTAATTGTATATATAATCCTACATTCATTACTGTATATTTAATCCATTAGCCGTAACATCTTTCACGGCCGGTCCATAGTTTTACCTTCAATTTTGTACATTATCATCGACTTACAGTCAGAAATACATTATGTTTCAAATTTCATTAACGGTACAAATTATATAACTCCTCGTAAAAAAGGCCGTTATTATTTATTTAATAGTTTCTTTTTTCAAATATGTTACCTGATGTATTCATAATTTCTGCGGTACGTGGATTAATGGAAAAGTTTTCCTTTTCATTATCTTTTCAAAACACGCATGTTGTCGTGTATATCTAGCCAGGCTTATAGTCCCTATCGCTGTTATTTTTTTTTAGTGTTTATCTTTTTGTTCGCTGATCTTACATATCATCTGCGCTTTATTAACTTATTAACGATAGGCTTAGGAGGATGATATTAGTTAATTTGTTCGCTTTAAAATATATCGATGTTAGGACTTTTATTAGATTTAAGAAGCTGTTTATGCAAATTAACCTATATAACTATAAAAGTTATAAAACTGTTAGTAGTTTTAACTACTACATTGAAGTTAGTAATATTTCTAATCTTATATAGCTTGTACTATTTACCTAATTCGTGTTATGTAAGGACTTTAATTTAAAAGGAGAGGGATTATACGTTTATCATTAATAATTCGTTTCTAGTATTAAGGGTATTGTTGACTTGGTGGCGTTCCGATTCATTTTTCAGTTTTTTTAAGGCTTTACTATATGTTATAAAGCGCTTTTGAGTATTTAAAGAAGGTGACAAATTATTCATTATCTGCAGGAAAGCCCTAAATACTAGTGGATTTGTTATGAACCTGTTAGGAATAATAATATTGTTAAAGCCGATTACCGCCCATTAAATCCGTGTTTTTTAGTTTATAAAGCGTCCGATTTTTAGTATAAAGATACCGTAGGTTTTTTGTAAAGGGTTATATACCTTTTCGACTTTATTAATACCTTCGTAAACCTTAACGGGAACCTATTTATATTAGATTTATATTAATGTAACATTAACAAGGAGTTTCATGGTAGTAAAGTTAGTTTCAATGTTGTGGATAAGCACGTTTAGTAGCCTAAGGTACGTATTAATCTATAAAGTGCGTAGTACAATCTACGATTCCTTTGCCGTAATGGTTTTGAAAAATTTGACGTTGTAAAAAGCCGTAGCTAAGTCTACAAGATAAAGAACTGTTTTGCATCCCCGTAAATATATCTACAGAAACTTTAAAATGAAATTATTAATTTTTTTCAAAGGAAACTTAAACTTTAAGGTGATTTTAAAATATGTTTGGTAGTAGTGGTAAAGTCGCTTAAATACCTTTAACACCATTAGATCTTTATTCACAGAACTAGTTGCCTTGAAAACCTCATGAAGTTGGTCAATCGCTAGATAATTGAACATATAATATAATTAAAGAAATTTCGTCTCTATTAGGTTTAACACTAGTACTTTTAATCTTTATAGGTTAAAATAAAGATACCTTTATTTGAAATCAATTAAAAACTTTTTACCTGTTTTAAATTGTTTTAGCGCGTTAATTTTAACTTTTACGTTAACGCCGAGGTTTTTTATATCTTTAAAGTAAAAGAGAACGATGATAGGGGATTTTATGATATGGAAGATAATAGAATTAATGTTAATTTCAACCGTCGTTTATACTAGTAAAAATAATCCGTTTTAAGGTTAAAACCGACTTTAGTTTTATAATATTCGTAGGGTTAAATTTCGTAGTAATATTAGTATTCCTTTGTAACATGATGTACTACGAATAATTTCCTATTAAATACCGTTTCGCCTCCGTATCTGGTATAATTCCTTAAAAGACCTATTTTGCGAAGAGATTTTATATGGTGAAAAGATATGTAGGGTTAAGGTCTTTATCGTTATATCGGTGATAGGGGTTTCTAACTGTAAAGTGGTATAAAAAGACGTGGTTAGCGAGTTATTACGTTACTTCCAGGTTATTATCAGTACTAGTATTTTCGTGCCAACTAATAGCCTTAGGCTCATTTTCCTTCTTTTGAACTTTTTTCTATTTAAAGTTTATAACTTATTCGAAGTAATTCAGGGTAAAATTTAAAGGTAATTTAATACAATATATGATATGTTTTGATTAACGTTCGGCCGATATGGAACGTATTAACTAGCAGCCATAATTTCTGTAAATTTAATTTTTTTTCAACGTTTGGAGTAAACTTGTTTAGCCGATTTCAAAACTTTAAGCAAACGGATACCATATTTCGTAAGTTACTTGGTTAATCCCCAGGTTTTAGCCTTCTGTTAACCGTATTAACCAGTCTTTTCGTACTTTCCGTCAATATAATACGTATGAAAGGGTCTTCTTTTTCCTCGTCACTAAATTAGGGGGATGAATAATATATATGAATCTAACCGGAAACTCGAGCTGTTACCATTGCTAACAAGGAACGTAACCTGTTGAATAACCCCTTCTTAGGTGGAAATAGTGTATTAAAAGGCGTATTCGAACTTTTTATAGCTTATAACGGCTTGTCGAACCTGTTAACGTAAGGTGCCTTCGCTAACTTTTACGTTCCCTATTACTTATTAACAAAGTATTAGCCTGTTAAACATCTAATTTGTTATGGACTCAGGCCATTAGCAATTGAGTTTATAGGTTACGTGACTGTGCACGTAATAGGATATACAGTACCCGGTCTGGGCCCGATCCGGGCGCAGACCGGATGCGGTCTGTGTACGGAACGTGTAAGGGCATGTGACGGGCTAGGCACTGGCTATACCCATAGGTTTTGTAAGATAGGCTACGGTACCCTCTTTTAGTCTTTCGCTTTACCTTAATATTAAACCATATCTAACACCTACTAAGCTTACCATTACAAGTCAGATTATAATATATTATTAAGGTTTTTTTTCTGAACAATATTATTTATAATAAACGAATCGATTTTAAACATTACTAATCTTGCGTTATACTAAAAAATCATCGGCGAAGATAGGCCGTCGGTGAATACCTAGTTCTCCATCTTTATAAATATACCTTTTACTCTTTCGGGGCCAACTTGAGTCGAAATTTCTCGTTTATTAGATACTATAGGCAATATTGCGTTTATTACAAAACAATTATAATAGCTGTATTGATCGGTTTTTTCTATCAACCCTGTATCCGACTTCGCTTAGGTAGTTGCTAACATTTGACGATTCGAAGCAGACTTACCAGTAATTTATATTAGCTTTGTTTTATCTTAGTGTAAGCGAAAACAACATAACTAACGGTAATTCGATGAATCTGTTTTTACGTAGATGGAAACACGTCAAACTATCGAATTTATATTAAAAGCGGATAAGATATAAATTGGGAAAGGTTGGTATACGATTTTTTTACGTATAGGGTTATTAAACATCGGTGGTAAAATAAGTTGTTACTACTTATTAAGAAACCGGCGGATATAAGAGTATATACGATATAGGTAAGTTTTTTGATTTTATTTAAGCTGTTTTTAATAACCTTTATCACGCGGATGAAGCCTTTGTCAAATTGGAGGAATTATTTATAAGCGATAAAGATCTATAGATACTATTTGTTATTAAGTTTGAAATATTACTAATTTCAACATGCGGATTAGATTAACATTCAGCCGTAAAGTATATTTACTTACGTTTTTGCGTATTCCGACGTATTCGAGATTAATCTATTACTACAGGCGTAAACCGAGTGGACTATATCGTAGCTTTAACGAAGTACTGTGAGCTTCTTAATGAGTTCGAGTTTTTAAATTTAAAGCAACGTTTCGGTAGTAAGTCAACGGGACCCGCACAGGTATAACGGCCGGATAAAAATATAATTATAACGGGAGTTTATACCTTTTAGGTATCCTCGTTAAGAGGTTATGGTAGTCGCGGCTATTCATTTTAACAAATTCGCTTGGTATGTATTTAAAGTAAAAAATGTAGGGTAACATAGATTACGGTGAAGAAACGCTAAACTAAGCTAGTTACGGGGCGTTAATTAAGTTATAGTTCGACAGACTATTACCAACGTGATCACGAACTTCGCCCAGTATTACCTTCAATGCAAGTATATACAGTATAAATTGAAAAGGTAAACACAGGTTTCCTGCTTATAGAGACAGGGAAAACCTAATTCCTATATATAATTTCATTTAAGGATTATATAACCTTAACCGCGTAATTATAAAATCGAGTAAATAGGAGATTAGTTTAATCAAAATATATATAAATCAATATTCATTTTTTATCTTTATACTTTTTAATAACACAATTTTTTAGATATTTCAATCGTTCTTTGGCTATAATTGTTATTATATTATAAGCGAGGTTTTGATATAACGTTTAAAGGTAAAGTAAATTCGGTTATTATATTCTCGAAATCTAGGTATAATATTAGGGTTACGGAAAAATACACATATTACCTAAATATTCAAGTTTCGTATATATATTGATATATAGTCAAACCCGATGTTAATATATATTATTTCCGGAACATCGTGAGAAATAATTTTTGAAATACCTTGAATACGATATTAATAAGTAAGTTGAAACGTTAGAAGCAGCCGTTTATTAATTTACAATGAAGAAGAATTAGTTGTCACTACGATGATATTATGCCCTAGGTTAGGAAATATACGAGACGTTGTAAAATCGTGTTATCGGTTAAGTAAACCATTCGTAACGAATAGTATAACTTACTAGTGATTAATAGTCATTGACTTTTATTATAGATTTTTACGAAATAACGCGGATTTTATAGGCGACGACGCTTACTATTGTTCGAAAAGAATAAGATTAATTACGTTTACCTCTTGAATTTGCGGAATTCCTCAACTTATTGAATAAGGATAAGGCTGAATCTTAACCCTAATACAAAGGAAAACTCGATTATTACATTTATATTAAATTAAATCAAAAAAAATATTACCAAAACGACTTAAAAAGCTATTATATTCGATATTATGAAATGAAACTTTCGAATTCAAACGTTATGTTACAGAATGAATTAATAAGGGTTAGGTTCGGGTAAATTCTTTATCGATTAACGCACCGGTATTACTAATTTTCAAACTTGGAGGAGAATGACGGTTGTATATCGATTACCGAGTATTAAATGAAATTACCGAATAAAATTGTTTTCCTTTAGTTTTAATGAAGGAAACCCTATACGTATTATTAAAGTTAATGTTGGAATAGCAGTCAAGTGCAGTACAGCTTGGTCAACTTTACTACAGGGAAAGTTGATTATACATACTGCAAATTGACTGCAGTTTGTGAGACTGCACTGCAAGTGCAGTGCAGTAGGTGCCCACTTCAAAGTAGGGCACAAGAAAAAGCGTTTGACTACAAAAATTAGTGTGCAGACCAGCTAGGGGTCTGCCAAACTTAGAACTTACATCTCAATCAAGAATATCAACGCAACACCAGTTACTTCGACCACAGTGATTCGAATCGATTACGTTGCAAAGATAAATTTTTTCTAATACTGATCAGCCCTTATTAAGTTAAGCACAGATTGGCTAAGTAGAAAAAGAAGTTAATTTCCAGTTGTTACGCTTTATGCTACGGCTAGTGTAGAGGAAAGATTCTTGCGAAGGGCCTCTACTTCTGCGTCTGTTTTTACGGCAGCTTAAAGGAAGCGACAGTATCGCTACAGAAAACACCAATAAATATTCATTGCTTCTTTCTTAAAAACGTTAAAATTGATTTTCAAAAGTCTTAAAGTTCGGCAAGTTGGAAAACGGCTAAATTAATAATATAGTGGGTGCTACTATTGTAAGAAAAACGACTAAGTCTCTACGCTAAACAACTTACAATCTTTGCTCTCTACCACTAATAACCACCTTCGACTTTACTTTTTAAACCAAACCTTTGCCCTTATTTTAATATTTTAACTTCCTCTACGCCAATTTAATCGTCAAGTTCGCTGCTTTAAGCGAAAACAACAAGAATCACCAAGTCTCGCCGAAAAAGCCACGTCATACGACTCTACGCTGAATCTCCAAGTTCCCACGCGAACCTACACCAAAATACCAAGTCCCTAAGCCTAAAGATTACCAAGTTCAAACCATTAGCATAGCTTTAAGTCATGTATTTACGAAGAAAGTTAAAACCTTTGGATTAGTTTTTTCTAAGTACTACAACTAAGACCTTTAGGGACACGACGTTAATGAAAAATCAACCGACCAGCATGTGACCAACTTCGTCGATTGCTTTATCTTTGAATATATCGGCGACAAAGATCCTGACGACGTGTTTGTCAAAGTCCATAAATTCTTCGGAGACCGGATAATTAATATGTGGAAAGCAATCCAAAAGACCGTTAAATCCAAACTGAGGATTAAACTTGAATACCGAGGGATTTACGTGCTAAAGTAAAACTTTACTAGGCTATCAAAAATACTCTTCGAGTTATCCAAGCTTGAAAAAGTTCCTACAAGATTTACGGCCTAAATAAAAAAGTGTTAAGGAACTTTAATGCTCCTATACAAGTTTTAGGGGACTTTCCCTTTACCCTTAGCTAATTTAAGTCTTTTTATGTATAAGTGATAAAAAACACGTTGACTTGTTTGGCAGTTTAACACTTTTACATGATAGCGCGGAGTACGCCTTTAGCGGTAGCTGAGCGCGTAAAGCAAAGGCTGTCTACACAGCTAGAGGTATTAATGTAGACGCTTTGCATTAATTAATTAAGTAAGAACATTGACGGACCCCTTAAAACCAAGAGGATTATCGCCAAGTCCCTTGCAACGTAAACCCTTAAGCCTATTTTCCTTATGCCTCTCAGCACGTCCAGTTTTAGCAGCCAAATTAAGGAAGGATCGGCTTTACTCACGAGCCTATTGTAGGCACGATTACTAGCTTTTCCCCTCAAAATCTAGCCAAAGTTAACTATCCGGTTTACCAATAACAGCTATAATTTTACCCCTAGCTAAAAGATATGGAAAGTCCCTACGACTAGTATATTACCTTTCCCTATCTATATGTTCCTATAGTGGATACGAATTGTGCGGTAATTACCACGTTCTTTAAGATTTGAGGAGGAAAGGAGAAGTATAAAGGTAAGCTGTATAACCTCCTAGACGTTAAGTTGCGCCCATTTTTCAATATTTTCCTCCAAATAAAGGTTAAATTGACAGGTTTTTACTTTAATTTTCCTAGTATCTTTACCAGCCAAGCCGAAAATCACCACCTCCGGTACTTAACGAACTATTACTTCTTCTGTGAAATTTATAATAACTTGAAAAGCTATTTCAAATAAGATGTCAATTTTACGCAGTATAATACAGACCGGAATATTATTAATTGGTTTTATATACTGGATAAAAAAAAGCATCAGAAAGTAAAATTAACCTTTTTAATAAGATATTTAATAGGATATTGCCTTGCTAACAAGTAATAGAGAACGTAAAATATGGTGAAGACACCTTATACTAATAGGTTCAGTAAGTAGTTACGGGCTATAAAGATTTCGAATACGCCCTTTAATGACTTAATGTTACTTACGAAGAGTTTTTTAATCAATTGCGTTCCTCGTTGGCGACTATAATTATTCGAGTTTCCGACTCGACTGGTATGTACCCTTAAGCTCCGGAATTCAGTAACGAGAATGAAGACCCTCTCTATTCATATTACATTAATCGACGGTACGGAAAGCTCGGCTAGTACGGCTAACAAAAGGTCTGAACCTTTACCTACGGCCCCTTAAGGTCTTTAAGCCAGCTAAGAAAATTTACCTTAAACTTAAAGAGATATTGGATTTACGTCAAATAAGGCTACTGGTAAATACGCTACTCAGTTACCGAGCGTAAAGCAGGTGATGTATTATACGTAATTCCCCACCATTCTTAAGTGGTAATATATCGAGTAAGTAATATAATTTAAAGGAATAGAAGATAATGAGGAGTAAAATAAACTAAAGGCTATCTGCTGGCATAAAGATACTGGCACTAGTACTAGCCACGAAGTAACATAATGATTATCCTACCACGCCTTTTTATACCGCCTTATATGTAAGGACCTTTACCGCCGATATAACGATAAAAACACTGGCATTATACCCCTTTTTACCATTTAAAACCGTTACGCGAAATAAGTCTTTTAAGGGATTATACCGGACATGGGAGCGGTACGGTACTTAACAAAAAGTCATTCGTAATATATTACGTTGCGAAGGAATACTGATACTTTTATGAAATTTAAATACGTGAAAACCGGTAAGACGAAGATTAGCTTTAGCCTTAGAAAAAATCTATTTTCATTTGGATTGACGATGCTAAATACTGTTATCAACCTTATTATTTTCTTCATTTTGAAATCTACTACCCCCTGTCTCCTTTACTTAAAAGACATAAAAAACCTCGGCGTTAATATTAATATTTAAATTAACTAATTGATAAAAGTTTAAGCTGGTAAAAGATTTTTACTTACTTTTAAGTAAAGGTTTTTTGGTTATATCTTTAAGGGCTAAAGGTAATGGTGTAAGACCTAACAGAGGCGAAACTTAGTTAATTATAACGTAGGTTTAATTACATGGAAACCAATAGGCGTAATGGAGTTCTATAGGCAATTAGCTATAAAAATTTGGATTTGCTAGTGTTAAAAGTAGCTAAACGGCTTTTCTATTACTATTCAATATATTTCCAAACCCTTTGAAGGTTTAAGTTTACCTTCAAGAAAGGTTGAAACTTTAATTCGAAAGTTTTCGCAAATCTATTTTATATGGATAGTAAACTACTAATACATGTTGTAGACTTTGTTATAGCTTTTTACAATATTAAGTTCCTTAAAACTATTACGGCAAAAGAAATATAAAATAGATTACGTACTTTGTAAATTAACACGTACCTTAGGCCACTAAACGTATTAGTTTACGATATCGATACCAACTTTACCGCGATAAAGTTTTAGGTTAATGTAAAGTTAATAGGAATCTAATGTAAATAGGTTCCCGTTAAGGTTTACTAGGGTATTAGTAAATTCGAAAGGGTATAAGACCTTTTACGAAGGGCTTACAATATTCCTACACCGGAAATTGAAGGCTTTACAAATCAAAAAACTCGGCTTTAAATAGCAGTAAAACATTTTAACAATACTGTTGGCTTTAACGGACTTGTATCAACTTTACTAATATTCAAATCTTATTCACGTATAACAGTTGAGTCGTTAAACTCGTTAAATACCTAAAAACATGTTATAGCATATAGTAAAGCCTTAAAGAAACTCAGGAATCAGTACGTCGCTAGGTTAATAATACCCTTAACATTACAAACGAACCTTCAATAATAAACATATTATTACTCCCCCTTTAAAGTAAGGTTTTGAGGTAACGTAAGCCAGGAAAATGAGATAGGCCGGATGAAATTTGTAATATTATTAATTTAAACGTGGTAGTTAAAACTACTAACAGCCTCATGACTTTCCAAGCTACATAGGTTAAGCCATACCGAAAACCCCTCGAATCCGTAAAATATAATAAAGATTTTCACGTCGATAACATTTGAGTCGAGCGAATTAGTTAACATAACTCTTTGGAGCCGATTATTAATAAGCTAATAAAATGTCGGCGGCGTAAACGATCTTATGAAAGAAGGATACACACTAAAGAAAAGGATGGTGATAGGGATCACAAGCCTGGTAAGGCATATATAATGGCGTGGGTATGTTGAAAGAAAAGGTTTAACGTGAAAATTACTTTTAAGCTACGTATAGAAAGTATTATTAATATAATAGGCAAGCCCTTTAAGGGAAATAATTAAGTGGAAATTGATAGCCTCTTATTACAAGGGGTTATATAATTTATATCGTCAACGTAATTCATAGGCTGAAACGTTCATATCTTTAAGTTAAGGATAGTTTACGAAATTTAAAGCAAAACCACGAACCGAACGTTCGAAAAGTTACGGCTAATCGCTTAAGGATACAGTAATAAATATAAGGATTAAATTCTCACTTAATTTCCTATAATCCTGAAGATTAAATAACGTTTATTCATTGTTATTACTACCAGTTTAACTTCTAACCTAAAAGATTAGTTTACGTATAATCACCGGGATATTACATAAACTTACACGTAGTCTGCTACCAATTCTCAGTGAATTATACTATTAAAGTTTTGAAAAAAATTAAGGGATAACTTTCCAGTCGATACGGTAATACGTTGTATCAAGCCTTTATACAGATTGGTCGAAACAGGCGTTTATTAGTTCCTAACGTATTAGGCGTACTTTAAAAACAGGTTTAGCATAAAAACTTTACCCTTTAATCGATGCCTGTTAATTATAAAAGGAAAAGACTTTTGTATCGTAAATATGTAAATAAACTATACCTTTTCCCTCGGCGATAATAGTTTTATAACGGCGAAATACCGTATTATCGAAAGGCTAGGCCTTTAAAAGTATAAACTAATTAAAATATTAGCTAAAGATATATAACTTAACTTTAACAAATCGTTACTTCGCATTTATAGTATTAAGGCTGAAAACTGCATTTATATTGGTTTATGTTAAAAAGGGTAAATTATAAGCTTAACGATTATCGAAAAAAACCGACGAAATAAAATTACAAAAGTATTGAATGTAAAAGGCCCGTGCGGCCTATATCGTTACGTTATATTGACTAAAAGCATTATACAACCTTTTAATTATTAAAAAATGATAAAACCTAAAAGATAAAGACTTGAATAAGTTGAACAAACGGATTTAGTAACAAATAGATGATATAAAAAGTGAAATTAATACAGTTTTTATAAATTTAACGAAAGCGAAATTAATCATCTTTACGGCTGTGTTATTTACCAATAATAATAACTTTATATTATAAATCAACTTCCTAATAATACTCGTTAACGAGGATAAATTTAAAAGTCAATTTACGTTTACTGGAAACTTTATACACTAGATATCTGTTAAATGTAATCGCTTATCCCGGAGTGTACATACCTTGGAAGTTTACGACATAATAATAGGCTTTGATATTAGTATAGTAACCGACGGCATATTAAGGATTATCACGAAGTCGTTCGGACTATTACCGAACCTATAGTAGTATATACCGACTTACGAAACTTTTATGAATGCCTATTGAAGTTAGGGACGACTAATAAAAACCGTGTAATAATAAACTGAATAGTTTTTAAGAAAGTAAACGAAGCCCAAGAAATTCATAAGTTCCGGTAAATTAATAGCTAAAATAACCTCACGGATGTCATAACTAAGGTCACCTCTCATAGTGATCTGGAAAGGTTTGTGGACAGTAATACACTAACTATACGAATTAAGGGATACGTGGACCGCCCGGCACGTAACGTAAAAGAACAGGGTTGCTCTAGTAAACTGGAAGACCTCCAGGGCAATAATAGCGATGGTAAAGGTAGTAATGGCAGTAATTTGAACTACTGGCAAAAGGTACGAAATTGGTAGCGTACCTGATTTGCGTAAGTCTGTGGCGAAAGATCTGTATAAGGGACATAAGGAATGGTTGTCTCGGAAGGGTAGAGCAAAACAGCTACAAGGGGCCATAATTGAGGTTGATATCAGTACAGATTAATCGGAATTGACAGGGTTCTGGCTTGTGGATTAAAGAGGGACTTCAGAGGTTGTTACCAATTGATAGCAGGCCACGCTAGCGTGCAGGCACAAAACAAAAAGCTGCCAGCATTGGAATAGCAGTCAAGTGTAGTACAGCTTAGTCAACTTTACTGCAAGTAAAGTTGATTGTATGTACTGCAAATTGATTGTAGTTTGTGGGACTACACTACAAGTGCCGTGCAGTAGGTGCCCACTTCAAAGTGGGGTACAGGCCAAAGCGTTTGGCCATACAAATTAGAGTGTAGACCGGCTAGCAGTCTGCAAAACTTAGAACTTACATCTCAATCAAGAATATCAACGCAACACCAGTTACTTCGACCACAATGATTCGAATCGACCAAGTTGCAATGAAAAAGGCTTACCAACAGTTAAAGTAATTTTTAAAGTTAAATTTTCGAGTAGTTTTTTTCCTTATCCGGGTTATATCTAGATAAAAAGAATTCATGGCTCTTTGTATACGTTTCGGGTGATTTAAATAGTTGGTTACACCCTTTGAGTTGTAATAACGTCGAAGACATTTTAACGATATATTAATTATATAATGACGGATATTTTGGATAACTTTATTATAACTTACCCAATCAACTTTTTAGGTTTTTCTTTTGGTACTAACTAATATTTTGTAATGAAAGTTCGGATAATTTTGAAAGTCTTTCGTAGTATCAAATTAAACTAAACTTAAATAAGTATAATATCGTAATTAAGGGGGTAAAATATCTGGGTTGTATTATAACGGTGTGTGTAGGTATTCGAATCGACCACGAAAAAGTCTGGTTAATATTCAAATAACAGTTATTATGTATTGTTCGAAAGGTTTAAAGTTTTTTAGGTTTTGCCAATTTTTATGGAAACTTTATTAGTAATTTTTACGAATTAGCTAATTATTTCATCCAACTAACGAAGTAAGAAATTCTTTAAACTCAGATAAAACGGGGGAAATACGTATTCCAAACCTTTAAGGATACATTCATCACAGCCCCCATTTTAGTATATTTGGAACTCAATCGGTTAACGGTAGTGAAAACCAATAATTCGGAAACGGTGCTGAAAGGGTACTTATCGTATCAGGATAAGGATTATATTTTAAAGCTAATTACTTAAGATTTTATACAATTAACGAACGTGAAATGAAATTACATCATTTACGATAGGAGGCTTTTTGCGGTAGTATCTTACATCAAAAGAACGGTTTTAAAATCACGTAACGTCCGTACCCTGTTTACAATTCTAATAAATTACAAGAAATGTGAATATTTTTCCTTATTACATTTGATTTCTGAACGCTAAACTCAATAGGGCGAAGTTCTTTTCGCTTTTTCAATATTTTTTACGATATCGGCTTGTAACGTAAACCGCTCGTCCATATACATTAACCCGTAGGTTACAGAATAAGCTCGAAGTTCAAAAACTCCGCGTACAAGTTTTTGAGTTTATTTCTATCACTGTATCAGACGTGGAAATCATAAATTTATATATTATGAAAACGTATATTACAGCGGTTTATACAAATAAATTTGTTAAAACGAGGGTTTACCTATTAAATTACGATAATATATACCTGTCGGGAAAGTCGAGGTATTTTAAAGGATCGATGTCAACGAAATCGGCCCGGGCACAATCTGCGCCCAGATTTCCGGTTGGGATAACGCCAGAGAATTCCAAAAAGTCAGTGCTAATAATACCACCGTAAGCTTAGCTCGCGTTAAACCCGTTAACTTTATTGATACCGAATAATCGTCTTATTTTCTGGTTGGGTACTTTTACGAAATTATAAGATGAAAGAATAATAAACGACACGTTATACGAAATTCGCCTATTAATGGTTTTCGAAGACGCCAGGCGTTTTTCTCCTAAGGTAGGATAATCGTTATAGATTATGGATTATAGGATTAATCCGCGAAATATGTTACGTGAACATAACGGATTGTATTAACCGAATTAGAAACTATTAACGAAATTCTTATAATAAACTTATGATTATTTTATAATAAATTATCTGGGTAAAAACTTTTCATTTCGAATTTTCAATGGAATTACTATTAAAAAAATACTTTGAAAAATTAAACGTTTATATTAAATATATACGTAATATAATAATACGAAACTTCGTCTTATTTTACGATAAGATCTCCTTGAACCCTTCTCTATTTTCAATCGATTTTAGGTATATATTTCAGTTAACTTTATAATTAACCAGCTTATTACCAATAACGGTCTTCGATATTTATTGGTCTTTACGAATAGAATTTCTAAGTTTATTCAATTCGAAGTTATATAGTTTTTAATTGCCGATATATATACAGAGCGTTTCCGGGATATATAGTAAAGATTCCATGGATTTCCGACTTTTATTATTAGTAACCCCAGTTAAAATTAGGTGAATGTATTTTAAACAACCCTTCAATTTTTAATAAAAGTTTAGTAACTTTCATTTACAACGTATTAACTGTAAATAATAACGATATCGAACGTATAAATTTCGAAATTCAAAGGTATTTATAAATATCGTCGCTACTTCGTAATAAAATTTGGTATTTGTGGATATTACTCTATACACTTATATATAGTATACATAGGCTAAGTAGCAGTGTACTGTATTGCAGGGTGCACTCCTGCAGAGTGTACGGTAACGTGTCACGCTTCAGGCTACACTCTAGCAAGATGCAAGGTGCATTATGCATTGGTTGGTTTGGAATGTTTATTTCAGACCAACGGCAATGCATGGATCAGTTGAAAAAGAGTATTCCAAAGTGATGCGTTTTGGGTGGAGGACTTATAAGCCTTTACATGTGGCGTGCACCTCTCGATGCTTTTTCTTAATTATTTACATTTTCCCTTACTTTACTATAATACCATTTATTTCTAATTACTTTTTTAAAAACTTTATATTCACGTAAATATTATAAGCTTAAGACCTTACCAATAATAATTAATAGCCGACTAGATCGATTATAAAAAGCTTAGAAAGAAGAAATAGATACACGTTAAATATATATAGCGGAATGTTATAACGGTTTTAACTATTTATACTTTAACACTTCATTTTTACAAATATTACACGCCGACGTATATAAAGATTGTAAAAATTAAGTATCTTAAAGAATTAAAACTTTAACACGATATTATTAACTTTTGTTCAGCTTTTTATTTGCTAAAAGCATCGTTACGCTACCAATAACCCTTGTTTAGCGTTTTGACGTACCCGGGCACTTTTGTGAAAGCTTCTTATCATGTACCAAGCTACGTAAGCTAAAACCATCAAGTTTCGAAACCCTTCGTTGAAACCTATTTAATTTTTCTTGACGAACCACTCGTTTTAATAAAGTTATGATCGGTTGTATATAAATAAATAACCCTATGGATTTATTAAAATCGGTTACATATTAAGGAACTAATCGACTCCTCTCATTAAGTTTTGTTATAATACGTTAATACGGATGGACCACCGTAGCCCGGAGCATATAATAACTCGAAATTTCCCTTGACTTGCCCGATTTCCTATACCCGCCTTATTTATTTTAAGTTTACCTACGTTTACTCTATATTTCCCAAATTTAATACATGAAACTTTGTAGTTTTTCCAAGCCGTTTAGCCAATATGGTACTACTAGCGTTAATAACATTAATTCGAGACGTTTAAATACTTTTTAATTACGTTTAATTTACGTATAGTTCAAAATTTATTTGTATTAGTAAATACTAATAAGCCTTATTTTGACCGTTTAAATTACTTTATTCGCTTTATATTCGCCAAATTACCTTCTGCTACAAATATACCCAAACATAATATGAAATTACCACACTTTAATATATCGTTTAAACATCTTAAGACAATCGCAATTATAACCCTAAATCCAATAATATTAAAGAAGGCCAATGCTTCCTTTAATATCCTGGTTATATATATAGGAATTAAAAAGACCATGATATATAAGATCGATCTGGGCCTTTAGGATAACATTATCGATTTACCAGTTAAGGAATTGAAACCCTATATCTCAAATATATATATCGTGGATGCTATACACCGTTATTGGAAGGAGTAAATTCAAAGATTTAACTTATTAGATGAATTTCATGATACTCACTCGGTTTGGACATTGGAAATATGGTAAAACGTAAACCATATTATTACCAAACCCTTAAGAATCCAATTTAAAACCAAAGGAATTACTAATTTAAGAGGTATAAATAGGCGCTTTATAAAGGCTTTATTTGAAATAACATAACTTACCAACGTACCAGATTGTGAGGATAAAGATTTATACCTTACAGATTTTATAAAAAGGTATTACTTTATGAAACTAAAGAGATTATTTTTAAAACGATGGGGATTACGCGTAAGACGGAATAGTCTCATACTCTAGGCTGAAAGTAAGAAATATGGGGAAGGAAAACGCCTACAATCCTTATCTACTACATAAGTATAATATACCCTTACACCGGCTTATATCGTAGAGTAAAACCGAATATCAAACCTCTTCCCAAACGTAAAGAATAACCCGAACGGTTATAAGAGGGTCAGCCGAAACGTAAAAAACAACTCGACCAGCTATAGCAAAGTCGGTTGAAACGGAAAGAATAACCCGCCCCAAAAATCGACCATTATCCGGAATACAAAAAAAAACCTAACCTAGGAAATAAAAAGCAACATAAAACGTGAATATGTATTATACGGACTAATGTCTTTTAACCACGACCTTTACCGCGATCTTCTACCATATCGTTTTCCTATGGATGAAAACGATCTTACGAAGTTAATCAACTTTATCAGGCTGTAAAATAGGGATAATATTTATAACAATAAGCCGTGCGACGTATTAGAAAATAATATACGCGTTATATTTAATATATATATAAAACTGGATGTCAAATTATTATGATTTTACGTTATTTTACCCGGTATACATTCCGGGTAAATTAAGGAATAGTATATATATTACTTTATATAAGTAGTTACATTTGTAAAGGGTTATGATCGCTTTAAATCCTACTTCAATACCGAAATTAACTACGAGTTATACGATAGGGATTAAGTTAGAATAACGTAGGAGTTTATAAAAAACAAGTAGAAAATGTTAATAAAACCCCTTAGGCAATCTTTACCGCCTTATGAATAGAGTTTAGAAAGTTTTAAATGGCCCTTAGACCGGAATATAAAGGCGATAAACTATTAATTTAAGTAGTAATGAAAGCTTGCCGTAAAAACCCTGATTTCGATCTTACACTTTGTAAATCGGAAAAAAACTTAAAGTTCTTTTATGTAAACCTTAAAACATTACTCGAAACCTTTATACGCCGAAAAAAAAGTTTTGGATTAGTATTTATAACAGATGATAATCAAGGCAAGACCCAAATTATTAAAGTAAACTTTGCTAAGATAATTTACCATATTTTGGACAAGAGATTTAAGGTTTACCAAAGGTAAAACGAACGTCTAAAGTATAGGTACTAAGGAGAAACCTTTAGTAGTAAGAAAGAGGAACTCTGGTTTAAAAATGGAAAGAAAGGACTAAAACTATAGTAATACTTGCGGAAAAATTTACGACGCCTTATAGGCTTGTAAAAACGGTTTATTATATACTGTCCAGTCGGTTGCTAATTTATAAAATACCTCGTTTACGAATGAATTCGGATTGAATAATAATTTTAAGATGAATGTAGTTTGAAGAATCGGATAAAAGCTAATTTTGTAATATACGTAGCCGAATACGAAGGTACAAATAACGAATTCGACGTATATCCTTACGAAGACATATCCAGAAAAGATAACCTTAAATAAAACGATTTTTACATGTTAGCTTACGACGATAAAAACGCCCAACGCATTTTTCCCAGCTTGTAAAATGCCCTTTTTATATATTATAAGCTTAAATTACATAAACAAAGTGTTTAATGTTGATATAATATTATGATTTACCTTTTTTAAAAAATACGAAACCAGATTTTAAGGCGTTATGCTTAATACTGGCATATCTAAGATCTCAACAGCCGGGAAGAGATAATTTGACGTACATACAACGAAACTTCTGAAGTTTTGGTTAAACCGGATAGGAGAACACTGAAATGTTTTATTTAGAAAGAGTAAGGCGACGTCGTTTGCAACGGTCGTTATAAATATACGTTTCAGACCGATTAGGCTTTACGTAATGGATTTTAAAACTCTATTTTTGTTTTCATTAGATAATATAAACAAATTTAGAATTAAGGTCCGCAATACAACCACTTCGCTTATCCGCACCTTGAATAATGTATTCGTACCGTTTAAATTTAAATTAGGCTATTTATAGTTTGTTTCGAAAAATGTTTAATTGAGGTTACTTATTTAAACTAACTAAAACTACGACTTTTATACCAACGATTCGGATACCTAGTTGCTAAACGCCTTTTACGCTTGCTTTCCGCCGTAGGCTATATAAATATAAAAAAAACGCACTCGAGGCTATCGAAAAGTTTTTTTTATAAATACCAGTTTTACTTATAAGTCTTACAACGGTTTAGATTCATTCTTTAAAACGATATAAACTTTAACTACGAAGTAATTATTGATATTATATATTTAAATAGCCAACCGGTCTTTTATATCGTCGATACGGCTATATTATTGTAACCGCCAAATTTATACGAAATGCTTTTACTTTAAACTATTAGGAGGTTTTAGTTAACTGTGGATTAAAAGTTTATTTAGGGCCTTTAAACTGGATTACGTACGAAGCCAATACGGCTGTTAATTTCACCAAATGGTGTACGAAAGCTCGGACAGCCAATAACGATTGTGAATAAATCCCAATAAATACGTTCTAGGGTATCGAAAAATATAAACGATATTATAAATTACTGAAGGAAGCGTATATTATATTCGTACAAAAACTAAAGAGTATTAATTTTAAGGAATCTTTTTTTTAGATAACGGTTATCTTTGTTAATAACACTTTTAACCCAAATAGGCTTATCCTTACATTCCTTATCTTTAGTGTCTACCCGAGGATCAACAAAAACTTTACCATATCATTATCTACAGTACAAAAGGCTAATATTATGGCTAATTCTATAACAGCTTTACGCTTAGTACGAATAAAAAAATATTTAGGACGTTAGTAATAAGAAATGGCCTACGTAAAACTGGCGTATGAGACTTACTGTTCAAATTTAAAATTTTGGTTTGGAAAACGAAGGATGAATGAACTAACCTTTGGAGGATTCATTGATTTAGGGGACATGATACATTCGTTAATTTACCAAAAGAAACGAATTCGTTTCGCTAAATAATAATACAAAAATATAGAAGAGATGCGGAAAAAGATGGCCCGAACGCTTACGACGAGTAAAACCGCCTATAAAACATTACTTCAAACGACGAATTTAAACCTAACTAAACTTTAGCCTTACCCCTTAATAGCGAATATAACCGACCTCGTTAAACGAAATCGACTTATCTATACTAAACCTACCAAAACTCGGCGCTAAGGACGCCTCTTGGACTTTAAGACTAAAAAACGCTTTGAAATTTTTCTATAAACTCCTTTATTACGTAAAAAACATGACAAATTACGAACTTAGTTTAAAGCTGTGTTACAAAGGTATTATTACTACCCTAATTATTTTATTCGTATAATTTACCCAAACGGAAATCTTAACTTTTATCGAATAAAGCGTATTTCGATTTCAACATTTTAGCATAGTCGTTTACAACGCCTACATAATCTTCCCAACTCGCCTTATCTACAAAATTAAGGATAAAGCCAAAAAAACCTTATAAAAAGACCCGCCTGGTTATAAAAGATTATAACACGAAGGCAAAAAGGATATTATAACCCAATTATTCATATTATAATAGGCTAGTTATCGTCTAATTTTTTACAATCGCGGCCTCCCTTAGTAATTTATATAACCAATGTGTTCAAATTCGCGATATTTAGTTAGCTTGCACCCAATCCAAGGAACGGTTAAAACGACGGATTTACGTTGATATACTCAAAGACCTTAAATAATATTATTTATCTAAGACGATTTTACGCATTTCAAAACAACTTTAGGACTTAACCAAAACTGGTATTAACCGGTACGATATTTATTAAACTTATTATAAAAACGATTCAAAATAACTAGCTTTACTTTTAACTTATGCCTTTTGATATCAACAGCCCGTTTGGAAGGCTTTGTATTAACTAGTATATAGATAAACGATACCTCAACGTTATGTAACTTTTTGTTTTCCGAATTTAAAAACAGGAAACTGTTAAAGGCCGGTTGAAAAGCTAAACCTAAGTCGTTCCTGATAGAAAACAGCGTAATCAACTTTAATAATGTTACAATCACCCTTTTAAATAGAATTTTAATCCTTATTTAAAAGAGTCAGTTAGATAAAATTACCTTCTTCATTTTGAATAACGTCAAACGAGGTGAAGATTATAGATCTTAACATTTATATGGCATTTGAATTGCCTTTATAACATAATTCAAAGCAGTATTTAACCTTTTTATCGCCGTATAATGTTAAACCGAGCCGAAAAACGATATATATAAAACGTTTAACAAACGTCTTTCGTACCAAATACATAATTTAAAACGCGACTTGTAATTTATACCATTAAATATACGTATTATAAAGGTATTCATTTTTACTAACGGATTTTTAGTTAATAATAACGATTATAACTTACAAATTGGTTTCGTCTTAATCCTTGGTAACGAAACACCGACTCGAAACAACTTTACGTTTTAAGGAAACAATATTTATTAAAGCTTTACCAAATATAAAAGGGTTATGCAAAACGTCCTAGCTTCTGAAATCTATAATATAGTTAAAGGCTTCGATTCAGGTATTACTTTAAAAATAACGATCCGAATAATTATTTATAACCTTAGTTTATACCTTATCCCTCTTATCGTATATACTAATTCTCTTTAATTTTACGAATACATAATTAAATCAGGTATTATAAACGAAAAACGTTTGATAATTAATATTCTAGTTTTACTCGAAACGTATAAACGTAGTAAAATCGAGGAAATAAGATGAATCAACAGAAAATCCAACTTAATGGATACAATAACTAAAATTACGCCGAACGAAATTTCAGAAATATTTGTATCGATAAGTATATTATTTATTCAAGTTCTTAAAGCGGTTCTACGGCCCTAATAAGTTAACCAATCCCTAAATTGACCTATTTTATACTATTTATACCGATTTACGTTTTACCTTGACTTAAACGGATTATTTGAACCAGTTGCGGATTTTACCTTTATTAAACAAAGCTATTCGTATCGATTTTCGCTTAATTTTACCCTTTATAAGTTTTTATAATATCACGTTAATTTTAATATATTACCTCTTTTTTTTCATATTTTATACCATGTTTATCACTTTGAACTATTCTTTTGTGAAAAGTTATAAAATTACTATATATCGTATTATATTATAGCCTGGCGCGCTGGTCTAGTCCGGGGGTATTTATTTACTATTAAAGGGAAAAGGCGACGCCGTCGCGTCCCTACCGTCCTCCCCGTCGTTTTCCTCCTTTACGTTAACATTACCATTATTATCACTAATGAGGTTATTAACATTAGCGAGGATATAGCTTTATACCTTATTGTTTATACCTTTAGGCAAAGGTATAAGGGAGGGATTACTCTTTTCGCGGAAACGTGCGATAACTCCGTTAAATTTATCCGCGTAAAATATATGTAGATCACATTTCCAGGCGGCGATGGCGGTTGTCATCTTTCTGGTCCGCTGGTTAATGACTATTACTAATTAATATCGATTTGTTTTAGTTATTTTCGACGATTTATTTTGAAATCTCTCCGAATGATATATTTTTATTTAATAAAGTTTTACAAATTCGATTTAGACTTACCAAAAAGCTAGTGGTCACGTAACACAGATTTGGTTTACGGCCCTAGAACCATCGAAACGGGGGCGTACGAGCTATTAATTCGTTTATAACGGTAGTAGCCTGCCGAACGGCCCCTGTTCTCGTAATAATCTTCAACGGATTTACCCGCGGTCGCGGACGCAATATACGACACGTAAAACTTCTTTATTAATAGCCTAAGGCTACGGACCCAGGTATGTCGCTCTAACGCTTAACGCATTAAAAGGCCTTACGGCGTACCTTAGCGATACGGAGCTCGAAGTAGCGGAAGAAATTCGCCTTGTATTCCTTATTTACAAAAAAAGAAGTTAAAAACTTACAAACGAAAAACTTAAAACATATATACCTTAATGTAATTGCGCGAAGCTACGTTTACGGTATAAAGAGGCCTTTACGGGTACTAGGGTTTTTACCCGTGGGGAAAGGATAAGGTGTATGACTTTAGGAGCTCCCCATTCCTTCCTCGAGTTGGGAAAGAGAAAGGGAGGGTGGAGGGAGGAGGAGGTCGGCGCGGCAACGGCGGAGAAGAGTGAGGTGGAGGTGGTGGCTAGGCTAGGCGGCGTAAAGGAAGCGGGGCTTGACGGCATGACAGCGAATGGAGTGGCGGGGGCGGGAGGCGAAACGGCGATAGAAAAGATTGTACCCGACGACGGCGGGCTATTGTTGCTGGTAGTGATAGTACTGGGGGCAGTGGTTACGGCGCCTACAGCGGCGGCGACGCGTCGATGCTCTTGCGCTAAACGGCGCCTTACAGTCCTATTTTATCGCGGCATTTATTCGGTAAATATATTAGTATATGTATAAGCTTAGTAACTTACATATTAAAACAAGTTGGTTTGGTTAGGTTAACTAAAAGTATTGACTTGTATTAGCTAAAACTACGCGTTTTTAACGAGAAAAAAAATGTTTTGCCTAAAATGACTGCAATATATCTTTTTATACTAACTTACTACGTAATTACATAATCACCCCTACGTAATTACCCCGACGAAATTACTAACGCGTAATTACGCCTGTTAGAAATAACAAAAGACGCCATTACTAATTATATCGCCTTTATTTAACTATACGAACTAGACCCAAACTACAATTACCACCTCAACCAAACTTTGCTAATCCTAGCTGCACTGGTTAATTTAGACCTTTTACGATTAATACGGCAAGAAACACTTCTACTGCGGAAAATTTTAATTCAAACCTTTTGCGATTAATACGGCAATAATACTATTAATACGGAATCTGCTAATTTGGACCTATTACAATTAATACTACAAATAATACTATTATTATTGATCTATAGGTATAAAGTATATAAAAGAAAAGAAAAAGACTGCCTGTGTAAATATTATTATATACTCTTTTCAATAGTATACGTAGGCTAAGTAGTAGTGCACTGTATTGTAGGGTATACTCTTACAGGGTATACGGTAACGTGTTACGTTGTAGGTTGTACTCTTACAAAACACAAAATACATTATATATAGGTCGGTCTGAAATGGTTATTTCAAACCGAATGCAATACGTGGATTGGTCTAGAAGGAGTATTCCATAGTGATACGCTCTGGATAGAGGACTTATAAGCCCTCACCTGTAGCGTACACCTCTGTATGTTTCTTCTTGATCATTTATATCTTAACTTACTTTGCTACAATACCAATCATCTTTTGATTACTCGTTTGAAGGCCTTATGTTCACGTGAACATTAAAGGCTTGAGACCTTACCGGCAGTATTATATTTACCCGTTCATTAATCTATATTAAATAATCGAAAGTCAATGTTTACCGGATTTAACGTAAATTATCTGATAAATGGATACGAAATATCTCATATCCTGAGGGTAAATAAAGATGCGAAATCGTCGATTCATCCGACGGGACAAGTTATTAAGTTTTTAATATACTTAGACGAAAGTGCGAAGTTATTTTGGTCTGTGATAATATATATTAAATAATAAATAAATCTAATAACGAACCATCGACAACGTTTGGCAAAACGGTATAAGGTAAGCCATTAGATTTAGCTTAATTTAATCAATATTGAAATCAACCGCCCGAAAAAAAAGCTCAATTAAATTTATAATTGGTACCGGGTCGTCGATATTTCGAATCCATTAAATATCGTTTTGGATATTTTTCACAAATACTTTATATTTTATATGCATTTAATTAAGCGGGCGATTATAGACCCCTTTCCCTCGTAAGTCTTATTTGATATTCGCTTGGAATCAGTCTTCGTCATTAACGACATAGAAATGACTATTTATAAGAAAATGGAAGTCTAAGAAATTTTCGCGATGAAAATGGAGTACGATGGTATTCGTTTTATATTAATGAGAAAAAAAGGTTATAATAAGGCGAAGTAAAACATACTAAAAAATGACTAATATATTATAACTTTACATGAATTCGAAGCGAAATGAAAGGAAGTTTGAGTACATTATAACCCGGTACTTTGACGTCAGCATCGAATATATATTAAATGACTTACGCGAAGCAAACTGCTTTTACCTCGAAAATAATATAATACTTATAGGAAAAGGGGAAAATTCTTTACTATTATGATATAATATAACAAATAAACTCGGTTATATATTACTCGACTTTCTCGAATTAATATTCCACCGCGAACGACTTTTATTACGACTTATCATAGTTTTATCTATTCGTTATTATTATTATTATTATTATTATTATTATTATTATTATTATTATTATTATTATTATTATTATCCAGGTTTAACGAATGATGGTACTATTAATGTGAATTACTTTATTAAAATTAACTTTAAATATTAAAAAAGGCTGATAAAGGCGGGTGGTGCGAGGCGGGGCGGGTATTGGTAAACTTTGATGAAAGGAGCTGATGAACGACGAGGCGGGCATGGGGCGACGCTGAGGAAAACGGGTAAGGTTAGGTGGGATAAACTTTAAGCGAAACAAACGATAACGGCTAACGAAAGGCGGAGCGAGGAGAACGACGCTTTAAATGGGTTACTGTAATTATAATATATCAATTTATACCCGGGCGATGCGGTCGACCCGGATATGATTTTTCGCCCGTTTTCGGTTGGCTCGATTAACTTGTTCCTAATTAAAATTAGAAAATGGAATACGGGTAACACCGATGTTCGTATAATTAAACCCTAAACGTGATTCGTGACGTTTAATAGGCCATAATCTATATCAATTATAAAAGATATAATGGACGTAATTATATTATTTTAACTATTTAGATTAAATTTACGAAAACTTATACGGCGAATATTAAAGAAAATCTGAGTAAAGATATTACTCGTTAATATAAGGTTATCCGAAAAAATCTTATTACGTTAAATAAGCGAAACCGTAAAGGGTAACAAAGGAGTTTTAGGAAAGGGTGGACCTAAAAGCAAGGGGCGAAAGGAACGTATAACGAAAGGGATAATAACCTATATTACTGGAACGGTATGGATTCTTTAAATTCGGGTAATATTTCGAAATCGAGTAAACTCTTTTTTTCATTTGAAAGATACGAAAGCTAAAACTGGTCGATATTCCGAGACATTTCCTGACCATTTGTAAACGAGTGATGAAATAGAACCTCTATTTTGAATAACTATAACGAATTATCGTAATAAAACGCGTAAACTAAATGAAGTCGTAGATAAGTTTATTTCCTCAATATATTGCGAGAAAGTGTTCATTCGCGATTGGGTTTCTTATAAAGTTAATTTATTAAGTTTACCCCATTATAAATCTTTCCATACATACAACAACTTTATATACGATAAACCCGAATATGAATAAAAGGAACGCCGAAATATAAAGGCGATTAACATCTGATATATACGCGTCTTTTATCAATAAAATGGAGAGTTTATGTTTATTTTCGTTATCGCTAAAGAAATCAGGTTTCCAATAATACTATGAGATTATGAAACATAATCAATAATAACTTATTTATATATAATAGGGTAATATACTTCACGTAGCGGTTAATGGTTTTTATTGAACGTTTTCACGACAGTATAACTTAGGTTGAGTTCATTATAAGAATTAATTACAAAAATGAAAAAAAGGGCAGGGGGTTCCTAAATATTGATAGGTAATGAACGGTTTAAATATAAGGAATGGTAATGGGGAAATTGTAAAAGTTAAATTTAAAGTAAAAAATATTTAAAAAAGTTTTAAAGGTTATGTTAAAGTCTGTATTTATAGGTATTAATGCATTGAATTTGGTAAAAGTTACGTATGATAAGGTATGGCAAAAACGTGTATTATACAATACCGATGGTAAAAAGAATATATTATACGGTATATTAAAAGGTAAGTTATATGGTATTAACGGTAAAAACGATACGATATACAGTACGTCAAAAAGCGCGATATATAACGTCGGCGATTTAAGGTTAAATTAACCGATATATTATACGGTACATTAAAAGAGCGCGTTATACGAAATAAATAAATTAAGGTTAAACCGTCTTATACGTTATACAGCGTATCAAAAGTTACGTCATCAGCCCGCGTCTGACTTGTATCCAGCCCGTATACTAAACGAACGAAGCCCGCGTTTTACGTTTAACTAGCGGGATACCACGACCCTTATAACGTTTGAGTAAAATGGGGGTATATTTTAAACTTAGGCTATTGGCTATTAAGTTTATAAGTTACGTAACTGTACAGGTAACAGGATATATAATACTCGGTCCGGGCTCGATTCGAACGTAAACTAGGTACGGTCCGTACACGACACATGTAAGGGCACGTAACGAGCTGGGCATTTACCATGCGCATAGGTCCTATACTATAAGCTACGGTAGCCTCTTTTCGTCTTCCGCTGTACCTCAATAGAAAACCCCATTTGATACCTACCTGACTTACCATTGTAGTTCGGACCATAGCATAATTCAGGAGGTTTATTTTATTTTCCGATTCTTTTTTGTGATGAAATATATATAACCACTTCATAATTTTCTAATTGGTGTAATATTAGGTGTGATTAACATCCTATTTTGCAGTAACCCTTTAAGCCATCGTAAATTTCGCAGGAAAAGTTGTAATTCATCAGGTACTAGAGGTAATAATCTTCGGCTTAGCCGGTAAGAATACTAGGAAATAACGAGTGAAAACCTATCAGTTTAATCTATATTTAGCGTCAAATGTTGAAATCATGGTGCAATTTAACGTCGAGGAGGTTATACGGCTTACCGTTATACTTCTTTCCTCCACAAATTTCAATAAATATAATAATCACCGCGTTATCTGAATCTACTATAGGAACACATTGAGGGAAAAGGGTAATATAGTAGTCGTAAGGACCTTCTCAATGCCTCGACTGGTGCTAGGGGAAGTGTTAAGTTTACTGGTACTAATAGGCAAATTAGTTACCTTTAGCGGCATTTTGGGGGGAAAAGCCAATAATCGTACCTATAATGAGCTCGCGCGTAAATCCAGTCCTTTACTAATTTAGCTGTCAAAACTAGACGTACTAAGGAGCTTAGGGGAAACAAATTTGGTGGTTTCCGCCACGAAGAACTTATTAATGATCCTCTTAGTGTTAAGGGGTACACCGAGGCTCCTATTTAATTAATTAGTAGACTTAAGGGCTTACGGCGTATAAGTTAATTATTTCCTTACAGCTAGTGGAATTCAACCGTTAAACTTACGTAAAAGGGGGTGTATAACTTTTCTGGGCTTAGGTAGGTACTTGTGAGCGTATATAGATGCATTAAGGGACATTATCGCTAACAATACCTTGGTCCTGAGCTTTAAAGATTCATGAATAATCTTTATCGATGGCGTATTCATAAAGTATGTTGGCTAAGTTACCTTCTTTCCTTTTCTTAACTAGGAGGTTGAGCCCTCGATTTACGAGCACAGTCTTTAGCCTAACGTTAACATGTCTGTTTTTCATTTTCACATGTCGAGGTTTCATTTTCTAAAGTATTTTTGAAAATCGTTATAAGCTTGTAAGCATCACAAGGTTTTAATATGGTTCAAATTAAGGATTTAAAATCCGATAACGTTCGTAAGATACTCGAATGAAGAGCCTTCGTCAGGTTTCGTAAACCAGAAATCTTTATCGTAATGCTTTTTAAAGGTAATGCCGAGGGCAATAATCGCTTTTTTTCTGATAGGGCTGGTAACGACATTAATTACAGCGCTTTCTAAAGTTATTGTGACGAAAATTGAAGGGTATAGAGGGAAAAAAGTAGTGTAAGGTGGTAAGTAGTAAGTTTGCTGTTAAAGTTGGTATGGGTTGAAAGTCGTAGAACTTAGTCATTTTTGCGATTTGCAGTAATAGTACCCGCAATAGTAACAGCTACAAAAGTACTAAATTGGAAATTTGCCAACCTGCCAACTTAGTGATTTTTTTAGACTTTTAGGCAGTTAATTTCAACTTTATTTTTTAAAAAAAAGATCTTTTATAAATACTTTTTGGTATTTTTAGTAGCGATACTGTCGCTTACTTATAAACTACCGTGAACAACTAATACAGACTATAAGACTTCCCTATTTGATGGCGCAAACAACTGACACAGCTTATAAGAGACCTTCACAAAATTCTTTACTTTACCTTTAGCTTTCTTTTCATGTAAAGCGTGACTAGAAAACAGTTTCTTCTTTTACTTAGCCAATCTTTTCTTAACCTAATAAGTATTGATCAGTGTTAGTAGACCTCTATCGTTACAAAGTAGTTGATTCGAATCACTTTTATTGAAGTAACTCGTGCTGCATTGATGTTGTAAAGTAGTAGGTTGTAGGCTCTAAGTTTGGCAAACCGCTAGCTGGTCTGCACACTAATCTGTATAGCCAAACGCTTTAGCTTGTACCCCACGTTAAAGTAGGTACGTACTGCACTGCACTTGCAGTATAATTTATTCAACTCCTACAATCTACAGTCAATTCATAGTACGGACAATCAACTTTACTATAAGTAAAGTTGACTTAGCGGTACTACATTTGACTTCTATTCCAACAATATATATATATATATATATGATACAAATTTTAGCGATTAAACTTCTCGAAATGATGATTTCATTTGTCTGGAAAATTTCTCATATATTATATCTTGTATTTACAATGCATATTAAAATTATCAAATTTCATTAACTACTTTAAGAATTATTTTACGAAACTGAGCCTTTCCAAAGTAAATTTATCCCATTTTTCGTCAACAAATCATAAATTCATTGCCTATTAGATTTATAAAATCCAACTATATGTTTCTATTCCATTTTAACGTTATTAATTTCTCGAACTCCATAGTATTTAAATCAGTTTGGTATTGAACCAAGTTTATGTTATATTCGAATTGTTGATCGATTATATTAAATATATCCCGTGACGTTCGAGTTATCAACAAATATATCAAGAAGTAATAAGCTGATTTTCTTGTAAAAATAGAAATAAGGAAGAAAAGAATGAAGAATAGATTCCTATTTATTTTAAGGTTTCAAAACGTAGCACAGGTTTAATCTCCAATAGGTTATACAGTTTTTTATCTTACATTTGACCCATATTTCATATATTAAAAAAGTTATTAATAAGTATTAAGTTCGCGTCCTCGGGGTAAATTTGTTTTGCATCAAGTTTTCTATATGTGCCCTATAGCTAAAATTTCTTCATAGTTAAATTTCACGTGGTTCAACCGTTATACGTTGAACGTACAATCTAGTTCTTCATTTATACGAGTATCGATATATTGTAAGACAATTCTTGGGTTTCAATATATATTTGTAGATGGTGAGGTATTTTAAAATCACTTGTAAAACTTGAACGTTTATAATAAGGTTTATAAAAAAGCTTTGTTGCCGTACCTTGTTTGGGTACTAGTTGATTAAGCTTTCGATAGGTTTTTAAGTAATATATTTCATTCGCCCAAACTTTAAACATTTTTCCATCTTCTTATAAGCGCCTGATAAATTTATCATTCAATTTTTATATTTGTACATCGGATTTACTTTCAGTAAATTTTCAAGCTTATAGTTATTAGTGTAATGATAGGCGTCTTGGGTAGTTTTGTTATTTTGGTCATACGATTTTAAGTTTGTTGGAAGATTGTCCCTTGTAAGATGACAATTAAGTTTTGATTGTCGTTTCGAGTGTCTGTATGTAGTTGTTTCATACAAGTATTAAATATCTCAATTGTTTATTGTGATCGAAATTGTGTATTAAAAGTTTGGGTTACCCTTTTCTTTTTACTTCCTTATTTAATATATCGATTAAGTCATTATAAAATTTTGAAGTTTTTTTCCTTTTATAAACTGTTTTAGGTATGTAGATCCGTTAAAACTTTCTTCAATTTTCAAAGTATCGAGAGCTCATAATGTAATTTTAGCCATAGGTTCGTATCACATTGTTAAAACAATTAAATGCTTTTAGAATTTTGTATACATTTTCTTAAAAAAATTGAGGCGTTGGTAATTTCAGTATATGCGTTAGGAGGGTCTATTAGTCGGTTTATAATGCCCTTTTTCAGTTTGGTTTTCATCTATTAGTTTGACGTTTCAATATTTATTTTATTTAGTTTTCGAAAATTTCAAGAATTTTTCTAGAACCTATCATCTCATCTCATGTAATGATCACACTAAATACCCGTGAGTAAATAGAAGGTGTCAGAGGGTTTATGTTAGCAGTAAGGCAGCAGAGGTAACAAAGGTGCAATATCAAGAAGATGTTTATTCGTGCTGTAGAGTGATCACTAGCCGTTAGGCTATTCAGGCGTGTGGACTGAATACTTAGACTGACAACTGAAGAGCTATGAAGGAAATACTGTCTATGTGGTGATGACCGTGTCCTTATATATCCGTGCCTTCATACCATCTTCAGTACTGGATCGTGTGGATCACCGTACTGATTCCACTGATCTAGTGCTGCCTCACCTTGGATCAGTAACTGATCCATACTGATCCATTACGTGACTTACTTAGTCACCTTGATTACATAAGTGATGTTCCCCACCTAATGTGTTGGACTACAGGCTCTCCGTGGCTCAGATGCATGCTGGCCTGTTTCCTGACCCAACCGTTGTCTGGGTTATAACATCTCATCATTAGATTTAATAAGGAATTGTCCAATATAATTCATCAGATTATTTTTCATCGATTTCCCTATAATGTCCGTAATTTATATGTTGTATTTATGATTTCGTTCAAATTAAAATCCTATATTGACAGCATAAGTTTTGAGTAGTATTATAAGTTCCGGTTTTTTAGTTCGTTGTCTCCTATTTTTGGAAGGTGTTGTCCATGTTTTAGCTGATATGTATATAGTTTTGTTCATAAAGTTTTCGTTTTCTATTGTAATTATCGAGGGGTTTAATGTATAACAAGTTTGTTCATCGAGGTATTTTGTGTATAGCATCTTTTGTCGAAGTGTTTTATTTAAAACGTATTTATTTTTCGAGGTATTCGCTGAGTAATATATCCGTTGTTCTTGCACTTTTCCGGCATTTTGTTAGTGTATCCGTTTGTTTTATCGGTATATGGACAAATTATAGAAGTTACTTACTGAATTATATATTATTGTGAATATTGCGGGTAGTTGAACCATGAAAAGTTTCAAAAAAATTTCAAAAAAAACTATTATTGATCTTAAATCGATTTAAGTCTAAAAAGTTCCATGAATTTACCTTTATCAAAATTTGAGGGCGTATTTTTTTCCAACTTGTTATTTCGGGATCTCGTTAATCATTGATTAGTATCTATTAGACTTTATTTGTAAGGTAGATAAATTATAATTGTTTTTCCTTATTATTAAGATGAGGTAATCAAATCCAGTTCAAAGTTTCATAGAATATATTATATTAGAAGACAATTAAGTTGGTCTACTGCTAGTCAATAGCTCAACTATTTGTAAATCTCGAAAGTTGAGATGATTAACTCTTATATTATGGGATAGTCAGTTAGTGAATTGTGTAAGTCACAAACAGTTGTCTTTTACTTGGCCATGCTTGTTTTACAGCTAGTGCAGTGGTTAAGTTTGGCCTAGACAGGTAGACTGTGACTTTTGCAAGGCAATTGGATTAGCTGTTAATTGTAAACAGCCGTATTAAAATTGAATTGTAAATACTGTAGTACATTGAAATAGTCTGTATAGTGGAACGTGCATTAGTACAACTAATATTCGAAGAATTGTACACAATAAAATTTCTAAGTAAAGTATTAGTTTTAAAATTTAATAAATGATGAATAATATGGTATCCTTCATTAATTTCAACTCTATTAAATTACTCGTAATAACAATTAAGATTCTTTCAAAACTGGAATTAGATACAACACGTTCTAATTTTAAGCTGTTTCTGGTTTAAAGACAACTTATTTCGCTTTTAATTCAAAATTTTACGATGTTTTCATGTGGCATTCTAGATAAAATACGTCGTTTTTATTAACAACGTTAATGAGGGGCGGTTGTTAATTATAAAACTATTAGTTTAGAAGTGTGTAGATAATCATTCGAACGAGTTGGTCGACATAAAAGTGAGGATATTTTTCATTTTGGATGTTAACTTCTATTATATACGAATTAAAACACATATTATTTTGTATTCATTGTCAATCTAATAGAGCGTTTTCGAATATTGGTTCATTTTATAGTTTTTAAAAAGTATTTAGATGCTATCCTGTGCTTTAAATCATTTTTATAAAACGCTGCTTCTATTAGGGGCTTTTCCCATATATTATTATATAGCCGGTATCGCAGTTAACATAAATTCTATTACGTTTTCAATACGTTAAATAAAGTTTCCAGCTTTTATACCTAGTTTTGTAATTAGATACCTAAGCGTTCAACTAGTTCAATAGAGTTGATATGGTAGTTATATGTTATGTAAAACTGTTGGATACAGATTGTCCTGGTAGTTTTCTTATTCAACGTTGATTGATGGCCAAAAAAATGATTTTAGTTGAATTCTTTCCGAATAAAAAAATGATTGAGGTAAGTTGAAACTTTTGAATTAATATATGTAATTGAGTTCTACGTTTCGGGGTAAAGGGTGATATTGAGGCGTTGCTTTTCTTCAGGTTATAGAGGGGTTTTCAGAATTCACACATTTGATTTAATATATAGTTGTTAACTATTTTACGAAGAAAATTATAAAGTCGTCAGAATGTGGTATAAATTGTTTTATATTTGTTTAATTGTTCATGCGTTTTATAAATGGTAAGGTCATTGTTCCTTTTTAAATGATCCGTAATGATTATACGGTAATGTGGGTTGTCAATACGTTTTTGAAAAAGTTTATCATAAAATACATGGATAATTTATTATACATACGATCTGAAGTCGTTAAGTGCTCGATAATCCTTTTCGAAAACATTACTAATGAATCATTGGTTCATAAATATCACAATTACGATAAAATTACTAGAAAGCACGGTATAACCCATGTTCAAAGCATGTTTTTCAAATTATAGCGATGGTGCTGTTGCGGCTCAGGTGGCCAGTGATAAGCGAGTCGTATATATCTTTAATTCATGTGATAATAAATGAATTATTAGTAATGATCCAAATTCTATTACGAAAGCATGAAACGTTATTATCTTTTATTATATATTTCGAAATGAATTCTTTAAGTATTAGATATTTATTAACGCTAATATCGATAAAAACTACGGTTATTATATGTATTATAGTAATTAGATCGGTGTATGGAGTATCTCTGGTAATAAAATTATTCTAGTGGTTTTAAAGATCTTCGATTATGAAAAGATTATAGCTTTTGGAAATGGATTCAACGGTAATATGAAGATGAAAAATAGAAAAGTTCTGGAACCAAGAGAAATAAATTATTTAGGGAGCATGAACCATAGTTTTCGGTTTAAGAGGCGAAGATAAAAAAGGTCTTTAATGATGTTTTAATCCTTTCTTAATAACATATCAGTTTATACTTAATTCAATACTTTTTTATAATCAAGTTTAAAAGGGAATTAGGAAAGCTGTTTTCATTAGAATACCTATCTTTCAGAAAGTTGCCTCGTTATTATGAAATATTTCAAATTTTTATAGTCCGTAAGGATGGTGAATAGGGTGGTTGTTCCATAGTTTTTCGTTTTTTATGCTTTCAAGCAGTTTATAAGTCCTAAAAGTTTCTTGCTATAAATTTCGTAATTGTAATAGGCGGGCAATAAGTAGCGGAACTAGTATTTTTTGATTCACTATTACAGAAATGCTTCATGGACTTACTTCTTAGGAAAATTATATAGACAGCGACTAGATAGATAACAATTTGAAGGTTCCATATTTCAACATACACCTGAACGGGTCCTGCATACTGCAGAACACCTGAACCTCAAACTATATCTCCTATCAAAACTTTGGGGTTTCCTGTAAGCCCTGGATCTCAGAATAGGCTGGGGCTTGTAACCTTAATATGGCCGGAAATTCGTCTCGTTAAGTTGTAACACAACGCTTAATTTCGTTATAAAAATAACGTACCCTTCTTTAAACAAGAGCTCAAATCGTAACTTTTAACCTTTTACTCAAAACCAACTAATAACAATAAAATGACTAGCTTTATTGTCAAAGTAAACGACCAGACAATAATTATATAATAATAAATGTGTAAACCATGTATTCGTATATTTCGGCGCTAACCAAGTGAGTTAGGAATACTTTTTCGTAAAAAGGTTGCAGCGAGGGCGCATATCATTACAATGTTAATGACGTATCTCGAACGGCGTACTACCGTTTAAATTACTGATTCCGCCACGTTATTTATCCTTACACATGCCCGCATTACTATAAAGATGGGGAAGGGAGGTAAAAGTAAGCATAAAGGCCCTTGGTCTCTAACTGTTACCTCGTTTATACGGAGTGCGTTCGGTCGTATTTTTGTATCGTTAACAACAACTTTAATTAAAACTAATAAATTAAATAAATTTAATGACAGGGTAAGTAGAATAAACTCCATACAAAGTTATTCGTATTCACACGTATATATTCATTAATTATAAGAGTAGACATTTTTGTTTTGCTATTAGTATATTAGCGTCATGACCGTCGTATTACGTTGACTCATAGGCCAACGTTCCGTTGGGCCGTTTAATAACTTTACGTTGTTTTTATACACAGCCGTCGAAGCTATGAAAACTGCGGTATGAACCTAGCGCACCGCCGATCTTAGGCAGGAGGCGGAGAGGGAAAACAACACAAACTTGTATGAGGGAAAAAAAAACCCTTTAAGGTAGCTTTTCAGGATTTATTCGAAGCCAATAAAACTTACCGTACCCTAATGAAAGCCCATATCTAAAGTTCATTTATTGTAACGGCGATTGAAGTTTATGTCAGAGTTATTGTCAATTTTTTGATAAACGTTTTAAAGAGGAGGGGGAGGAGGAATGAGGTCTGAAACCCATTTCGATATTATTGTTAGCGGACGTCAAATACGGGTTGAATATTTTGTAAATCAAACTATTTTTTTTTCCCTAGAGAGAACATTTTATATTAAATTTCAAGGTAAAGAACTTATAACGTTCATAAATTGTTAAATGTGTTAAGATTCGAAAAAATAGTCCTATGGAAAAATTTCCTTACCCGCTCATTAAGAAGATTTTATGCAGAATACGTCTTTTAATTCCAGGTTCGTAAGGAGTGAAGCTAATTGAAGAGGTACAACATATTTTTTTCCTACTTGCAATATAAGTTACGCCCTTCGGCATCAATATATTTCAAATGGTAGTAATACTCTGCCAAAACTCTATACCTGTATTTGATAATGTGAAAGAGATAAAGTAAAGGATGCGAATGAAATAATGAAGCGGCCAATTAACTTTCACGTAAAAAAGCTTCAGTATTCGGATCCCTATTAAATAAAATATATAAAGTTTTTGTCCTTCATACCTATGATATATATATATTTAACTCTAAACATATTGATTGAACTTAAATATTTTTGTTTAAATTTAATACAGAGATTTTACACCATACATAAACAGGACTTCTTTGAAGTCGAAATATACCCTGTTAAAGGCTCCTTTTTAAACTAATTAGTTTACACGTTCATTTCCAATTATCCCTATATATCCAGTACTTTATCGTACCGATAAAAGACCTTCTTAAAAGCGGACAAGTTCGTGAAACCAGCCATATACCTATCAGAAGGAAGTTGTGACGTCTTTCTAAAAACCTTATATTACTTAAATATTCACCATGTATATATTATAGGCTGGTGCCTGGACTAGTTGTCGCTAAGAGTATAGCCCTTGCAGTTGACATACTCTTATTACTCTCGGCACAGGCTGGTTCCTGGACTAGTAGTCGTTAGTGATCTATCTCTAGCGGTTTCTATACTCCTACAATGCCCTCGATCCGCTTTTAATTATACCCCCGTTATATAATTAGTCATATAACCGAATTAATCCTTTTCACTAACTTTGTAACAGCTTTTTTATATGGGTTCCTTTCTATTTTCTTTATTAAGGATTATAGATAATATCCAACCGTTTTAAACGATAGCTTTAAACTAATATCTCTATATATAATCATCTATGTTTACTTCCGACCATATCATAATTGCTCTTAAGCGTTAATAGCTTAGGGCTATATTTTCCGACCTTCCGAATCTTGAACTATAAGCTTTTAAAATAGTTATTCTATGCGTGCGCACGTGATAATTTTTACGGTGTCTTGAAAACGTAATAGGACTAATCAACAACTTAATGTAAAGAGTTTACCGAAACTTTTCAAACGAAGCTTGTTAAGTGGGATCCAACCGTTCGCAAACACGTCTTATGCATAGTTGAATATAACGATAACGTATTAGCCACATGTCAAAGTATAATGCGGCAGCTCGAAGTTATTACCGTTACACCCATATTTTTGAAATAATTCCCAAACTAAAAGAAAACCGTTTTTACATTACTTATGAATAACTTTAACGTAATTTCCGCGTCGCTTTTTACTAAATCCCGTGCCAGGTTACCTTATAACAACAATAACAACCTAAATTCCTCCAAATTAGATTATGACATTACCTTTTGAGCTAACGACGTTAACCTTTCTTAAGCTGAACAAAATCCCTATGATTAACTAGTCAAGTTTTCTGGCAATAAATTACTTCTTTTTGTATAGAAAGCCATGATATTATAAAACTTTCACAAAAACCAGAAGTTGATCAATATGAAAACAAAACTTTCACACCATTTTGCAAAAGTTGAGAAATTCGGTAAAACACCGCTATAGAATTCTATTATGCCCGCAGAGGCAATAGAGGTAATAGTAATCCCAACACTTTTATATCAATACTTCAAGCGTATTATTACAATCTGATTGCAATAAAAACAGGTATTATTCGGCTTATAAACGCAAAATAAAATACTCGTAAATAGTTTTAATTAATTTTCAACGCCTAAAAAACCTTAATTACCGAGGCTAATGGAATAGCTTAAAAATCTGCCACTAAACTCACCATCTTTATAAGAACTATTAACGATACCCCAACTAACGCGCTATTTTCTTTAGATATATCCGAGAAATACAACGAATGGTTCAACTACGCCTAAATTATTAATAAACAACTTTAAAACCTCTGAATTTAATGTAATAACATTAATTATACTAATAATAATGATGATAATAGTAATATTCGAGGCGGAGTTAATAGTGATAACATACTCACATATAATAATTATAAAAAACGTTATTATAACCGTCATAAATATATTTCAAACCGATACTAAACTGCTCTTTACCTAAATTAATTATACTAAACTTTTACGTGGTAAAAACTTTAACTTACATCTAAAATGCAACGCAAATAGTTACTGGATTTAAACCTATCCCTTAAATCTCATAATACGACCAAACGATTTTAAAGTCAAAGCTAATACCGGTATTGACTAGTGGTTACCAATAACTTTATCTATCTTTGAAAGAGAAAAGTTTAATTCATATACAAAGTTACAAACAATATTGAAAAATACTGTGATTCGAACCAATAAATTTTTCATAATTCATAAACAGCTTTCAGCTTATAATGAATTTACTTTATAATTCTATTCAATGTACAAAACCTGGGAAAAATATAGGTTATAAATGTTACAACTTTATGAATAAATAACTCACCCCCTGATTACAATTACCGCGTATCTTCATTTCACCTCAACCATTTAACGAAATTACTCGTTACGTTAATAATCCCGTTTTATAAGTTATTTACTTTATAAACAATTGAAAAATTAACCTTGATAAATACTGACATCTCATTTAGTATTATATTATTCCTTTCGTATAATATAACGTTATTTTAGGTAAACCTTGAATAGAATACGAACATGTGATTTGCATCACTCCAAAGTAAATATTACTCCTAGAATCAATAGGAAATGATCGCGTACAAAACCGAGAATTCACTCCTATATAAAAGCTACCTAGAAATGTTCGTGTTGTCGTTTTTTACGCTGTACTTCGTTGAGCTTGCAGAACTCAAACCGGTACTACGCAGCTAATATCTATCTTTCTCAAAAATATGAGCAAAACGTTAAAAACGAAACCAAACGTCGCTATGAAAGATAAACTCCGACATATCTTGAAATAACTGACATATTCATTCGACAAAACCCTAGATAATCAAATACCTTTCCACCGCTCCGGAACCGATTATAAAATTATCATTCAACATAATAGTTTAACACAGCCTTAAAAAGTCGCTTAAATCTAATTATATAATATATCACAGGAAGATCGCTAAATATCACGAAAAACAGTAGATAGATTATGAAATTAAGGCTACGTTCGCGCAAATAACTACTTGACGAATTGACCCATACTTTTCGTTAAAGAACCTGAAAACGACCTACATTTTTGTATCAATTACCAGCGACTAAACGCTAATACGAAACCGAATGGATATTTGTTTCCTGTTATTGAAAAAATCCTTACGAATATTTCGTAAGTTACATAATTAATTAAACTGGATTTTGAGACCAGTTTTTACAAATTCCTCATCAAGAAAGAAAACAAATTTAGAACCGCGTTCCGCATTTATTTCGGGTTTTTCGAAAAATCAATTACCCCCTTTGATTCTTCCTGTGTAGCTACCGCCTTTAAATAATATATCAATAAGATACTACAACTGTTTTTCAATATTCATTATTTTATTTACATTGAAAACGGCTTAATATACTTAGATTATACCCTTAACAACCATAAAGTTCATATTAAATAAGTACTGAGCAGTTAAAATGTTACTAGATTAAACCTCAATATATCCAAATACGAAGTTAACTTCGAAAAATCAATTGTTTGGAATATATTATCGAAACGGAGGTCTAAATACCTAAAAATCTGGAATAGTTACGTGTTACACAGAAGTAAAATTATTTAACGTCCGCATTTACAATACTAAGGTTTTTATCAGATTCGTGAATTTTTCCTATCAATTTATTCTTAATTACTTTGCGATGATTTTCCCTCTGATTAGGCTAATCAGAAAGTATAATACCTTTTGTTAAAGGCCTAAAAAAAAGTTACGTTTAAACAGCTTAAACTCTCCATCATTTTAAAACGCGTTTTCGCCTTATAAAACTCTAAACAGTTTTTTTTAACAAGTCAACTGTTCCGATTGAGCTTTTAGAGGTTTTTTTTACTTCAACATAGCAATTATTATACCTTGTGACCAATACATTATTATTTTCCATCGTTTATTACCCTTTGAATATAATTAAAAAAAATTATGACGAGAAGCTGTGAATAATTATAAACTCTTTTAAAACATAAAACACGAAGTTCTGGGGTATGACCTGCCTTTATACTATTTTTATAGACTAAAAAAACCTGAAATACTTCATGACTACTTGACGGCTTTGCGACCTATAAATCCGTTAATTAAAACGCCTTAACCAATTCCATTTCGAATTGATTAATAATCAGAAAACGAAATATATACAACCCGATGTACTATTGCGACGGAATTAATATATCCCTTAAGGCTTTTCTAACTTTCGCCTCCTAAACAGATAATTACGGATATTTAGCCCCGAATAAATTGCTTTTAAATCACTTTCGAACATACGTATCTCCCGGTTAACCGTTACTAACGAATCCATTATGAAAAATCTCAAACTCTTCACACGAAATAATCTCTAAAATAGCTAGAACGTCATTATCACCCGGAATATAACTTATCCTTGCTTGTTCCATGGGGTACGTATAGGCGACCGCGAATTTCCCGCTAATATTCTTATTAACGAAAACTAATTATTTAAGTTTTGTATTTCAAAATATTTGATAAATGATAATAACGTTTTATGGTTTCGTAACCGTATTTGGATTTACGTTTACAAGCTATTTATTATTATATGAATCTAAATTACATACGATTTGCTTCTTATCAACTACCCAGGCCTCAATGTCACCATCACCCTATTATTTATGTTATATTTCTATCCCAGGTTACATTGTACGATACGATGTTTTTGCTGTAATTATAACTCCGAAAAGAACTATTCAGACCCCTACCGGTTTTCCAACAGCTTCAAAACAAGATTTTGATCAACTTTATAATAGACTTCCCCTGAAAACGGGCTAGCGACTTATGTTATATTATAATTATTGGGAATCGATCGAGCAAAACCGCTAGTACAAAGACAATGAAAACTATAAAAATATTAGATTTTGTAGAACAGTTCCTTAAATGTTATTTAAATTTCACGGGTTTCCCCATACCATTATTAATAACCAAAGTTCAAATTAGATAGGTAGATTTTAAAAACGCTTTTACGATTCAACATGGGTAAAGTAATGTTTTGGTATTGTATTCTATCCTAAAACAAATAATTATATTAAATGTATCATTTAGAAAGCTCTAAAGTATTTGCTTTTCTTCTATCTTTATATCTTAATTGATTAAGGGTATTTATTACCTGGTTATTGATGGGTGTCAATAGACGTTGAATAATAAAAATACTATTATTATTATTATCAACCCATTTTTTATATTGTATAATTATCATGTTAACCCTAAATTACTTGTCCTACATTTACGTAATACGACTACAGAATCTTGTATGAAAATTGAAAACTTTATCTATCGTATTCGCGATACTACAAAATTCATACAAATCGTAACAACGGCTACATAACAACCTATAAAAAAGACGCTAATAAACAACACTTTTTTATAAGACAATTTCTGGTCAGAAATAACGTTTAGTTTGTTTTTCAAAATCACAGGCCAAAACGATTTTTCAAAAAAATAAATTAGTTTCATGATTAATACCACATCATACGTATTATTGATGTTTACATCGTTGACATGAATATATATTCTAAGTAACAACCACCCCCAGTTTTACGTTAACTAATTCATCCTAAATTTTTTCGACTCGCTTCGAAGCCAATATATTTGAAATTACCATTCACTATTCGTCGATATTATTAGTGATATAGATATAATTATATATCCTTATAGTTAGTAAGCGGCCACCCTGTAAGGTGCACTCTTGCAGAGTGCATAGAAACGTGCCACGCTGTAAGATGCACTCTTGTATAATGCACGATAACGTGTAACTTTGTAAGGTGCACTATTGCAGAGTGCATGATAGCGTGCCACTGCCCAGAAGGGATATTGGTAGAGTGCACAGTGGAGTGCCACACTCTAGGTGAGAGCTTAAGAGCTCTCACCTGAAGCGTGCACTCTCAGAATGCCTCTTCTTCCTTCCATATATCTATCATTATCAATACAAGACTATCTTCTACTTCTAAATTTACGTTAATGTATACGGTACAGACCTTAACGACAAGTAATGATAGAGAAACCAAACCTAAATACTACGTTAAAGGAATTTTTTCAACCTTTACTAAGCTCCAACTAAATCTCCTCTGCATCCGAAACTCTCTAAAGTCACAAGTTTTAATTAAATGAATAAATTATTGTTACGCAACTTAGGAGTTATTTATGAGATTTTCGAATACCACAACCTTTAATACTTTCAAATCGCGTTACAATTCGATCGAAAATAACGACGAACCATTCCGTTCGATTTGTGAAAGAATTAAATTTAACTTTTACTAATTACGAAATCAGTTCGAAGTAATTACTATACTAATACCGAGCATAATGTACAATTTTGTTAACTAGTGAAACTTAAACTACTTCATTTTATCCTTGTATTGACCCATACCGTTATTTAAGTTCAAATCCAAACCTTTTTTAATTACTAAATTTTCTCTTATGCTTATTAGTTTACCCAACTTACCGTCGATATTTTTAGTAATCTTAACTATATCCTAAGTTGTATCCGATTAGGTTCCCTACCCGTTTGTTAGCCGTAAAATTCACGTTAGTTACCAAAACGCATTTTTTTATCTATATTTTACGTTTTCCGTTGCGGAATTACACAGCGCAAAAACCGCTTAAACAAATAGATATAAAAGACACAAAACCGTCGGTACTCCATATATTAACCTTACGCTATGTGGCGCGCCGAACTTGTGTATTTTTTTGTGCCGACTACTTAGGCTTATATGTGGTTTAACCGTTTATCAATAATAATAAAGCGTTTTAAAAACCAGGTCATTTACTCCGGTCCTGGCTATTAAACGTGAGGTAAACCTCGGATAACTTCTCTATAGTTTCATTTATATCAGGGTTAAGTTCAAAGGGAGTATATATATAACCGGAATTATAACCCATAATATTCACGGTACATAAACAGTATTTCTTGATAATATCGAACTAGTTTTAATAAATTATTTATTACTATTTATAAATTGCACTTTCACTTAATCCTTTAATAAAACGTCCACAATTTACATATTATATAGTAAATATATTCGAAATATATGTATTCATATATTTTATTGGATTATGTATTGATAAATATTATGTAATAGAACTACTTACTCCTAAATAAGGGATTAAAAACTTCAAACCGGTAACAATTATATCTTAACTAAATTTGTTAACCTCCGCGGCCATATTTATATTTATCGTGATAAATAGAGGGAAAGAGAATGGTTAAGTAAAATAAAAACTTCAAGCTAATAAATAAGGTTGATAGATATGTAATAAGGCAAAAGGTATAGTATTATATTAAAAGAAAAGGAAGTTGTTAATAAAGGAAAAGTTTTGTATTTTATATTCTTTAGGGATTGTTTATAATAGGGGTACAATGTTTTACACCGCTTATGAATGAGTATCTCGCTTCCTCCAGCTAAAAGGAGGGAGGGGGGTTTCCGAAACAATCTACAGTAGGATGACTTTTTTTTTACTTTTTTTATAACGTTTCACGCTGCTCTTAAGCAGGTAACTCGCGGTTACCATTACTCCAGCACCTTTTACTAACTTTTTCAAAGTGTTAGGACGCTCCATGGGCCGTAGGAACCTTTTATAATTGTAATAACCCCCTCCCCCCCCTCTCCAAAGCTAGGGGTAATATAATAAGCTGGTGCCTAAGTTAGTGGTCGCTAGGGATTTAACCCTAACGGTTATCATGCTCCTATAACGTTCATCACAAGTTGGTTCCTGAGCTAGTAGCCATTAAAGATCTAGCTCTAGCATTTTCCATACTCACATGATGCTTCTAAACTACTCCTACATATACCCCGACACATAATCAGTTATTTAACCGAGTTACTCCTTTTCACCAGCTTTATAGAAGCTCATGAACAGAGGTCTATTCTTCTTTTCTTCATCGATGAATATAGATAGTATCCAACCGCTTGAAGCAACGGCTTTGACCTAGTTCCTTGACATTATATTATAATATGTTTCTAAACAATAACGATAGCGTTTTCGAAATTAAAAAGAACTCTTATTATTTTCACGTCGAAACGTATTTGTTGGAACAAATTCCTGAAAACCTAATATTTACTCCTTATTAACCTGAAAACCTTAAATCCATATTCGATTTATTTAAGACTGTCGTCTTGAGACTTCAGCCTATTTCTGAAAGAAAGTAATTTCATATTTATTAAAACTAAAAAATTAAAATTAAAATGACTACATATTTTACCTCGTCAAAAAACAAACTTCGTCTAATCTGTTGTAAACCTCAGTGTAAACTTGGAATTTACTAAAAGAATCTTTGGAAATTACGTAATTCCATCTTTCGCCGTAAAAATTTGGAAACCCTAGGTTTTGTAACGTTGAAAGCGCCGGGGCCGAGATAAAAACAGATCTACAAAGGCAGAGATTTAATTGAAATTAGCTATTAGAAAGAATTTAACCACAGTTTAAAGTACGGCTGACTTTTGTCTGGGTTTAGTTTGTATATATAGAATAGCTTTAGCAATAATTTGATGAGGAAAAACTCCAACATTCACTTATTCAAAGGGAGAGGGGGCGAAAGCGGCAACGCCGTTTTCGCTCCTTAAAGTTATCATACAAAAATGTATCTTACGTCGGTTATTTTAGGTTTAAAAGTTAAACGAAACTTTTACTACTTTCAAAAAAAACCTTTTAAAAAGAAATTTAACATTTTATAAAACAATTGAATTAAGTATGATATGGTAAAATACAACAATAACCTTGAAGATAATAATTAATATGTTATTAACTATATTTTCAAGTAACCTTCAACCAATTGGGAGTATTAAATATTTCCTTAAAAATGATGATACGTATGATTATAAAGATAAGGATCTTATAAAATAGGTGGTGAAGGGGCCCTAATTATATATATATAAACCCTTTGTAATACTGCACAACCTTCAAAGCTCTAGTTACTAGATTAGAGACATAAAACCTCTGGAATATAACCCGATTAAACGACACTTTTAACTCACAAAGTTTGAAAACTTTCAAATATTTTATTAATTTTTTGATGGGGTTTACAACCCTAGTCTTGATGAAGATAACTGGGGTTTCGCATTTATTGTAATTCATTATGCGTTTTCGACCCTTCATATAAAATGTCTAAAACCTTTCCAATGCAAATTTTAACATGTTTTTCACGAATGAAGAGTCGTCAGTTTATAGGTTTTTTCTCATGTCGACGATATTTCTTTTTAAAAATTCAAATTACTTTACGAAACTTATTTCGGTTAATTATATAAATATATAACCCAAAGAAACCTTATCGCATTCGTGGAAAAAAATATAGGACAGGAAAGAGAAGACGTCTTTGTGATGTGGTGTAAAATAAATTAGAAAATCTCGTCGTCGCATTACTATAACAAATCTGCACCTGAAGTCTCGTTTGAAATACTAGGATGAGGTTAAATAAACTACGGTAAACCCCTATATTGTGTATTTTCAAAATGAAATAGTTATAAAGTAAGACGTCCAAAATCCTTTATATATCCTAAATCAAAGGAAAAAGGACATTTCCATCTGTTAAAACCGTTTCGATATCGTATATAATGGGGGTAATATGGTTAATTAAAGGGTGTTCAAGCGCTCTATCTTTATATTAGTAACTAATTACTCTTCAGATGAACAGGGACTAGAAAATTCCATACGTTATTATCTGATGAAATCCCTTTGAAAAAACTGGAATTGAAACGATAAGACGTTAAAATCGCGAATCAAAAATATCTGGGTATTTTAATTCAGCAACTATACATACCTACGATCATCATTTCATACGAAAACAACCTTGAAAGTAATATATTTATAATTAATGTTATAAAGGAGATTTTCAATAAAGTTTTCATACACTTTAAAAAACCGTAACATAACATCAGTTGAATACTGCGCTATTATTTTATAGACCGCAAGTATTACGCTGAAACCACTCTATGATAACTTGAACACTTTATGGCAGAGAATATTACATTCTTTTTAAATTAATCAAAAAAATTACTTTAATATTGTCTGCCACGGAGCAAAACATTTAGTATATCCTCTTTAAAAACACAAGTTTACTAGAGCGGATCTAGAAGTAAATGGTTATTGATATTAGGTAACAAAAGCGTTGAAAAAAAAGGAAAGGCGATATTAGTTAACAACGTTATACACATTTTGTAAACAAACGATGTAATCGATCTTAGATTTTTTGTTTCAACGCGTAACTATTCAAATTTAGTAAAATAATTCCCCCGCTTGCAAAAGTTAACGTCGCGAAATCGAGTTGCATTGAATTTCCTTATAGAATAATATTGCCGGTCAAATTTTAGCGTCCACTATTCCGTAACCTTTACGCAAACGAAAACCGTCTATTAGACTATTTGTAAGAAGCTCGATAGTACGTAGTTAAAAGCGTTTATCTACTGGTTTGCCGATGTTCAATAAATTACGGCTTTCGCCAAAGGTAAAAAAGCTGTTCTTACGTCGATAGTATCGCCTATTTTTTCAAGGTTACCTTCGATAATCAGAATGCATATATTGGGGAAGGGTGGGTGTTGAGCCCCCTTAGGTAAAAAAAAAAAATGTCAAATTCCTTATAATTGAATTTTTGATTGAAAATAAACCGTACGGTATTTGTAACTATTTGTTTATCAATACAGATAAAATTGAAAACTGAACGTAATTGGTAAATAATGAGTTCTATTTTTCTATTCAAATGTATATTGAAAACGATAAGCTAATCGTCTAATGCTTACTCACCATGCACGTTATTTGGAAGGAATTTCAAACGTTGGTAAACAAGTTCAAAATATCTTACAGTAATCCTCCGTGTGTCTGAAGCCTAATAATACATTTTATTCGAAGTTCAATCGGTGGATTATTTTTTATTTACGTTTAAAACCTCAATTAAACTAATTCAAAGTTTAAAAAATCATTTCCGACGTTAACTTACAATTCAATAACATTTAAGCTACACTTTATCCTAACATAAAATAGGATCCAAGACGGGTAAAAATGAATACTTTCTGACGGGCTCTTTGAATAAACCATTTCTTACCATAATTAAGGATAAAGAAAAATAGCTTGTAGTCTAGATATCTTTATGTTGAACCCATATTATTATTTGTGCCGTATCAAAGGTCGCATATGTTAATTATATTTATTCTATTGGTTACGTAACCAACTTGGTATATCTAATAAAATGGTTTTATCTTTACCGATGTTCTATTAAAAGACTATAAAGACCGTATTAACATACGGTGTTCGAAAACGCCCAATAATTCATAAATTAATACATTTCAATACATTCAATATAATTTTATACATAAGTCAAATGTACCTTATGAGAAAACGCTTGATGAATCAGAGAGGTAAAATAAGTTAGCGATTTTCGCGATATTAGAAATTTCAGTTGATGAGAGTACCTGAATCGTTATATTAGCTATAGAAACATCATTATTTACAATTGCAATAACTTCGATGGATGCGATTTTCATATCGACAAGACTCAAAAGGCTAATGAATGTATTTGTATAGTGGGCTTAAAACCTCTAAGAGCCTACGTAAAAGCCCCAGTCTTTACAAAATCGACGTATATTCATATATTTCAATGAAGGTTCGCTTTCCTATACCCTTCTATAAACCCGTAATATCGGTTTTGACTTTTTAAATCACAATACCATGTAGACAGTAAATGCCGCCGCCCTTTTAACCACCAGACTCAATTTACCGGATACGTGGATTCTACTAGATTTATATTGAAAAAGGCGAATTCGCTTGTTGCTTTTCTTTTTTGTGGTAGCTAAATAACAGAGATACCCCGAAAAAAAATCCGTAAGAATGGAAACATTGAGATTGAATAATATAGATACTAAGTGAATAATCATTTTACAACATAAAAAAATTAAAATACTGAATCATTTGTATGTAAAATGAATTTCGATATCATCCAACAACCTCAGTTATAAAATTGTTTCTTATACCATTTATGGACAATTTTAAAAACTTAATTAATTCTGAAAATGCGATAAACTTTAAGAAATTAAAAAAACCAATAGAGGTTGAAATATTTATGTGAACGTTTCAATCGAATTTGAACGAGTAGACATTTACCATAGCAAACCCTGGATACATCGTAATCACCTTTTCTATTACTTGTTCAATATTCGTGAATGATTTTTAAAATGGTGAATAGATTATATAAACTTTTCCTTTCACAGCGTAAGTTCATTTTGCCGATGTTAGCGTGATCGAGGTACTCAAAAATGAAAGAAATAAATATATAACAGTGTTTTGGGGAAAAAGTTTAACCTTTGTAACGTTTATTTTATAAAGAGTAACAAACCCCGTAAAAGTTTTGTTAATGGAGTTAGTAATTTCCAAATCAAATTATAAACGCTATATGAAACAGAATGATTATACAAAGTTTTCAACTTTACGTTTAAATTCCTGGGTAACCCTGACTTAAACTCGTAAATACATTCTTCTCGCCTCTTTTTAAAGGGAAATTTCTTTTGAAAACGAACGTAATATTTCAACTCATTCAGGGGAGTACTTTCAACCATTTCTCTTAGAATCTAAAACATAATTATCAGCTTGATTAAGTCGATTTAACTAGGAATGCGGCCTATTATAATAATTTTAAAAAACTCTCAGCTAAATGCACAATAATCAGTTATTTAGTCAATAATGTTTGTTAATATAAAAAATGGAGAAAGCAATGCAATATCTAATGTGGAAGCAACAGATAAAAACGAATATGTAACCTTGTAAACCATCTTTTTATAATTTAAATAAATTTTTGTCAAGAAGGTAAAAGCCGTAACGCCGGGCTCCAAATAGGAATCTAGAACTTCAAACCCGCGTATAATATTATTCGTCACGTAATACACCATATATTCAACGAATCCATAATACTTTGCATACTCTAATCTATCGAAACGTATAACAAAATCGATAATAGCCTATTCGTAATCTAGATATACCGTGTAGCATATATTGAATTTATGTCTTTATGTATTGAAATCTCTAATACAAGCCCCGATAATGAAACGTTAGGTAAGGGACGTAAAAATGGCCACTTTTTCCGAAAGCGGTCCAATTTACTAATGATTATACAGTGTTATATGGGTTTTCTACAAAAGATGGACGAGATGCTCTGCAAACGCGCCAGCGGCACGTGCAATCTTGTTAACTTTATTAGTTATATTTATAACGGAAGCGATTGAAAGTTTTCGCTGATTATTAATAAATCGTATAAGGGTTTGGTATCAGTACTAACAATTGTAAGAGCTGTCTGTAGATGTATTAGAAATAATATGCAAATAGTATACCAAGGGTCAAAGGACTCTTTGTTCGTTACGCTAAAGCAATCAGCCCCCTAAGGCCCATCCGGAACAGTCGGCCTCTAGGAACGTTTCTTGTTTAGGGTTCCATTAGGCGATGATAAGTTTCGTAGGAAACGGAAGTTTGAGTTATTCGAAGGTAGCTTTTTCCATAAGCCTTTAACAAAAGGAGACCCCTTTTTTAATTGACTTTATAATACGGTTGACAATTATCAAGTCACTTTGTATAAATTATTGGTACAAAATGGTGAAACTTCAAAACTCTTGTACCTTTTATAACAAGATGGGAGCCGCCTACTCCCGGATTACGCATAGGTTTTCCTAGTTTATACGTACGTATACCAATCTCGTCTTCAATAATAAAATCAAAGTTTTTGGTTTTTTAAACAGAAAACTCGTATTTTGATATCTTAATATTAAGTTTAGCTGTGTTTACAGCGTTTAGTATTTATTCAACCTTAGTATTGTAGTTTTTATGAGCATTATTCGCGCAAATTAATATATTAATGAGTCAAACACAATGGAATATGTCACGAAACGTGCATAAATATTTATTTATATATCTTTAGAAAATGGCTGGTGTTTTGGAAATATAGGAAAGAGCAACGAATTATTTAAAAACACTGAAACGAATATAGAATTCAGTTTTCTATTTATCTTTTTCCTGAATACAGAGTTAATAATAAGCGGTTTAAACGTCTAGTTTAGTAAACCATTCGGCCCATAATATCTTCAATAGTGTTTCCTTAATTAAATGGAAGGAGTATCGGTCAACCTTCATATTAACGTCAAGTTATAGTTAATTAACGTAACTTCGTAACCAGTTTTTGCGGGTTTCTAAACGAAACACAGGGGTATTCTAAAAAGAGTTACTTGTACAGATATAACCTTATTTTAGTAATTCCATTAACTTTTTTCGTAATATTTGGAGCTTTTTGCATAATATTTCGTATGATAGGCTATAGGTAACGTTTTAAGAACGTTTTTGGTTGTTGTTTTGATAAAAAAAATACCATCATCGATTTTTAAACGGTAAGGGGATAGTTTATTTTGAAGGTTTGATTTGAATCAACGTGTCAATCTTTTTCAAGAAATTTATATGTTTGTCGTAGACAGTAACGATTTATTTTGAGGTTAAGGTTTTTTTTTCTTTTTTTCGTATTTTTAAGGGAGACGGGTATAAATTACCTGGTAATAGTTTCATTTTTACGTGTTTGACGAAACATTATGTAGAAAACCGTAAAGTTCATTTCTTTAGATGACTATTATTTGAGTATGAAACCTGATTCTTATTTATAGTGATTACCCGTTGATTCAAATAGTAGTAAATATGTTGAAGTAATATAAGTCATTTGGTTTCGTTTTATATATGACTTTATGAAAATAGTATTGTATTACGAACGGGAAATGACGTAGGTTTAAATACAATGTTTATATTTAACGACATTTATGTTTAAATAAGTTATAAGCTCTATTAGGTGTGATTAAATAACAGTAATTCATCGGATAGTTTTGTGCAAACGTCATTATTAAATAGAAATAGGTGATATTTTCAAATGTCGGATAATTCTTCTGCTGATAAATTTGTAATGACGATCATGAATATTTATCAAATCGATAAAAAAAATATTAAGTAAATTTATCATAAATGTTAAATTGTTTTGAAGTTGTAAATACATCATCGAGTTGAGCTTTCTTTGATTCTTGTATACAAATATATATAAATGGTATTTTTTTTCAAAGTAGATAATGTAATTAGTAGGAATAAGGTAAATTTTCATATAGCTTTTAATACTGGAGTTATTCGGGTGATAGGCGAGATCGAATGGAAAGGTTAGGATTAAGTAACTATTTATATCATATTATTAATATAATCTGTGTTTTTACGTTATAAAAATTCGATTTGATTAACCTAGGTAACTCGTTGTTTCATACTGGTTTATAAAGCGTTTACACCTATTATTATAACATCCCTTTAGCTATTGTACGCGAGTATGAGGTTGAAATTGTTCTTATTGTTGTTGTTAACTTTATTGCAGATGTTCTCGTCATTGCTATTATCGTCGGTGTAAGTTTCTTCGCCGCTGTCGTCGTTATATTGGATACGGATATTATAAAGATGCCTATCGATAATTTGCACCCGAGTGAAATATTATTTAAATTCGTTTGGTGTATATCAATAGGAATTAACGCTTTCATTTAGGTATCCTTCGTAGTACCTTCAATGGCAGAAAATTAAGCGGCGAATGTATTAAATATGCCTCCATCTTTAGTAAATAAGGTATTTGTAGTATTAAAAAAATATAGAAACGTTTACAAGCTTTTTATTTTAAATTTGTAAGTCGAGTGATAAAAGTTTGTATTTCCTTGAGATTGTAGTTGTAGGCGCGGAGTATTAGTATACAAGCGTCGGGGTTGTTGTTGATGCTATCACCGCTGCAAACGATATAACCTTTTATGAATATTAAAGATGATTTATCTAGTTGTAAAAAAATAACTTAATCCTTACATAATTTATGCATTATAGTTTCCTTTTACGCGATAAAAAGTAGGTTCACATTGGAAAATTTGACTGGTTAGTAAATCGTTCTACGTTTAGCACATTAAAGGTTAATGTTATTAAACTAACCGTTAAGTTTATAGTCAAAATCGGATAAATTCGATATTTCATTGTTATCGGGTAACCCGATGCTACTTTTAGTAGAGATCGGCTTGGGATTTATATTGGTATTGTTTGTAAGGTTGGTGTTTTACGTAGTTTACATATCGATGGATTTTCGATGTGCGAAGGGTCGCTTTGATATCATGAACGCGCCAGTAGTAGTTTGGATTTTCCGGATTATATTTATGATCGTAGTTAATATATCAACGTTGTATCATTTCGTATATATAGTGTTGAAGTTAATATTCAAGAAGATATTGTAGAGGCTAGTAGATTCATAAATACCTATAATCTACATAGAGAACTTCTTAACATATAGTTAATAGAATCCACATAGATATCGATTATAGCAATCAAAAACCCGTACTAGTAAGTCCTAGTGTATATAGCTGAGACTAATTTTAATTTCTATCTCGATCTTCCTATATCTTTGAGTATGCTATTCACTAGTGGTGGATTTAAACCCTAGTTCCCCCACTAATGTTCTCACTATTGTTTCGATGGAAATCCTTATCTCCAAAGTATTTGTCATCTTTGATGTTGAGTAGTTTTTAGTACAGATTTTGTCTGTTGTGTTTTTCAATACACTCTCATAAAATTTACTTTCATTATAATTTTAATGATATAAAGGAAGGGATAGGATGAAAAAAAAAAAAAAAAAAAAAAAAAACTTAAAGTGAAAGGTAACGAATATATAGTGTGGAGTTGTAAGTTGGTAGATATAGAAAGAAAGAAAATTTATGTGGTCCAATTTGAACAGATAACCTTTAACAATAGTCTTTTGTTAATACTTTAAAAGTTCGTAATAATAATTACTTTACTATACCGAACCTATAATACCATAAGTAATTGGAAGCATAAAGGTAATTAAATCATTAATTATTAACTTGATCATAGTTAATCAATCTAAGTCTTTATATCATGAACATATTCTTCGCCTCTAGCATCGGTTTTTTTGGTGGTTTGTTAGTTTTTCATTTTTAGGGACCCATTCTATTTGATATAAGATTAAAATTATTGGAGGTAATTCCAATTACTTGGATATAATTCTTAATATACCGTCGATTACAATACGGATATTAAATCTCTCTATTATACCGTAAACATCTAATAGCAATATATTTTTTGGTATTCTCTTATATCTTACAGATATCTAATATATGAGTTGTTTAGTAATCGTCAAAATACTATCGGATTTATCTTCAATGAAGAATATGAAAATAAATTTAATCTTAGAGGTAAAGTCAGTGTTATTTGTGGGGAAATAAACCTTCACAAAAATTATCAATTTCGCCGTAGTTTAATGTACCAGTGTTATATTCATATATTTATTTGAATTACTTATTTGATATGAATTACGATTGCTGAACTAAATAAAGTTCTCATGTTGTACATTTTAAACTTTTATCGTAATGGATAATTTTTATGATACCTTAAGTGGGAATATTATAACGATATACGCTTCTAAAATATTTTATTTAACATATGAATATGGTTCATCCGCATCGATTCCACCCAATTTCGTTAAAGTTGTGGTTCACTAGGTTGAATGTAAGTTAATACAAGTGTTACAAACATCTTTAATATTATGGATACGGATTTATAATTTGTTAAAATATAATTATATTGTTTGTTAGGTCTTTACAATAACGTATAAAGACGATATTATAGTATTCAAAGATGGTAGTAGACATATACAAGCGCTAGAAGAATCATTTAGAGAGTGCACACCAGAGTTGAGAGCTTATAAACTCTTACTTGAGACGTGACACTCTACTATGCACTCCGTTAATGTGCTCCTCCACACTTACTAACTATAGTTATATTTATGAATATTTATACTAGCAATCTTTCTTCTGAATAAAAAAAAACCGTATTTATTATTCATCGATAATGATGTAGTTCTTCTAAGGTTTTAATCAGTTATAGAAAGCTCCATATTCGTAATTCAGTAATTTAAAGTGTAATTAGTTCAAGGTTTCAATCGGTTCATCGGAAATAACGGTAATATAAGTCATAATTTGTTTGGTAAGGTTGAGTAACCTTCTCAAGTCGTAATTATCGATATTACGTATTGAAAAGTTTATATAAAGTAGTTTATCGCCGGTAGTTGAGGTAAATCCTTTTTCCTCCATCAACGACGCGTTACCTTTGATCAAATCAGCTTCCAATTGATTATACAACATTTTAATACTTAATTGATTACCAAATTATTTATGTATATTATACTTTTTCATTTACTCAATAAATATTGATGACTTTACATAATACACTTCGTAAATTTCGTAGTAAACGTCGTTGTTGAACACGGCGACATTAGTTTGGTATCAAATTTATCCTTGCTCACGCTCCTACCAGTAGCCTCTTATTCCGATTCCTTTTGCTCGCCGTCGTTATATCCCCTTACAATTTTCTTCTATTCCCCTTAACTAAATTACAGTTCCACCAATAACATAAGCAATATTAATAACAATAGAAATAAAATAGCAACAATAGTCGCCAAAGTTTATAAACATTATCGCTTTGCCGCAGGTAAAAATACCGCCTTTACCTGTAATGTCTATCAGGCGCAGAAAACGTAATATTAGCGAATTATAACAGTGTATGTAATATTTCCCTTTCTAATTATGATATAAGTTGATTGTTGTGTCGAAAAAGTATAAATATTGGAGTAGACCCACCCCTTCGAGGCGCGCTTCGTTCGGCTTCGCTGTAAGACCCCCTTAGCGCCAAAGGCGTTAGAGTGATATACTAAAGTAAACGCCTCCGGCTCGCTTATAACCACGCTTTACGTGTCGTGTGTTACGTTTACCGCCACGAGCAAATATTTTGGCGAATAACGCTAAAACGGTAACGCTTTGATTCATTATTATCGTTATTAACAAGGCGGTAACGGGTGCAAAACCTTACCGATAATATTAACGCCATTCGTGAACTACTTCCTATACATTCGCCTTTTCCACGGTAAGTTAATTGACTTTTTTAATAAGTATTCCGGGGCTTAATTTATTCGACGCCTACTTATCTAATCCGTTATATAGGGCTTAGGTTAATTCATTACCAAGCACTAATAGGCAACCGGCGAAAACTGTTACCGTTATAATTATATAATGCACGGGTTTACACTTATACTATATTAGGAAAATTCGACGACTTTTTCGCGCGGCGTCGTAATGAGGGAGACCCCGTTTATTTCCCCTTTCTTAGGCGAATGTAGCCTAAGGCGCGGGGGGCGCCTAACCTTTCCTAAAGTAATAACACCGGCAGCAACGTTAATAATGAAGACGACAATAACTAAGATAATACCCGTTTCCCCTCCCTATCCCCTTTTAGCCGTTCCCAACTGCCCTGTTTTGATTATTTTATCGGTATAAACCAGCTTATGTGCAGGTAATTATATAATAAAATTGGATTTTGAAAAACCGATTATAAAGGTAGTAAACGGTATATTTAAAGGGTTCAAAAGATGTTATCCAAAAAGCAAATAACATATATTAAAAAGTAAAATGTATGGAGTATGTAATGAACAATGAATTTAAAGCGTAAAATATAAAGTTAAATTCGTAAAAACATAAAGAATGTTACCTATCAAGGGCTAGGTCGTACGACCTCTTCACTAACGTGAACAAAAAGAGTATTTGTAAATACAAACGTTTTTAATACGCTATTAGAAACGATTTTAGTGATTATATATACCGGGTTTGACTTTTTATCAATTTGTTTCGGTTTTTTCATTTTATATCATTTGTATTATTCGCGTAAAAATAAAATATAGACTGTAAAGCGCTTTTTTTTATAATGTAAAATTTAACGAAGTATCTGTAAATGGAAAATGAGTTGGTATAAACCACTAAAATGAGGGTTTTTATTTTAAGGTTGAAAACAATTATATAAAGCGTTATTATTGTAGTAATACTGGAGTTAAATCGTTTCATCATTTCATAAATATTTTAGGAGAAAACGCTGTGTATAATTTATTTATATTTAATTTTATCTTAATTAAAGATATTAACACATAAGGAAAACCCGTTTCGATTTGGAATTTTATCGTCGATGATAAGTATAAACACTATTAAGTAATTATTGTCGCTATTATTCTTGATGAAACTGTTAGTAAATATCATCAACTTCGTTTTCTGTATATCGAAGGGTACGAAACATAAATTATCCTTCGAATTCCGAATTCTCCACATAAAGCGCTTATTTATGACCTAGTATTCGTTATCCGACGATTATATTCAATATTACGTAACGAAAAATAAGTATAACGTCGCTTCCAGTTATAAAACCGATATGACCAAAAACCCGCGTACATACTAATATTAATATTCATCAACACGCTTTTCATCAATTATATTAATAAAGGAACATTATCCAATTACTCATTATATGATAATGAGAAATATTATTTTAAAATGAAATCATTATACCGTTCAAGTTAATCAACCGGTCCTCCATTGAGTATTTTTTGGCTTCATTTTCAGTTAGCGTTTTCAATTTTTTCGTTTTTCAAGGAGGGAACCAATGTATGAAATAAGATAAACATATTGTTAATTTGAATTCCAAAGATTGGGAAACTCTTTAAATTTATTTGAAAACTAACAGGTATATGTGAGCGATAAAACTGGTTATTCGGAAACGTTACTTTTCATACCTTTAATACAAATCCAACCAACATGAAACTACCGACGCGAAATAGTGAAATATATTAGAAACATATCACATTATTCCGGGCGGGTAATATTTCCGGAGTTATATAGGTAAATAGGCGTAAATACATCGTTTAAACATATATTACGTATATACTTACGTAATATCTCGAAACTGAAAACGCAAGTTACGGGAAGTATATAGTAAGGTATCAAGCTCTAAATTTCAGCGATAGTTTACCCGTTGCGAAGTAGGAGACTCAATTATAATATATTTTTTTCCTAGTATTATGGTACCCTTCTACCACAAAACGACTTTTTTATAAATTTTCCAATTTTATCTTTCACTTTGTAAATGTATTCTGTTAACAAGATTTTATTACCGCCGCGAATCATCAAGTTTAATATTTTAAAGTGAAAAAGCCTTACTTAATTAAAATAATAACTTCCTCCCGTATCAACTTTTTAAAGAGTCTGACCAAAACTATAATTATACTATAACAACAAATTGTCTAACTCAACTTAAGGTTGGCCCTCTTTTCCTACATAATGAAATAAGATAAAATAAAGTCTTTAAGGCGCTTATTATTTTTCGAACCAAATAAACGCCCTTTCTGATATCGTTTTGATTTCGTTAATCTGAGGTACTCTTTCGGTTCAGATAATGAAAATTGTATAAATTTATTCGAAAGGTGTATAAAGGTTGACGAAAAGACGTTTATATTATTATAAAAATAGGGTAGTTATCGTTACTAGGCAACTAGTATTTTAGGAACTTTTTCGTCTACTTTTTCCTTTTATATTAGCATCATAATCGAACGAAAAAAGATCTTATTATACTGCAAGTCTACAAATACATTGTATCCCCTAATACAGTTCATTTTCCAAAAGCCAGTCTAATTTTACCTTAGTTTTTCAAACTAAGACTTCAAATTGCCATGGAAGCGTCAAAAAGCCTATCTACAACTGACTGTTCATTATCAATGACGTTTTTAAAACATTGTATTGATCCTCTAAAAAAGAAAATTTCCAAAGCCTATACCACAAAGTTCGCTTTCTAAATTATAATATGGAAAGATATCGAATTTGTATAAATTATAAGGTAAACTCTAAATACAAATGGTATCAAGATAAATTTACTCGGGATTAATGTCTTATTCACCGCATTTTAAGCTATATATAAATTGTATTCCTTTGAATTCATTCCTTTTAACTTCTTCGAAAATATTTCATACAATTTTCAAATAGTTTATAGTACCATTTACATTTACTGATACTCCAAGGCGTTTCTACCTATCTTTACCTGTATTCATTGCTGGTTAATTTAGACTTGCTCCGCCATTCGTTAGAATCGACAAACGTATCTATATAGTAAGTAATCCAGTTTGGAGGTCTAATGGAAATATCCATGTAATATTTTACCAAAAAAAATTAACAATCCGTTATTAAAGCGTTTTGCGTTAATTTCACGGTTTGAAAAGCCGTAAAATTGATTACGTCTAAGAATTAATATTTTTCTTGGTATATGATATCAATTATAATCTCGGAATCAAATCTAATATCGTTTAATAGACGGAATTTAAATCACTAAAGACTTTAAAGTACAATTACAATTTCTGGTAAAAATTCAGTGTAGCTTTCAAAGATTCTTTTTTCATACTAATATAACTCGCCATGCGGAGAAGTTGTAAAATTCGTTTCAGAGTCAAATACCCGAACTGTTCGTATAATATACGTCTTTGTAATTATATTAAATGAATGGCTTCGATTATTCGTATTTTAGGGAAAAGAAAAATAAATCTAAACTTTAATTAAAGAGAACTAAATACGATATAAGAAACTCAAACAAATTAATTTGTGGTATTTTTTTCTTAGATATCGAATTTGTTTGTATTATTTAGAGAAAATAGTAACGGTGTTTTGAAGTTTATTATATAAAATTTGACCGGCCGGAATCATATATTTACTATTACTATCGCGAGTAACGACGTTTCATTTTCATCAAATAAAGCCTTTTTATATTTCTTTATCTAATTGAATTAAGATTTGGAAAACTTTTCCACGACAATGTCGAATTGTCGTTTATTGGAGATCGAGATTTCCGCCGCGCCAATTTTTAGTATAATTCCTTGAAAACGGTAATTATACCTATTAAACAGTAGAAACTACGAAGTTATATAGGTGTTTGACACTCCGTTCTATTTATTTAAACTGGAGTTATACAGGAATGAAACAGCTTATAAACTTATAAATACACATGTATCCGTTTCCTTATCTCTAACCGCTATGTAAATTTCGTTTATGTACGAATTATTATTCCCGGAGGTATATTCTTGTAATTTAGAGTCAAATTCCTTTTTAATATCTCTATAATCGGTTATATAAGTTTCAAAATTTCTTTTTATCTAATATTAAAATGGGAAATAAGCCTAAATCATCGTTTAATGGGGATTTACTCGTATACAAAATGATTTTTCGATTATTAACCGACATTACTATGAATGAGGCACCGTTTTTGGAGACCTATAAGCCTTCATATATTCTTACAAGGGTTTGGTAAGCCTAATTTACATAGAAAGATTTGTCCCTGGTTATTAAAGCGCCCGCGTTGGTTTTCACTTTGTCCACATTGTTTGGAGCCCCTATATCCATATTAAAAGTTCGGGTTAGGGTTCCTATTCCTTGAATACACCTTAAATTGTTAATCTATAACGTGGTAAATCGTTTTAACAAGGTCCGACTTTATAATTTACAGGATTTTATCCTTAGCCTTGCCGATTACGAATGTTAATCCAAAACTCATTTATCGATGTATCGAGGTTTGAGGTAATATTTTATAACTGGTATAAAAAATTCAAATCTTTTCCCGATTGAAACAATGTAAATTTAAACTTCGAATATTCACGGCAAGTGTTTATGACGATTTAAATCAATATTTTAGCACTTTTGTACTCTGGTCCAAACTTTACATAATACTTTTCCAATGTTGCAAGTAAAATAGTTAATGCATTTTGTAACAATTCATTAGTGTTATTACGATGGTTTTTAACGAATTACCATATAATTTCCGTTAAAACCCTGTCGTATAACTCGTAGTTGCTTTATGTATCGAAATACGTTTTTGAATGGTTGTAATATTCCACAAATATATTTCATTATATAAAGTAATATATAAATAATTTTTCCTTATCCAATTCAAATACCGTATTAGATGAGATAAACTATTAGAATTAGGTATTGAATATTTTACAAGTATTTAATATTATACCAATATTATTATTAAGTATATCGTATAATTCAGCACTATAATTCTCGCTTTTATTCCATAGTTTCGCGAAGTTTGTAAGCTTTGTAAGGTTGCGATATAGGTTATAATTCGCAGGCATTAGTCTATAAGGTTCGTATAAATTTTTATTATCTCTTATATTTCCATCGAAAACGTCGTTCCCCTGGTTTCAATAGTTTTAGGTACGGTTGCAAGGGGTGGTTTTTTTTTTTTTTTGGCGAGTGGCTAGCTCTATTGTTTTTTCCCCAAGGTATTTACTAAAGCAAGTAAGTTTTGAACCCGAATGGAAAATGAATTTCACGTCTTTTCATTCTTTTACATAAATTCCTTAAGTTTTATCAACTCTTTGCGGGATATGGCCAGTTTCGCTTCACGTTTTAAGTTTTGCATACGTAGGATTCTCCTGCGTTGTAATTTAGTCAACATTTCCTCAATTAGCTATTTTTCATGCTTCACTAACCAGTATTATTTTACAAAATCTACTTTCAATACTCTATATCGGTTCAACTTGGTATCTTATAGAGTTAGGTCATGGTAACTAATTCTTTCATAATACGACCGTTTTTTTTACCGGGTATATTAATACCTTAGCCTTGTAGTTGTCCATGTAGTATTTCCTAGATGAAGTTGTAAATCATACGTCATATTTCCATCGTTCAATTCGAAATTTCTTCTTAGAAAATATCGAATATATTGAACCCTTAAATCTTTTCTTCCCAATGGGGAAAAATTATGTTTATATTATAGGTATTCACTACCTAAGGGTCAAAATTCTTTACCAATGTTTCAATCATGCTATTTTACTTGTTAAGGTTAATAAACTTCAAAACTCTTTTTCGAAACGTTATATATTCGAATAAAATGTTTATATACTTGTTAGCTTTGTATAGGCTCGTTGTTGGTAGTATTATGTTTAGAAGAGTAAATTCGTCGTGTATATGGTTTTATTTCAGATATAGTTTAGTCATGGGGTTTCGTATGTGTTTAAAATAATGTAATTAAAAGGTTCTCGAAATAAAATGATGAAAAAACGTGTAATATGTAAATAAAAGATAAATGAAACGTAATAACGCGTTTTAAATTGTACATATAACTTTTGCAGCTTTGAATAAAAGGAAAATGAAATATATCAAAACGTTTCAAAATAATTGTTTAACATTTATAAGTATTACACTAGATAATTGGCTAGTAAACTGAGACGTCCTAAGTATTAATTTAAATTAGTAGTATGCGATAAGGCGACCGAGTGTAGATTAAAAGAGGTGTTGAATATCTGAGTAGGGAGTTTTATGTAAGATTTAAGGTTTTATACAATAACGACGGGTGTTGTTTTAGGCGTTTTGAGTATTGTTACAAGAGCGTTGAATGGTATTTTGAGCGTTTCGAATGCTTTCATAAGCTTTTCGAGAGCTATTTTCAGTGTTTAGAGTGTTGGTATAAGCGCTTTAAAAGCTTATTTTCGCCGGATAGGTCCCAGCGAAGGGTTTCGAAACTCAATGACTTATGTGGCCGATACGTAATAGAACGCTCTTCAAAAAGTGCTCGGATACGTCCAGAATGTTAAATGAGTTAATAGTAGCTTAATGGAGCTTGCAGTAGTTCAAAGGCACTAATCGATTTAATAATATCGTATCAAAGGTTTATTTTTCAGAGTTACTCCGGGTTTTGAAATCTCTTTATATTCTCGCATAGTTTTTGTAAATCGTAATGTTGGAGTACAAAATGGTTGGAATTGTTACAACATCCCGCAATAGGTATTTAATCAATTTTCTTCTCTTATTTCTGAAACTATCTATAGTCGACCAAGTTGGCTACTGATTGGTATCGGTAAGGTTTCTACTTCAATGTATAAAGAATACAGTAAAGTATTCAAAGATGGTAGCAGAAATATACTAGCGTCTGAAGAAGTATTTATAGATTACACACCTCAGATAAGAGCTTATAAGCCCTTACCTAGAGCGTAACACTCTACCATGCACTCTGATAGCATACTACTCCACACTTACTAAATATAGTCATATCTAGTAATATTCATATATATACTTTTAGTTAATATTTTAATTGGCTTATATTTTCAAATGCTTCAATTTTCAATGGTAAGTCTTTTAATCGATACAAACCCAATAATTATTAGGAAATGTATATTGTTAGTTTACATAAAAATTATATTAAAGCTTTCACCTTTCGTAATCAATAGGTATAAGTTAAAGCGTAACATCTATATTACCAACATATTAATAAAATGTAATTATTACGTTAAACACCAATAAATACATGATGCATCTAGTCCATGAATAAATTTATTTTATTAAATGACCATTGCAATTGAATGGTTATGCGTTAATTTATTTGAGAGGTTTAGTAATATAATTTGTTAAAAATTCATTACGAATGATATATTCATTTACCTCATATTACGAAAATTAACGATGAAATTAACACTTACGCTTGCAATAAGACTGGCAACAATTACAAGGTTTGAATATTGGTAAATGCTTTGGATTATACACAAGTTAATTAGAATCTAGTTTTTGTTTTTATTACTTTATCCTTAACTAATTAGCTTCGACTTTGAATACAACCGGTTCGTAGTTCTACTTTTGACCTTGTAAATCGTTATTCAATTGAAGATCTTTACATACTTCCCATCAAATTGTATTGGTAGCTCATATTAAATTACATTGCAGATAAGAACACCATTCATCACAATTTGGTGGATTTCCTGTGGAAGCTTGCCTAACATGCTAATAATGCGTTTAACACGTAGCATCAAAGTCAATTAGCCATTTGAATTTTTCTTTTGCGATACTCAGGCTATAATATACGATTTTATAGGTTTATAATCCTCATCGCCGTCCTCCTCTTTAATATATACACTCATATTAAGTGATTTTTTTCATGCCGTCGTAGTTTCATTAGTTTGATAACGATTGGATCTCAAAGTTTATATTGGTTAATTAGTTTAAGTTATATAAATTCATTGGACTTAAGGTTTTTTTATATAATTTGATCTATATGATATGAAAGATAACAAAACCGTTAACTGTTTTAACCATTAGATTTAGGTTAGCGATACTTAATATTTTGTAGGGTCCATCCTATCTACCTATCTTTTTTTAAGTAAGGATTTTACTTCAAAAAGGTAAAAAATAACACATCTATTATCTATAATTGGATTTTATTATCAAAGATATCGTTGATATGACAACGTGAGTATTCCTTCATCAGTTTTTTAAAGGCTTTATTATATGTTACAACTAGCTTTTACCTATTGAAATATGAAAGTAATTCAGTTCTTATACGTAGGTATTATGGATATTACTATATACCCTTATAGATTGTATATATAAGTCTAGTGGCATTATACTGTATTGCAGGATGCACTCCTGCAGAGTGTACGATAATATGTCAAGCTGCAGGCTGTACTTTTGCAAGACGCAAAGTACATAATGCATGGGTCGATCTAGAATAGGTATAAAAGACCAAACCTTAATGCATGGATCGGTTTGGAATAGTTATACCAGACCGAAAATTAATGTATGGATCGGTCTAGAATAACTATACCAAACCGAACGGCAATGCGTGAAGCGGTTTGGAGTGGTACGCGCCGAGCGAGGGTTTATAAGCCTTCACCCGTGGAGTATACCTCTAAATACATTTTGAGTATCTTTATCCTTTATACTATAACTACCAATTTAACGATTACTCTTTTTTATACCTATTTTTTACATAAAATACTAGATTTAAAACTTTATTAACACTAATTAGTAACCGACTCGGTCGACTATAGATAGCCTACGAAAGAAGAGATAAATACAAGTTTAATACTTGTAACAGGATATTGTAACGGTCCCAACTGTTTATACTTTAACACTTCGTTTTTTATAAAAATTACACGCCAACGTATATAAAAACTGTAAATATTAAGTAAATTTAAAAAGGAAAACTTTAATACAATATCATTAACCATTATTTGGCGCTTTATCTGTTAAAAACCCCGTTACGCCACTATTAACCTTTATTTAGCGTTTTGACGTACTCGGGTACTTTTTAAAAAGCGTCCTATTATGTATAAAGCTTCGTAATTACCAAGTTTCGGAACCCTTTATTGTGACACATCTAATTTTCGACAATCCACACCGCTCGCCTTAGTAGGAGCGGTTACGTATAAAAATCCACATCTCTCGCCTTAATAGGAGCGGTTACATATAAAGTAAACAAACCAATTACCCTACCAAATTCGGTTACGGAATAAGTAATCAAACCGATTTCCTCTACGAAGTTTTGTTACGACACGCCAATCCGAACCGATCCCCAAATACCGGATGATATAATTATACTCCCTTACCTTACCCACTTTCCCACGTCTGCCCCACGTTCACCCTATGTATTTTACATTTAGTATTTGTAACGTTTTAAATCTTTGTAACTATTTGATTAATGTAACATTACCAAGCGTTAACAAAACTAATTTAAAACGACTGACTAGTTCGTAGTTATATCTTATTCGAGTATTGTTTAAAGTTTACTTATATTAACAAGCGTTTGTAAGCCTTTTTTTTATCTACTTCAATTGTTTTATTTACTTTAAATTTTCTGCTTGTAGGTATCCAAATTTAATTTTGGTTTAAAATTACCAATTTAAACCATTCTATTATACCACATACATATAATAACCAGTTACCCCAAGACAATTTCAACTATAAACCCAAGACTAATAACATCGAAAGAAGCTAACTTTTATTTAGATTACCTGTTCGAATATATGGAAATAAGAAAGGTTATAATGTATAAAATTGACCAGAGATTTTAAGACAATACTATCGATTCGCCAGTTAAGTAACGAGAACTTTATATTGAAAACACATATATTTTAGCCGTTATAATTCGTTATTCGGAGGAGAAAATCTAAGGACCTAACTTATTAAACGATTTTTATAAAATAATTCGAATTGGACGTTAGATATGTGGTAAATAGTAAATCTTATCATTGTTAAAGCCTTACTGATTCAGCTAAAGATCAGAGGTATTAATACCCTAGGGGATAGGAATGGTCGCCTTATAAAAGCTTTATTCGAAAGAGTATAACTTATAGACGTATAATATTAAAAAGATAAAAATTTGCACCTAACTGAATTTGTAAAGGGGTGTTACTTTACGGATTACAATGGAATTTTATTGAAAAGAAAAAGACGAGTTGTAAGACGACCTAATTCTATGTCTGTACCTTAAGAAAAGAGCTAAGAGAAATAAAAAAGATCATAGTCCTTATTTATTACATAAATACAATATACAACTATACCGGCACCTATTATGAAAAAAATTAAACACTAAATTACTTCCCTAGTATTAAAGATAACCTGATCGCTTATAATGGCATCGGCCGAAATAAAATAAGAAACCTGATCCAGGAAATAACGATCGGCCGGAATATAAAAAACAACCCGTTCCAGGAAACAAAAAGCGTCATAAAACGCTAATACGTACTCTATGAACCCATATCCATTAACCACGATCCTTATCGTAATCTCCCACTATATCGCTTCCCTATGGATAGAAGTAACCTTATAGAATTAACCAACTTTACCAGATTATGGGATAGGGATAACAATCATAGCGACGAGCCGTACGACGGATTTAACAATGAAATACGCGTTATACTTAATACGTGTAAAAGATAAGATATTAAGCTATCCTAAATTTGTATTATTTCACCAGATATACTTTCTAGATAAATTAAGGAGTTGTATATTTACTATTTTATACTGGTAGATACATTTGCGAAGTGTTACAACCGCCTTAAATTTTATTTCTATACGGAGATTAATTACGCACTTTACGATAAAAACTGGATTAATACGACTAGGAAATCCGTAAAAATCGAGTAGGAAAACACTGATGGAAACTTATAAGAAATCCAAACTGCCTTATCAGCTAAGTTCTGAAAGTATTAGGTGGCCCTTAAACCGAAATATAAAGGCGACAAATTATTCATCTAAGTAATAATAAACGCCCATCATAAAAACCCGGATTTTAACTTTACACTTTTCAAACCGGAAAAGGATTTAAAGGCCTTTTATATAAGTTTTAAAATATAGTTTTAAACGTTTATACACTAACAAACGAGCTTTATATTAGTATTTGTAACTGACTAATTTAAAGGTGAAGGCTAAATTACCAAAATAAACCTCGTCAAAACTATATACTACGTTTTAAATCGAATATTTATGGTTTACTTAAGGTAAAACAAACGCTTAAAATACAAATATTAAGGGGGAAACTCTGGCGATAAGGTATATAGACGATTATTCGAAAATAATAAAAAGAAGTATCAATATTATAGTAGTACTTACGAAAAGAAATACGAAGCCTTATAAATTGATAAAAGCGATGTATCATATATAGCAATATCGACTACTCATTTATAAACCACTTCGCTTACGAGTAAATTCAAACTAAGAAAATAATTTTATGCCGAGTATAAATTTGAGGATTGAATAAAAGCTAATTTAAAACGTACATATTTGTGTACGAAGGTATAAAGAACGGATTCGACGTCTACCTTTACGAAAACATATCCGGAAAAAACGAACTTATATATAATAATGCCTACCTATTAAATCACGATGATAAAAACGCCTAACGTATTTTCGCCGGCTTATAAAACACCTCCTTTATAAATATTGTCAGCTTAGATTATATAAACGAAGGGTTTAATACCTATATGACATTGTAATTTACACTTTTTAATAAATACGGAAATAGGTTTTAAGGTATTATACCTGAAATTAACGTAGCCAAAATTACAAGTTGGAAAACGGCAATTCGACGCGCTTACGGCAAAGTTTCCAAAGTTTCGGTTAAATCGTATAGGAAAACATCGAAAAGTTTTATTTAGTAAAAGTAAAGCGTTATCGTTTGGAAATGTCGTTATTAATACGCGTTTTAAACCTACTAAATTCTACGTAATGGACTTTGAAATACCATTTTTGTTCTCATTAGCCGATATAAATAAACTCGAAATTGAAGTTCGAAATACGACTAATTAATGTATCCGCGCCTTAGATAACGTATCCGTACTAATTCGACTTGAATTAGGCTATTTTTAATTTTTCCTGAAAATACTTATAATTAACGTTATCTACTTAATTAAGCCTAAATTTCGAACTTTATACCAACGATTTGAATATCCGGTTATAAAACGCCTTTTACGCTTACTTTATGCCATAGGCGATACGAATATAGGAAAAGATGTATTTAAAGTTATCGAAAAGTTTTTCCATAAGTGTTAGTTCTACTTAGAAGCCTTACGACGGTTTAAGTTCCGCTTTCAAAACAATATAAACTTTAACTACGAAGTAATTTTCAATATTATATATTTAAATAGTTAACCGGTCCTTTGTACCGTCAATGCAGCATCTTCGTTTTGAATCGCCGAATTTATATGGAGCGCTTTAGTTATAAAATATTAGGACGCTTTGGTTAACTAGTGGTTGAACTTTTACTTAAATCCCTTAAACTAAATTATACACGATGTCAATACTATTTTCGACTTTATCAAATATCGAATGAAAGCTCGAATGACCGGTAATAAATATAAATGAATTTTATTGAAAGCCCTATAGGGTATTGAAAAGTATAAACGTTATTATGAACCGTTTAAAAAAGCGTATATATTATTATTGAAGATTTTACAAGGTATTTTTTTCAAGAAATTTATCGTTTAGATAATCGTTAATGCCGTTAATTACACTTTTAGCCTAAGTAGACTTATTCTTACACTCCTTGTTTTTAATATCTATCCGAGAATCTATATTAACTTTACCTTATTACTGTTATAATGTAAATAGCTAATGTTGTAACGAAATTTATAACAATACTACGCTTTTTACGGACGAAAAAACGATATGTTTAAAACATTGGTTATGAGGAAAGGCCTACGCGAAAATAACGTTTTAAATTTACCATTAAAATTTGAAATTTTGTTGGAAAAACGGAGTATAAATGAATTGGCTTTTAAAAGATTAACAGGTTTGAAGACTATAATGTATTCATTAACCTATTAAACGATATAGATTCGTTTCGCTAAATAATGGTACGCGAATACAAAAAAGAGGTGAAAAAAATCGATCCGAAATAGTATAACGAATAAAACCACCCGTAAGGTATTACTTAGAACAACGGATTTAAACAGAATTTGATTTAATCTTTCCCCTAAAAACAAAATTTCGGTCCAACTACGCTAAATGAAAGCGGCCCATTAATATTAACCCTATTAGAACCTCGTTTCCAAGGGTGCACCCTCAGTTTAAAAATTAAGAAACGCCTTAGAAACTTTACTATGGACTTTTTTATTACGTAGAAAGAAATAACAAACCGCGAGCTTAACCTAAAGCTCCTCTACGAGGGTACTATTACAACCCTCAGTGCACTATTCGTATAATTCACCTAAAGGGAAATCTTATCCTTAATGGATTAAAGCTTATTTCGTTTTAAACATTTCGATCCGGTTATTCACAGTATTCATAAAATTTTCCTAAACCATTTAGAATACGAAATTAAATACAAAATCAGAAAATTTTACGAGAAAACCTATTTAGTTATTGAAAGATACAATGAAAAAGGTAAAAAAAACCATTATAACCTAATCGTTCACACTATAACAGGTTAGTTACCATTTGATTTTTGTATTCTCAGCTTCATTTAACAGATCGTATAACCTATATATCGAACTCCGAGATATTACATATATATATACCTAATTTAAATAATAGCTTAAACAACGGATTTATGCCCATAAACCAAAAGATTTTAGGTAAAACAACTTACCCGAAACGATTTTACGTATTATAAAACCACTTTATGGCTTAGCTGAAACTGGTGTTTACTAGTATAATATTTATGAAAGGTATTATAAAAAACGATTCGAAATAACTAGCTTTATCTTTGACCCGTATTTCTTAATATCGATAGCCTGATTGAAGGGTTTTATACTAATAGATATATAGAAAAATGACACTTTAACGTTATATAACACCTCGGTTTCCGCTTTGAAAGAAAGGAAAATTTTAAAAGCCGGTTTAAAAGCGAAGCCTAAAATTTACCTGATAGAGGACCATATAATCGATTTTAATAACGTTACTATTATCTTTTAGAACGACGTTTTGAGCGTTGTACAAAAGGAATAATTAGATAAATTTGTCTTTATCGTTTTAAATAGCGTAAGATGAGCTAACGAATACAAATATTAACGCGTACGTAACGTTTAGGTCGTTCTTATAGTATAACTAAAGGCTGTATTTGACCTTTTTATTGTAACGTAATGCCAAACCGATCCGACGGATAATATATACAAGGCGCTTAATAAAAGTTTTTTATGATAATGACACAATCTAAAGCGCGACTTACAATTTATACCGTTATATATACGTATTGTAAAGCCTTTTATTTTGACTAACAGCTCTTTTGTTAAAAATAATGATTACAATTCATAAGTTGTCTTTGTTTTAATTTTCGGTAACGAAATACCAGGTCTAAACCGTTTTACGCTTTATAAAAATATTATCTATTAAAGATTTACCAAGTATAAAAGTGTTACGAAAAGCTTTTTAACGTTAAAAATCTATAATAAAGTTAAAAGCTTCGATTTAAATATTATTATAGAGATAACGGTTCGGATAATTATTTTAACCTTAATTTAAGCCCTATTTTCCTTATTATATATATTAATTCATTTTTTCTTTATTAGTGCCTAGTTAAATTAGGTACAAAAAATGAAAAAAGTTTGATAATCGACATTATAACTTTAGGTGAATTATATAAACGACATAGAATCGAGGAAATAAGGTAAATCGATGGTAAATTTAACCTAGTAAACGAAATAACTAAGGTTACATTTAATAAGGCCTTAGAAACACTTATATCGACAAATATACTGTTTATTAAAGTCGTTAGAAAAGTTTTATGCCCCTAATAAGTTATTACACTATTTTTCGCTAACTTAAATTGGCCCGTACTATATTATTTACACCGATCCACGATTTTACCTTTATTTAACCTAACCATTTTTTACCGATCCTAATATCTTAATACTCTTTATTTTATACGCTTTAACGCGACTAAATATTTTGTTTAATTTTTATTTATTTAATCCTATTATTCGCACTAATGATATTCCTACATTTATTTTACTTTATGATATTGCGCTTGTTTTAATATATCATTCTCTCATTTTATATGTTTCAAGTTTATTATTTAACAATTATTTTAAAAAAAGCTATAATATTACTATACAACGTATTATATTATAGCTGGATACGCTTACCCAGCCCGGGGGTATTTATTTACTAATAAAGGGAAAGGATAACGTTGTCGCGTCTTTACTGTCATCCCCGCTACCTTCTCCCTTTGTATTAGCGCTACCGCTATTACCGTTATCGACGTTATTAGCGCTAATAAGGATGTAACTCAACGCCTTATTAGTTATACCTTTAGGAAAAGGTATAAAGGAGGAATTGCCCTCTTTACGGCAACGTGTAATAACGTTATCAAATTCGCCTATGTAATATATATATAAGCCTCGTTTCTAAACGACAATGACGGCTGTTATCTTTCTAAACCGTAGGTTAACGCTTATTATTAATTAATATCGGCTTATTTTGGTTATTTACAACAACGTTTGTTTTTCGAATCGCTTTAAATAATATATTTCTAATAGAGGAATTTTTTAAGGTTTAGATAAAATTTATGAAAAATCCGATGGGCGTATAATACGGTTTCGGTTTACAGCCTTAAAACTATCAGAACTGGGGCATACGAATTGCTTGTCTGTTCGTAACGGTGGTAACGGGTTAAACGACACCCGTTTTTGGAATAATCGCTAATAAACTTACCTGTGGCCGCAGACGCGATATACAATACATAGATTATATCTATTAACGTCCCGTGGCTATGGATCCGGGTACGTTGCTTTAACGTCTTATGCGTTAAAAAGGCCTCATAGCGTACCTTAATGATATGGAGCTCGAAACGGCGAAACAGATCCATCTCGTACTCTTTATTTAGGAAAAAGAGGATTAAAAGTATACGAACGGACGGATTAAGAGAATACAAACCTTAGCATAACTACTCCAGGTTTTGCTTACGACGTAAAAGGAATCTTACGGTAATAATGTTTTTACCCGTAAGGGGAGGGTGAGGTTTATAACTTGAGGAGCCCCTCGTTCCTCCCCTTAATATTTAAAAAAGGGAAAGGGGGAGGAAGGGGAAAAGGGGGTCTTAGCGGCGGCGGTAAAAGGGGACGAGGCAGCGGCAACAAAGTTAGGCAACATGGCGGTGGCGGGGCTGGGCGACGTGGCAGCGGCGGTCGAAGAGGCCGTAATTAATAATATAGTGCTCGAAGAGAGCAGGCTATTACTACTGGCAGTGTTAGTATTGTAAACGACGGCAGTAACAACGGCGGCGGCACAGCGGGCGCGCGCTAAACGGCGCCTTGCGGACCTAAACTTATGTGGTATTTGTTCGAAGAAAAGGTTAGTATATATGTATTGGCCAAGTAACCTAAACATTAAAGTGGATTGGTTTAGTTGGATGGAATAGTGATTAAATTAGGGTGTGGACATATATCGGTTTGAACTACATGCTTTTAAAACAAAAAGAAAAAAAGTTTTATTTAGATTGATGACAATATATCTTTTTATATTAACTAAAAACGTAATTACGTAAATACTCATACATAATAGCCTCTATGTAATTAATCCTTATAAAACCTTTATAGGTACCTTTATTAATTACGAAAAACGCTATTACTAATTATAACGCCCCTATTTTGGCTATATTAACTAGGGTCGAATTATAATTACCACATGGCTAGGCTTTACTAATTTCAACCGAATTATAACCACTACCGCAGCCAAACCCTGCTAAACCTAGCTGAACTTGCTAATTTAGACCTTTTGCAATTAATACGACAATAATACTATTACTACAAAAACTTGCTAATTTGGATCTTTTGCAATTGATACCGCAATAATACTGTTATTACGAAAACTATAGATTTAGATTTTTACAACCGCACTGTTATTACAAAGCACTATATAAAGGAGAAATAAAAGATTACTTGTGTGGATATTACTATATACCCTCATAGATAATATACATAGTTTTAATAGCATTATACTATATTATAGGGTATACTCCTGTAAAGTGCACGATAACGTGTCACACTACAGGCTATCCTTTTGCAAGACGCAAAGCGTATTATGTATGGATCGGTCTAGAATGGCTATACCAAACCGAACATCAATATATGGATCGGTTTGAAATGACTATACCAGACCGAACGGCAATGCGTGGAGCGGTCTGGAGTGGTACGCGCCGAGCGAGGGCTTATAAGCCCTCACTCGTGGCGTACACCTCTGGATGCTTCTTGAGCATCTTCATCTTTTATACTACAGCTACCAATCTAACGAATACTCTTCTCTAAACCTATTTTTCACGTGAAATACTAGGTCTGGGACCTTACCGACAGGTATACTTCAAATGCTAACAATGGTAGTACTAAATCGTAAAAACTAATAATATCGTTAGTAATATTTACTACGATTCATATTTTTATCTTTGAATTTGTAAAATTATCGATAATCGATGTAAAAATATTGTAAACTTTACGAAAAACCGTATATGCTTTTTCAATCTCCCCAATACTATAGTAAACCTTAATGAAAACTTATTCAAACTGAATTACTATCAATTTAACATTAACTTGAAATTCTATCATGGTAATATTGATACCAACATCGAAAATTAACATGTTTAAAAGTCCTAACGTATTTATATATACGGTTTGCAAAGTTTTTCATGTTTCTTTCGCTATATTAATGAAAAGACCTTATCACAGTAAAACTATACTATGTAGTTACAATGTAAATTAAAGGATTACCGTTCAACTAAACCTAATTAAAGAAAACTTTAAAATGAAAGGCTTAATTTTCTTTCAATGTGAATTTAAACCTAGGGGGGGTTCGAAAATACATGGAGCAATAATTACAAAGCTTTTCAATCGCTTTTAATATGTATAAATTTACATCTTTATAACCAGCTATTTTAAAAACTTTATACGGCCTATTAATTATGGAGTGATTGAACCATCGGTATAATTAACAAAGTTCACGCTTCGTCAAGTTGAATACCGTTACCTCTAGCCCTTGAAGGTGAAACTATAAGTATTTTCATTTTGTATTAAGTAGGAACCTTTAGCCGTTACTTTGAACCAGTTCGTAAATTTGAATATCTACGTTAACACCAAAGTTCTTTATATCTTTCAAGTAAAGAGAAATAATTGTAAGGGATTGTAAAATGTAAAAAATCATAAGTCCAACGATTATAATTATAGTTGTCGATTTGGGTAAAGAGATTTTTTTCCCCAAACTAAATTCAACTTGTACCTTACTAGTATCCATATAGTTAAATTTCTTAACTATTAGAATGGCGTTCAAGTTTAGTGCGGTAAAAGTTAACTATACTAACTGCAAGTTAATTGTAGTAGAGTGCTTAATTTAATATAGGGTACGATCCAAGCAATTCTTTATACAAAGTAGTAAGCAAACCGGCTAGCGATGTGCGAAACGTAGAAGAAACAACGAATCCACCACCTAACCTTTGCAATACTACTGTTCATTCGACCACACTTCGAATTTGAAACGTTGTAATGTCTAAAGTTCTATCAACAGTAATTATATTAGTATCCCTTCCCAATATAAAGTACAATAAATAAACTCTTATTAGACAGCATATTACTATAATATTTAATATAATACTTTAAAAGACTTGCGTCGCATAACGATATCGAATAATAAACAAATATATAGCTTCGAAATGGTTATTACTATAATGATGGTAACGGTTTTTACCTATCCAGCATCATAAAAAAAACGTGGTCAGCTAGTTATTACATTATTTCAAAACCAAAACTATTATTTTCATACCAGCCAATAACCTTGTACATATATTTCTTATTTTTAGTTTATGTACCTTCAAAGTTTATAACGCGTTTTATGTATTACTATTTAAAAATGAAGAGATATATAGTATAATATCTAGCCTGTTTCAATCGGCATTCGACAATAATATAACGCGTTAACTAACAATCTTATTATTCGTATATCTAACACCGTTTGGTCTTATTTTAAGGAAATTAACAGGGATAACATGAAATATTTGAGCTAAAGTAGCCTTCTCTTTACATACGTTACGATTCCAGTTTTCAATCCAAAGTTTTTTACTAATCGAAATACCTTAACCTACTATACTTATAGTCTATACAACAGGTGTACGAGTTGTTTTTATCGTTATAGTTAAAGTCATAAGTTTAAGGGTATATATTAGCTAAGCTTAGCACTCATGTTGTTATAGTCGTAAATGAAAAACGAAATTACCTAAAAAAAAAACTATATAATTAGTACTAAAACACTATAAAACGTATTTAAACTCCTAATAATCCGTAATAGCTTAGCAGACTTACTGGTGTAAAATGTCTTATATAGCTCCCATATTCTTTATCTATTATTAGCAAAATATTAGCTTATCAAACATCGAATTAAAAAAGAAAAATTCTGACTTTTTTATACTATAATATATATGACTACTTAATGATATTCCAACTTATACAATCTTAGGCGAGGTTGATATTATATTCGAAGTAACTATGAAAATTATTACAAATCTCCCACCGCAAGGAACGATTCATAAAGTACCGAAAATATCAATCCTTAACTTAACCAATGATGATACTAGGAAATAGCGAGTGAAAACCTAATAACTTAATTCCCAGTTAACGTCAAGTTTCAAAGATAATCGTTACTTAATATCCAAAAAGTTATACGGCTTACCGTTATACATTTTCTTACTACCTTAAATCTTTACGAATGTTATTATTGTTACGTAGTCCGTATCTACCATAGCAATATTACGAGGGGTTAAACAGACATCTGAGTTCTACTGAGGTAATGTAAACTTGGCGTACTTGAGCCTCACAATTGTCCTTGAATAACTTCCTTTTCACGATCCTCGACCCCCGTCGCAAATCAAGGCTGAGGTCCCTCGAGGACCACATTCAGTGACAAGATGTACCATCTGGCTAAGGGTCTTTACCTGCTGGCCACCAGCAAGGAAGGTTCGCAAAGTCCCGTCTCCGGCCCACACCCGCCTCGCGGAGAGTCCCAAAATGCTGACCACCTCACCGCAGAGTACTCCGTGATCCTGCTCGGCCTCGACAACGCCGGCAAGACCACGTTCCACGAGCAGGTCAAAGCGCTTTTTCAGCCCGGCAACCCCGAGCCCAAGCTCAACACCGTGCCCACCGTCGGCCAGAATGTCTCGACCATCTCCTGCCCGGACATGTACCTGAAGATCTGGGACGTCGGCGGCCAGCTCACCCTGCGCAAGCTGTGGCAAAGCTACTACGCCTCCTGCCACGCCATCATCTTCATCATCGACAGCACCGACATCGGTGACGGGAATCTCGAGCACGACCACTCGGGCCGGCTGGACGAGTGCCGGCTGGTGCTGGAGGATGTCCTGCAGAACAGTGAGACGGAGGGCGTGCCGGTGCTGGTGCTGGCGAACAAGCAGGACCGGGAGGACTGCGTTGAAGTGGTGCGGATCAAGGAGGGGTTGGTGAAGAAAGTGTTCGAGGGCGAGAAGGCGAACGGGATCCGGGACTCGCGTGTGCTGCCTGTGTCGGCGTTGACAGGGACCGGAGTCAGGGAGGCAATTGAGTGGGTGCGTTCGAGGGTCAAGTGGAACAAAGAGTCGAGAGCACCGGTAATGCGGTGACGGTGGCGTGCTTGTGGATGGCGTCTAGGAGTTAAAAGGAAATCTTCAGCTCGGTTACAGGAAGCATCGGCTCTCGCGATTCAAGGGATTTGAAAGACATCTACAAATCAGATACCAGCAGTCATCGATTGCAATTTCAAGAGCTGTCACGCTGATGCTGGGAGAGACACTGAGTTACAGGATGTGGAATAGGCGGGTTCAGTCCCCTGGGTATCATGATGTTGTCTTAGCCTCGACCTGCCTCGCATTCTCAGATGACAGCAACTCTGCGATCAATCCGCCCTTATCTTTCCTCTTGACATCGTCCGCAAGCCTCGCATCCACCAGCGTGGAGAACTCCTTGGCCTTGGTCAGCGCCAAGTTAGCACACTTCAACAGCAACACTGCTTCCGTCGGCGCGCCGCCCAGCTTCGCGATCTGGCAGATCTCGCCATGCCTGTTCAAGCTGAGGGTGCAGCTGCCCACGCGCACCTGCTCCTCGACCCAGCTCGCATCCACCAGCGCGATGCCCGCCCCATCGCCAAAGAAGCTAAACGTCACGCAGAACGGCGAGTGCAGCCAGCCCAGCGGCACCGGCTCGCGCTCCGCGGGCGTGTACACCGTCAGCGCCGCGCCCGCCATGCCTGTGTCGGGCTTGCGGAAGTGGCGCAGCGCGGCGACCACGGCGAGGCAGGCCGCGTCCGTGAGGTTGCCGTCGTGCGCGAGCACGTGCACGTCCACGCGCACGGCCCAGCACATTTGGCCCGCGACCAGGCAGAGCGACTCGACGTCGAGCGCGCCAGAGCGCCGCACCGTCTTCTCGAGCGTGCGGGCGAGAAGGACTTCGGTCTCGGAGGGGCGGTTGACCTCGAAGGCGGGCGAGGCCATGGGGCTGAGCTCGATTACGATGTTGAAGAGGCCATCGAAAGGTCGGTCGGGGTAGGGGACTGTGACTTCGGCAGAGGTTTTGGCAAAGATTCTTTCAGACAATTGATGTTAGCATGCGTATTCTTCGAGTAAGGTCAGTACAAAAGAAGATAGAGCGAACGTGCCTCGTCTTGCCCAGTTGCACCTCCGCGGTGCCGTACTCGTCCCCAAAGCTGAGCTCGATCGGTCGGTACTCATCGGCGGCGCGGTTGTCGAGCCGCAGATTTTCTTGCAAAGCTTTTGTGACGAACTGCTTCTCGTTCAGAGATGGCTCTGCTTCGCGGGGCATCTTGTGTATATTCTGCCCAGCAACCTTCAGGTGATGCCGCACATGCCTTGGTCTCCCGTTACGCGGCGCGGGGTTTATTGGGCCTTTTGGTTCTGAACCTTTTCAGAGGTGGAAGACCGTAGCGACAGGGATCTTGTGCCGTTCGGGCACCCCGGGATGCTGCTTTGATACCAGGTATTTTTTTTTTTTTTTTTTTTGTTACTCCGACGACGCAGTGTACCGGCCGTTGGCCTGTGGTTCTTGGATGGTTCCTAGCTTCAGATTCAGATCACTAGTATTGAAGTGATAAATCTTGTAAGCTGGTAGAACGTCTGTATTATGAACAAATAACTAAAAGATTATAGTTGAGGTCTCTTGATTAAATATCATGAGGAATACAGTTAGTTTTGTTTTGTTTTGTTTTGTGTGTATATATTTTACTATCACCGGGCAGCGCCCTCTATAAAGTATGGCACTTGCTACTACGAAATAATCCCATAGATACTAGTGGGAAGAATCGCAACCCAGGGTTCTTATAAAGGTCCTAAGTAAATGCCAAGGCCTTTAGGCTATTTATATAGGCAAGACCTTAGAGTATCCTATAATTCAAAGACTCGTAGGTGTGTGAATTGTAGCCTTTAATCGAGCCGAAAGACGCGGCCTAGTTAGTCCCTACTCAAAACTTGCTTATGCTAGAGATACAACTAAATAACCTTTAAGGAAAAGAACCATATAAAAAAAACATATAGAAATATAGCCTATGAAAAGATGAAAGTAAAAGGTATTGTAATCGCATATATTATTAGATACTATAGAGTGTTATTAAAGAACCTTTATCTATCCAGTAATATGTACATCGCATATATAAAACAAATAAAATAAAATTTTCAATGAAATAAACCTTTATTCATATCCTTTTCTTTTATATAATATTTAAAACCGATTCCGTAAAAATAAGCGACTTTTATATTCTATGATTGCCATTTATATGGGTCCTAATACTAATGTAAATAGTAGCGTTATCTAGAAAAAGACAGATGGCTTATATGTACGCAATTATAATATGCGTTGCGTACATATGCTATTAAACGCCTATATCGAACCTCTAATATCTTTAAGGCCTCAATAAGTTCCTGAGTTTCCTTTCTTTAACTTTAACTTTCTTATCCTTGATTCATTTACCTTTACCTATCTTATCATTGCTTTATAAACCTAGTTTTATATAGGTTCCATTTGATCCTCTTAAGCGAAATCGAATAACGGAGTTCATACCGATAACGGGAAACCGGAAAAAAAATGTATTTATTACATTTGTAAAAGCTTTCGTTAATTGCGTATATAAAGGCTTATAATTAATAGGCGATAGCTACTAAATATAAAGGCGGGTATATTTTCGTCATCACTATTACTGCTGAGCTATGAATAGCCTACCGCGCTAGCGTCGCCATCAAAGCGTCAGCTAAGCGCCTAACGACCCTCCAGTAGCTTTTTTGTACCGCTATCAAGGTAATAAAGGGCAGCGCCGTATAAGCTTCAGTTTCGACACTACTAAATGGCCGGAATACTGTACCAATGTATTTATCCTCTTGTGACGACGAAAGCACTAATAATAACAGCGATAAAAATGAAAATAATGGCTATAAAACGGGCTAAATTAAAAATAAGCCCGTCGCATATACCTTTGCTATTACCCCTACCACTTTCTTTTCTATTTTTACCAATCTAGCTACCGCCCCCACCTAGCACTACCCTTTTCTAAGGGAGTTGGACATAACAAATAAAAGCCTTTGAAATATTCGTAAAAATCGTAATAAATTTATTAAATATTTCAGGTTTATAGTTTATAATGGGTTAATACTATTATTACTGCGTTGTTATTAGCGTTGTTGATAACACTGACGTTAATAATAACGTATATATAATTGACGGGCATAAAACACAAATGTAACCAACAGACATGAAACTTGAGTATTACTATCGAGCGTTAAACACATGCTTCGATAGGTTTTAATTCAATTCATGGTATTTAAAAGAAATATTTCTTTACGTTGGTAGAGCTTTATTGTTACAACATAGTCGATTCGAAATTGGTCAAAGTAACTAGTACTGCATTGAAAGTGTTTAAATGTATTATTCTAGGTTTGGCAGACCACTAACCGATCTGCACACTAATTTGTATAGCCAATTGCTTGGCTTGTGCTCTAGTCTGAAGTAGGTGCATATTGTACATGACTTGCAGCTAATATAGTAGGCTCTCAAAACAATACACTCAACTTACGGTCAGTGTGGTCAACTTTACTATAAGTAAAGCTGACTTACTGCACTACAATTACTACTATTCTAATATGTTACATGAATAAAGGTTCGGAAATTTTCAAAATCCGATTTTTTTACGGATACAAATTTCGTGTATTCGTTCATTTAGAGGCTTTCTAAATAAAGGGGGCTACAATTTCTAAACCTTTAAAAAAGCCGGTTAGTATATTGAGTCCATGTTACTCGGTTTTCTAATATATAATAAGCAACATCCATCCGAATTCAAGAATCTAAAACCTTTATAATACGACGTAAAATACTTATATTCGTGTCTTATTCTTAGGAATCGGTATAAAAAAACTGTAATAATGGTAGTAGAAAAAAACAGCTTTTATAATACGTTTTGCTAAATTCTAGTCCAGTTTTCATTGAATATGCGAATCTTTATCGTTTATATAAATGGGATGGATTTTTTTTATTTTTCATTGCAGCAATTCTTTTTAATTTCTCTTAACCTTGAATTTAATATGGATCTAACAACGTAAGCTAATATAAAATCGTTGTCGTATAAGCAAGTATCGTTCTTAAATCTTTCATTTACAAGCTTATTAACGATTTTGTTTCCGACAATACTCATACATCTAAAACTTCATTTAACCGTTAATAATCGTTTTACAACGTTAATTTCCCTTAAATTGGAATTTAATATAGATATAACACCGTAAGTCAATATAAAATTGTCATTGTATAAGCGTGTGTAGTTTTTAATGCTTTCATTTACAAACTTATTAACGATTTTCCTTCCGACGATACTTATATATCTAAACCTTCATTTAACCGTTAATGATCCTTGTAAAATCATAATAACGATAGGACATTAGTTGTACGCTCATTAGAAAGAGGTGATAACATCGTTTTTTAACCCCTATATTACAAAAATACTATTTAAATATACTGTGATTTCTCCTAAGGAAACGCATAAAACCATTTTTAAACCCATGAATACTCTGATAAACTTTACTTTAAAAATGTAAATAATAAGATTGAAATTGTCAGATCCGGTTATAATAATAATATTGTTACAGAAAATCGTATATCTATAACTAACAAACCTCTATCTATCTTAATATTACTCTAACCTATTAGTAAAACTCGTAATGTAAATATCATCTAGATTAACATATTATGTATTTAAATTCATAATATGTATCTCTTTAAATAATAGTTTCATAGAGTTTTTTATAAACCCGGAAGCAAATTGTAAATGTTTAAATGAAATGCGTGAAAGGGTAGAAATACTTTGTTTATAGTAATTAAATATAACTGAAAATATACTATTACGTGTTTCATATGACTAGGTCGTAATGGATATCTTGTATCGAAAAAAATCGTATAATAATGCTGTTCTAGTCATGTGAAACCGTATAAATCACCTAAATACAAGTTAATATAACCGGGTAGCCCCAAATACTAGTATCTCAGGGTTTCGTTACGTAGCCTTTAATGACGAAGCAATTTATACGGTAATAATACAACTAATGAAGGGGTAGCTAAGGTTGATGGTTTTTGAACGGAAGGTAAATTAAAATAGCTATTACTCCAAAGTTATTTTGCTAAAGAGCAGGTTCGCATTCCTGATAATGATGATATTAGGCGAAATCAAATATAATAATAACTGTATTTACCGCAACAATAAAGAACATAATCTCATTTTCTAACCCCTCTTGATTACGAACCATATAGCAGCTTTCGACGTAATAAATGAAAATAAACAACACTGCAAAAACGATAACTGTTTTGAAAAAATACGGCGAAAATCTGTGTTTTATACAAAATGGTACTGTATAATACCACGCGACTTTCAAAGATTTATCCAAGCGTTTTCCAACTTAAACGCACCTTAATATAACCTAGTAGATCCAAAACTCTAACCATTGCAAACTAAGAATTTCAATATTCGAAAAATGGTTTACAATCAGGAAAACCGGCGTTACACGAACTAAAATGGGCAACTTACTGTATTTTAGTAAATCGAACAAAATTCGATGACTGGTAATATAAAAAACCTTAAGCTTTACAAAAGCGAAAACAAATTCAATATCAATTTCTTATGAATCTACTTACCACAATTATTGTAAACCCCAAAAATATTAAGAAAAATTTAATATCCAGATAGATGAAACCTCATTAAAGTGAATGAGAACCCCATTTAAATAAATTTTAAAGTAATTTAACATGTAGATCATATATAAAACCAGGTAAAATGAAAAACTTTATCAGGTTTCATAATTATTAGAATAGTAGTCAACTGCAGTATATTCAAGTTAATTATAATGATTGTAGGTTGATTGTATTGACTGCAAGTTAACTGTATTGTTTGCGGGTTGACTGTATTGACTACGAGTTAAGTATAGTAGGTGACCAATTCAAACCAAAGCACAGGCCAAGAAATTGGCTATACAAATTAGTAGGTAGACCGGCTAGCAGTCTGCCAAACTTAGAAGTAACACATTACTACTTTTAATGCAATACATTAGTTACTTCGACTATGATTCGAATCGACTACATTGTTACGATAAAGGCTTATCAATATTAATTAGTGCTTATTGAGTTATACATAAATAATTTTATTGTCTGACCTACAAAGGTATGTTAAGTAGGTGCCAAGTAGTGATAACAATGAAGATACCAAGGATGACTAGAAATTTTTGCAGAGGTCCTCTATGCAGTACTTATGTATACGGTCCGTGAACGGTTCATTATGTGCTCTTATACGAGACGATTGTGAACCGCGCCCGGACCACGTTCAGGCCGGGTATTATACATCTCGTTACGTATATAGTTGCGTAATTGATAAACTTAAATGCTAATGATCTAAGTTTATAATATACCCATGCCCTTTTATAGAAAAAAGCCGCTAAAGTCGGATTCATCATCCTACCAATTGAAAAATACGTACGTACCATATTCACGCGTAGCGCGAATTGGGCGTGAACCGGGTGCGATACGTATAATGTTATCGTTTAATTAGAACGGCGCCACATAACTTTATATATTAATGACATTTTTACCGATTTCTTGCCACCCACATATACGAAAATGTTATTTACCATTATTTGAAATTTATTCTGACTTTCTCTTTTTCCTTCGTTAATTGTCTTTCCTCGTTTAATTTGAGCTAATTTTTCTTATAATAACTTAATTTTGGAACGTTCTTTTCCAATTTTCATTATAATTTATATCAACTGTCGACATCCTAATAACATTTTCTCTATTGATTACTTTTAATTTAACTTATTTTTAAACCCCCTCACTTTTATATAACCGATATTGTTAATAGATTCAATTTAATTTACGCTACCGCTGGTGTTTATCATAAAGATCATGAACTACCCCGCAAGATGTATTATCCATTTGTATCCTCATAGCTCTATTACCAATCATTTCCTAAAAACCCCTCGCATAGTAAGGAACCTATTTGTATTAAATAATGACAAGGATGAAGTTGAATTTCAACTTTTTTAAGTTAAACTATCTGTTAGGATATCAGTTAAATTCAGTAAAGTTCAGTCAACTCAACTTTCAGTTTAGTTGATTGTACTGACTGCAAATTGGCTGTAGTTTGTGGGACTACACTGCAAGTACAGTACAGTAGGCGCCCACTTCAAAATAGGGTACAAGCCAAATCAGTTTTCCATACAAATTAGCGTGCAGACCGGCTAGCGGTCTGCCAAACTTGGAACTTATACCTTAACCACACAATCGATTTCAATACAACACCAGTTACATCGACCACAGTGATTCGAATCGACTACATTGAAACGATAAAGGTCTACCAATACTAATAGGTTCTTATTAGGTTAAGCATAGATAAGCCAAGTATAAAAAGAAGTTACTTTATGGTTATGTTTTACGTTAAATAACGGTTAAGGGTAGAGGAAAGGTTTTTGCGAAGCGCTTTTATAGTATTTTGTTAGATTTCACAGCAATATATATAGAAGGCTTTTGGATTGTATTAACTATCGCGGCAATTTAAGAGCATATGTCGGTATCGCTATTGAAAATATTAAGAAATCTTCATTGATTCTTTTTGAAGGCATTAAGATTAACTATTTAAAATTCTTAAAGATTACTAAGTTGGCAAGTTGGTTAACAGCTAAGTTGGTACTATTGCGGATACTATTATTGCGCGTATCACTATTACAAATTTAAAATCCTAAAAACAACTAAGTTTCACAACCTTTAACTATACCAACTTTGACGGCAAACCTATGACCCACCACTCTATACTACTTTTTTCCCTTTTCACTTTTCAATCTTCGTTACGATAGCTTTAAAATACGTTTTAATTGATACCATTGACGATCCCAATCAAAAGAATGTAATTAATAACCTCGGTATTATGTTTGTTAGGTATTACGATGAAAACCTCTACTTCATAGACCCTAATAAAAACTCCTTGATTAAATACCTTATTAATTTGATCTGCTCGCACATATATAACTTAAAACTCATTAGAATAATCAAAGGCCTAAAAGCGCTGAAGTACTTTTAAAAATGTTTTTGAAAATAGAATCTCAATATTTGGACGATAGCAAATAAACATGTTAAACTTAGGTTAAAGTTAAACTCACTGACTAAAGTATTAAAGTTTGAAAGAATAAATAGAAAGAGGGTAACCTGAAAAACTTACTTTACGAATACGCCACTAATAAAGATACTCAATGAATATTTGAAGTAAATGCCAAAGCTATTATTGGTTATGGTATCCTTTAACGCTCTTATACGTATTCGTAAGGACTTACCTACGCCTATAAGTTTCCTAGACCCTTTTGACTAAGATTAACGGTTAAATTCAGCTGGCTGTAAGAATTAATTGATTTGCACGTCGTAAGATTTTAAGTTTACCAGTTATTTGAATAGGAACTTCGACGTATCCCTTAACATTAAGAGGAATATTACTAAGTCCCCTATCGCGGAAACCTTTAAGTCCCTTTACCTTAGGCTCCTTAGCACGTCCAGTTTTAGTAGCTAAATCAAGTAAGGAGCGGCTTTACGCGTGAGCCTACTATAAGTATAACTATTAGCTTTTTCCCTTTAAATTTTGTTGAAGGTAATTATCATATCCATTAATACCAACTTCCCTAATATTAGTCGAGTGATCCAAAGGATCCCTACAACTAGTATATTACTATTACCCCTAGATACGTCCTTATAGTGGATACGAATTACGCGGAAATTATTATATTCATTAATATTTTTGGAGGAAGAAAGAAGTATAACGGTAAGCCGTATAACCTCATCGATGGTAAATTACAGCCGTTTAACATTTGTCGCTAGATAATAGTTAAATTATCCGGTTTTTACTTGCTGTTTTCCAGTATCTTTACCTGCTAAGTCAAGGATTACTACCTCATATACCTAATGAATTGTTTTTTTGTTTCGAGAATCTATGATATCTTTAAGGGCTATTTCAAATATGATATTAATATTGCCTAATATAACACCGATTTGAATATTGTTAAGTGGTTTTATATATTGTATTATAGGAAAGTAATAGAAAGTAAAATAAAACTCCTTAATTAAATATTGGATAGGCTAATATTTTGCTAACAAGTAATGGGGAACGTATAAGCTGACGAAGGCACCTTACGTTAATAGGTTTAATATGTTTTTACGGGCTATAAAAAGCTCAAAAATGCCTTATAGTGCTTTGAAGCTATCTGTAAAGGTTTTTTTGGTTAGTTGCGTTTGTCGTTGGCGACCGCAATAGCTTGAGTTTTAGGTTCCATTAATATATACCCTTAAGCTCCAAAGCTTAACAACGACTATAAAGACCCCTTTTATACTTGCTATATCAACCTTAAGTACGAAAGGCCCATCTGGTATAGTTAATAAAAGTCCTGGACTTGGAGACGTAACTAAGTCACGTAAGTAGAAAGGTATTCCTTATTTGAAGGTCTTTAAGCTAGCCAAACAAGTTTACTTTAAATTTAAACTTTAAATGAAATTGGATTTACGGTACATAAGGTTACTGGTTAATACGTTACACGGCTGTCGAACGCAAATTAAAACAGGTGTTATAATAGCAGTCAAATGCAGTGCAGTCAAGTCAACTTTATTTGAAGTAAAGTTGATTGCACGTACTGCAAATTGACTGTAGTTTGTGGGATTTGCATACTCTGCACTACAAGTGCAGTGCAGTATATGCCCACTTCAAAGTGGGGTACAGGCCAAAGCGTTTGGCTATACAAATTAGAGTGCAGACCAGCTAACAGTCTGCCAAACTTAGAACTTACACACATCAATCAATAATATCAACGCAACACCATTTACTTCGATCACAGTGATTCGAATCGAATACATTTCAAATATAAAGGCCTACTAACAACAGGTAATATATTATATAAAATTTCTCTCCACCTTTACTAAAGATTACGTCGAATATGTTATTAACCTCAAAAGAAAGGAGGCTAAAGAAAAGGAAAATAAACCTAAGGCTATTCACTAGTATAAAAATATTGGTACTGGTCCAAAAGCAACGTAATAATTCGCCGATAACACCTTTTTATACCACTTAATAGGTAATGATATTTTTCGCCGACATAACAATATAAACCCTAGATTTACGCACTTTTTTACCGTTTAAAATCGCTATGCGAAGCAGATCTTTCAATTTATTATACCAGATACTAAAGTAATACGGTACTTAATAGGAGGTTATTTATAATATGTAGCATTACGAAGGGATACAAATACGGCTACAAAATTTGATTATATGAATGCTAGTAAAGTTAAGGTCAGCTTTAGCCTTAGAAAAGAGTTTTTTTCACTAATATAAACTATTGTTACTACTATCGTTGGTCTTATTATTTTCCATATCCTAGAATCCTCCACCTCCTTTTGTAACCTTAAAGATATAAAAAATCTCGGTGTTAACGTTAACATTTAAACTAATAAATTAGTTTAGGTTAATGGCAGTAAAAGGTTTTCAATTAGCCTTACATAGGAGTACTTATAATTTTACCTTTGAATGTTAGAGGTAGGGGTATTGAACTTAACGAAGTCCAAATTTCGTTCATATTGGTAGGGCTTGCCTAATAGGCCTTTAAACGTTGCGACGTTGTCTATTCGATTGGTCGAAGTAATAGTAATATTACGTGGTCAAATGGTGGATGTATTGTTTTAGGTTTGCTACTAGCCGGTTTGCATAGTAATTTGTATTGCCAATTGCTTGGACCGTGCCCTAGTGTGAAGTGAGCGTATATTATACTTGCATTGCAGCTAATACGGTAGCCTCGCACAAAACAATACACTATACTTACAGGTAGTATAGTCAACTTTACTGTAATTAAACTTAACCTACTGTATTGCAAATGCTACTATTTCAATACTAGCGGATTTTTAGTTTGCGCGCATATGCTAGTATGGTTAACTAATCTTTTCCAGTAAGCGCTAAGCTACGACCTCACCAACTGGCTAAACCCTTGTCAATTTCAATTGACCTCCGCATCAAAATGTATCCATTTGTATACAAATTTACACCAATTGCCATTAGTTGCCCTACGGTTCCAAGTCCAACTTCATCGACTTTTATAAAGTTTTCTTTCGCCACAAACCTAAATAGTCTTGTACTTTAGCCGTATTAATTAAATAAGTCAATATCGTTGATCTTCTGGCAGTTTTTTATTTGCCAGAATATCTCTAACCGCCGTTACATAATTTAAGCTTGTCTGGTAGCCTATTAATATAACCCTTAATATATATAATTAGCGTATAACTATTTATAAACTTCTCAAAGGCCTTATTTGACGATACCTTCGTTATAACGTTAGTAAGATTATCTTTGACGTTAATTTATCGGAACTCCTTAATCTCATTCCTTTTGTAAGCTTCGTCAAGTGCTATTACGTTGATTATCGAGTGTTTTTCGCTGGTAGTTCCGAGTTTCGAAAAGCACTCGAATAGGTTCTTTGAATCGGTATAAATTACTACTAGGATTTAAGTAATTTGAAGTTGTTTGGTAACAACGTTTAAAGTTTTCTATAATAACATACTTATATTAAAACCTGCTATTATACTGTAGATATTTAAAGCCATCACATTTTATATAATCCTTTTTCATTTGATAAAGGTCTAGTGTATTAAAATTCCGATAATATTAAACTGGTCTTCCCTACTATTTTAATTAACAGGTGTAATTAGATACCTGATTCGTAAAAACAAGTTGTATTATTTACAAGAAACCTATCCATAAAGATTATTAACTTAGCCTTCGACAAGTGGATTAACCCATCTTAATTCTTTGGTTTAGATATTATATCTGCCACTTAATCCTCTTATTTAATCTGTTAAAGTCGTTATCTATTAGGCTTTATGCCCTTATCGCGATGAAGAGGTCTTAAAAGGCCTTCAGGTGGCATAGGGTTGCAATATAGCTGCCACGAGCATGTTATTCCAGGTACCGTTAGGTCTTAACTACGTTAATCTTGTTTATTGTAATTAAATCAGTGTTTTAACACTTTCAATAAAATCTAGGGCCGTTGTTAATACTATTTATACGGATTAACGATCCATTAAAGTCAAATTGATTACCTTTCACAAATGTTGTAACCGGCTTATAATCGAGAAATGAAAAGTTATTGATTGCCTATTATTTTGATATCGCAAATTTAGCCGTTTTACGATAAGGGTATGATAAATTCATATTACTATTAGGCTGAAATCGTTTTTATACCTTACTAATAAATACGAATCGTATATTAAAAACTTTATACCTAGTTGCAATTTACAGTACGACTAGTAAGTTGGAAACCAATAAACTCCTATTTGGTTAATCCATATAAAGGTTGAATATATCGTATTACTATACCTAAAGGGTAAATAGGCTGTAATTACTATAGTAATTCCAGCAATACGATCCGCTGTAATCCGGTTATTAATTACGTATGAGTTTACGTTCTATTTTGGCTATTAAACATGAACTTTCCTTTAATTTTGGCTAGTAAACTTACTATTAAGGAGACTATGAAATGCTAACTAATATTCTAAATTATTAATGAATACTTAATGATCTTTTTTTATCTTTATCGCCCTATATTAAAGCGATAAACCGTAATTTGTTGTATAGCTGCCCCGTAATTCTGCTTTTAACCTTGTGAATAATCCTTAACCTAAAATCGTAACGTTTAGGTTTTGAAGGTTAAAATCGGCCTTCGGCACAAATTATACAACTCCTCTAATTAAGGGGCCGTTAATAGCGACTTTGTTGTTTTCCTTAAAAGGTTTACCGAAGGTTTTGATATTACCTTACGCTCAAAGTTTTAGTGCCAAGTTTTCGTTATCCTTCTCTTTACAACTTACCTAAGCAGTATTGTAAATACGACCCGATGTATATTTCTCCTTTTTAACGTTCCACCTTGTTGTCGGTCGTCCGCACCAATAGTATTTTATACGCTTGTCGATCACAAAAAAAGGAAGTTTGTAGTAACTAGATAGCTTAACTTAATCATTTTAATAGTCAGTAACCTTAATATGAAGCTTGACCAAAGTGGTATAGAATAATATAAAACCGTTAATAGTTTTAATAATTATTTCAAATTCAGCGATACTTCAGGTTGTATACATGCCCTTCAATTTACCCAGTTCCCGGTATATAAGGACTTGCCTTTATAACGGAAAAGTATGTATATCAATCATTGTAAGGCCGTTCCTAGTATAAAGGGTATCATTAACCTGACGGCGTACCGATTCCTTTTTTACCTTCTTTAAAGCTTTACCATAAATTATAACTCGTTTTTAGGTATTTCTCAATAGAGGAGGTTTACTCGTTAGGCGTTGGTACGATCCATAAACCAATAGAGTCAACATCAGGCTATTAAGGAAAATGATATTATTCAAGCCCTTCATTTCCATTTAAAAACGTATCTCCTGATCCATAACGATTCCAATCTCTAACATAAGGATGTTATACGCTCGGCGAAGTAAGGTTTATATACCCTTTTAACCCTTTCAATACTCTAGTAGGCCTTTATAAACAATTGTTTACTTTAGATATCCATTACTTTAACATCTTTTTAAACCTCCATCACTGTAAAGTTGGTACCAGTATTGTAAATAACGACGTTAGGTGGACCCAGATACGTATTAATCCATAGTATCTTTAACGCTTCCTAGGTGTCCTTTACTAAAAGGGATACTAAAAATTCAACTTCGTAGAAAGAGGTTATGGAGTTAACGACGTGAAAAATAGGCTGATTTTCCAAATATAAAATATTGATAAAAACATTATAATTAAAGTTCTTATCGTTTTTAGTATAAATTTAAATCTTAGAAGGGCTTAGGTATATATTTAGTACTGGTGGCGAAGTATTTTTAATAGCTTTTAGGGTAAAGTATTCTATATATTTATACCTTGCGTACTTCAAAACTTTGTATATCTTATCAACGGCTAGGTGGTTAAAGTGCTTATATAATTGACGTATCTCCGGCTCCGTCCGATTTCACACCACTATTTCAACACTTTAAAGCTGAAATTATAAGTACCCTTACTTAAAGAAGAAAGACCTTTTTTAGCAATTCTTAACTAGCTTGTTGGAATTGATATCAATCTTAACGTTAAGAGTCCTTATACCCCATAAATAGAGAAAAAAATGGGTAGGAGAATTAAGGATGTAAAATATAATCGACCTAAAAATAATTTAAATTATCTTTATCACCAGTAACGATTGTTATCCGTCTACTGTAAATTTTACTTTAGCCTTACTAATATTATGACGATTAAGTTTAGTAACTATAGTACTTTCCCTCAATAATTCCACGTAGTACGAAAAGCTCTAAATTGAATACTCTATTGCCCCTGTATTTGGCACAATACCTTAAAATATATATTCTACGTAACGATCGCGAAGTTTAAAGGTATATAAAGGGTTAAAAACTTTATTAAGAGAAAGATAAGGTTTTTCAACGCCTAGGAGGTATAGGAAGACATAGCCGGCTAGTTACTAAACCACGTCAAGAGCAGTATTTTTATGCCACTTAATTTACTTAAAGGCATTATCGCTGTTAATTAACTCGTCGCCATTAAAGTTTACGATTTAATCTAAGTAATAATATTTGAAAGTGGTAGGGTACTAGATATAATACATTACATTTTTACTATTTTGCCCGACAAAAGAATGAAAAATTAACTAATAACTATATTTACTATAAATCTAACATCTTTTGTTAATATTATGACGATAGTGCTTACGGTTAACAAACTCGCCTAAATCTTAACCTTATTAGCGCTAGAGTAGTTGCTACCTTTGGTCTATAATCGATGGGCCAAACTTTAGGCGTTAAGGGTACCCGTAGCCGTATTTACAGTCGATGTAATTAACTACCGCAAAGTTTTTTTATCCACGTTAAGGAAATTTACGGTTTAGGGGTATATACTAAGTGAGTTTGGTGTACGTGTTATTACCATTGTAAGTTAGGAGCGCAATTGGTTAAAAAAGCTTTCGTAAATAGTATCTAAGTATTATAGAGCGTATTTAAACTCTTTAACACCCGTAACGGTTACCCGTACCTGTTTACAAAGTATGACATCGCCAACATAGGCTTTCCCTATTACTATCTAACAAAACATTGACTTGTAAATTATCTAGTTAAACATATCCATCAGAGTTTCTTCCTTTTTCTTTTTAACTATTATTGTCGCCTACCTTGTAATAGCTCAATCCTTGTAATATCATATAAGGTGGACGTCGTATTCAAAATAGCCCTTTATGTTGTTACAAATCTCGCGAAACGTGGTTACTTGAGTCAGGAAGATTTGGTAATAGTCTCTGGTGTACCTTATAAAAATTCTGGGGAATAGTAAATAAAAACCAGAAGGGGGAACCTTCATTTAGTTACAGATGTTAAAAATGAATTTCTTCGTATCAAAGAGGTTGTAAGGTTTTTCGTTATACTTCTCTACGTTGTTTCAAATCTTAGCGAAGTCCATTAAAGGTTTATAATTAATTTTAACCATCTTAACAAGTTTTAGGGACAAGTCTCAATAATCATCCTAATCTTCATTAGTATTGATTCTTAGTAATTTAAGCCTTAAAACCTTCGAAGTACAGTGTTAGGGTAAATACCAGTCGCTTGATATAAGGGATAAAGTCCTATGGTAAAACCTATAGTAAACTTTCGCGTACAGGTAAACCTATTGTAAAAAGACTTTAGGAGTGGTTGGCGATTTTGATTAAAGTTCTAAGGGGTAAAAGGAACCTAAAGGTTTTAAAAGGCTTAACTATCTTGTTGAATGAACTGGCGTAAAGCGTTAACGTTAATACCTCTAATCGCGATAGAGGCTGCTGTTTCACGTGCCTTGCCGCCGCTAAGAGCATACTCCACATTATTATGTAGGGGTACCGAACTTCCAAACAAGTCAATAGGTTTCTTATCGAGAGCGCGTAAAGAGGTTTAACTTAGTTAAGGGTAAATGTGAGGTCACCTTAATCGAGTTGGAAGACGTTAAAAGTCTTTAACGCCTTTACCTTTCCCTCGGAGGTTTTAAGGATTAGGATCATAAAAGGGGTCTTCCCTTTAGAAAAATTTATAAAAGGTTTTAACCAATCCTAACAGGGTTTTTTTTAGGGATATTAATAGTACAACACGTAACCTCTTTTTCAACTTAGTCTTCACCGTACGCTAAATCATATTCAATATATTAAAAGTCTATTGTTTAAAAAATTCACAGAAATTTTAAAAATCGCGAATGCTATGGCTGTAATCATTGCTGAGATCCGCGTCGAAGGCATATTAACTAACGTAATTGGTCAAATAGGCCTGAATCGAAGTCTCGTTAACATCTGTAATCCAGAGTTATTCGTTGTAATAGTTGGTAAAAACAGTTCCCAGAGCTTCGATTACCTTTATATATTCTTACCTTGGTGTCATCTGAATGTTGTAACTTATATAAGGCGCTTATAACATGTACAGCGAGGGATTTGGTGATCTTTGGGCGTGATAACTTGTTGTTTTCGCTTCAAGCAACAGTCTTCAACGATTAAATTAGCGTAAGGGAAATGAAGAGTAAAGTAGGGGCAAAAGTTGAGTGTAGAGGGTAAGGTTACAGGTTGTTTATTATAATTAAATGGCGAAATTTATTTGTTGTTTCAACTATAGACTTTATTGTTTTTATAAAAGTAATAAGATCCGCAATAGTACTAACTTAGCCGTTTACCATCTTTCAGAACTGTAAAACTTTTAACAGTCAATCTTAACTTCTTTAAAAAAATACATAAATATTTCTTAGTATTTTCAATAATTATACCATAGATACCTCTAAGTTTCTGTAAAAATCGTTGTAACCTAAAAGTCTTTTTTTATTTATTTCTATAAGAACCAACGCAGGATTAAAGGCCCTTTGCAAGAATATTTCCTCTACCTTAGTCTTTTACAAAGCGTAATTGGAAAATAGCTTCTTCTTCTACTTAACCTATCTATGTTTAATCTAATGAGCACTGGTCAGTGTTGGTAGGGCTTGCCTAATAGGCCTTCAGACGTTGCAACGTTGTAGATTCGATTGGTCGAAGTAACAGTAGTATTGCGAGGTCAAGTGGTGGATGTATTGTTCTAGGTTTGGCAAACCGCTAGCCGGTTCACGTAGTAATTTGTATAGCCAATTGCTTGGGCCGTTCCCTAGTGTGAAGTGGACGCATACTATACTTTCTTTGCAGTCAATTCAGTAGGCCTGCACCAAACAATACACTATACTTTCAGTTAGTATAGTTGACTTTACTGTAAGTAAATTTGATCTACTGCACTGCAAATACTACTATTCCAACAGTTAATTAAATTATGGATTTAACCACCCGGCGATCAATAGACTTCATAAGATTTTGAAAGCAGCTAAATATGAAAATGCAAATCTAATAACGCTAAAGGCAATTGAACGACTTTATTACTACTTTTGAACTTATTTCCTAGCCCTCTTAAGGTTGAAATTTACGTTAAAGAAAAATTCAAATTTTAAATTTAAGGTTTTCTTAAAAGTATTTTACCTAGACGGTAAGCTAGTACTTTACATTGTGAATTCCGCCACGGTTTTTTACGGTGTTAAGTTTTTTAAGACGATTACGGCGAAGAAAACGTAAGAGGCACTCTTTACCTTGTAGATCAATATGTATTTTAGGTTACCAAAAGTATTAGTTTACGACGCCGGTATCAATTTTATTACAATGAATTTTTCAGCTAATATTGAGTCTATAATAATTGAATATAAACAGGTTCCTATTAAAACCTATGAAGATATTAATAGGTTCTAAAAGGTTTATACTCTTTAACAAACGGCTTACGATATCCTTACCTTAAAAATAACAAATTTTACAAGTTAAAAAAAATGCTTTAAATGAAGGTAAATTACCTTAATAATAATATTAGCCTTAATAACTTTATACCAACTTTACTGGTATTTAGAGCCTATCTATATATAAAGACCGAGTTACTATTATCGATAAATACCTCAAAACGTGTTATGGAATATAAAAAAGCCTTGAAAGAACTATAGAAGAAATTGGCACACCTCTAAGTTAACGAAGCCTTTAAGACCAAAGACGGACTATCAACAATAAACTTGCTATCCCTCCCCATTTAAAATAAAGTCCTTACGTAGCGAAAGCTGAGTAAATAGGATAAGCTGTAATATGTTTTAAATATTACCAACCTAAACATAGTGGTTTAAACTATTGATGTTTTTATTAATTTTCGAATTGCACAGGTCAAGCCGTACAAAAGACCACTTATATTAAATAAGAATCCTAACATTGATAACATATAAGCCGAACGAATTAGTTAATATAATCCTCGTGAACCGATCGTTGAAAATTGAATAAAAAGTCAATAATATGAAAGTGTTGGAATAGCAATCAAGTGCAGTACAGTCAAGTCAACTTTACTCGAAGTAAGGTTGATTTTACGTACTGCAAATTGACTGTACTTTGTGAGATTGCACTTCAAGTTCATTGCAGTAGGTCCCCACTTCAAAGTGGGGCACAGGCCAAAGCGTTTGCCCATAAAAATTAGTGTGAAAACCGGTTATCAGTTTGCCAAACTTGGAACTTACACACATCAATCAATAATATCAACGTAGCATCAGTTACTTCGACCACAGTGATTCAAATCGACTACGTTGTAACGATAAAGGCCTACCAATACTAGTCAGTGTTTATTAGGTCAAGCATATATTAGCTCAGTGGAAGAAGAATCTACTTTCTGGTTACGCTTTGCGTTTATCGCTAGGGTAAAGGAAAGATTATTGTGAAGGGCCTCTGTGAGTACTACGCCAGTCTTCCAACGGCAGGAAAACAGAGAAGACTTTTGGGTTGCATCAGTCTTCCAACCGCAATCTAGAAGTAAGCGACGATATCGCTATCTAAAACATCAAGAAATCTTTACCATATCTTTCTTAAAGACGTTAAGATTGACTGTTAGAAGTCTTAACGTTTGGCAAGTTAGTAGACGGCTAAGTCGATACTACTGCGGGTGCTACTGCCGCAAAAAAAAAAAAAACGACTATGTCCCTACGCTAAAACAACAACCTTTAACTTATACCAATAACAACCTCCGACCTTACCTTCTATATCAAACCTTTGCCTTACTTCAATTTTTTTTTTTACTTCCCATGCCACGCCATTCATCAAGTTCGCTACTCCAAGCGAAAAATACCAAGCCGCGCTAAGAAAGCTACGTTACGCGACCTCTCGCCAAGTTGCCAAGTTCTCACACGACTCTACGCCAAAACACCAAGTCCCTACGCCTAAGATCACCAAGTTTTTTGCCTTACACGCCTGTTAAAATTTCTACTGCTAGCGCTCAGTTAAAGGCTATCACTAACCCCACTGGAGAAAAGGTAATTAAAGCGTTTGGTACCATTTTAACCAAGTTTTACGACAAATAACTATGGATTACGAACGTTAACGAAACCTCTAATAAAGCTTATCTAACCAACTACGTTGGCCAGTACATCCTTGAGTCTGACGCCGGTAAATATTTTGGCTATAAAACATTCATTTTTCAAAACTTCCACGAGTTTTTCAACTACTAAACACTAGAAATATAAATAACGATCTAACGTAACGTCAAGATTAAGTTAAAAACAGAAGTTAAAAGGAGTAGCATTTACATATCAGATAGGGCTTCAAAAGGAATGGCGAAAAATTTATTCTAGTTAGTCCAACATGAGAAATGCCTATAGGATTCCCAAATTAAAGGCAAAGCCGTTAAGTAATATTAACTCTTATACATACACTTTAGGAGATTTTCTTTATACTCTTAGCTAAGTTAAACTTTTTCGCGTGTTAATAATAAAAAACCTATTAACATATTCAGCAGTTTAGCACCTTTACTTAACAACGCGGAGTATGCCCTTAGCGGCGATCGAACGCATGAAGTAAAGGCTGTTAATGCGGCCAAAGGTATTAATATTGGCGTTTTAAACCAATTAATTAAATAGAAACCTCGCCGAACCCCTTGACACTAAAAGAATCATCGCCAAATCCCCTGGAATAAAACTCTTAAGCCCACTTTCCCCATAATTCTCAATACATCTAGTTCTAATAGCCAAACTAAGGAAGGAACGGCTTCACTCGCGAGCCTATTATGGGTACGACTACTAGCTTTTTTCTTTTAAACTCGGCTTAAGGTAATTATCTTGTTCACTAATAACATTAGTAACCCTAATCTTTTCCCTGGCTAAATGAAAAAGTTCCCTACAACCAGTACATTACCCTTCCTCCTCGACGCATTCCTATAAAGGATACGAATTATACGGAAATTATCACGTTTTTTAAGATCTGTGGAGGAAAAGAAAAGTATAACGGTAAACCATATAACCTTCTCGATGTTAAGTTACGCCTTTTTATAACATTTACCACTAAATAAAATTTAAGTTACTAAGATTTTACTTGCTATTTCCCTGTATTTTTACCAGCTAAGTTAAGGATTATCACCTCCGATACCTGACGAATTATACTCTTTTCCGCGAAATTTCCAATGACATAAAGGGCTACTTCGAATACGATATTAACCTTAGCTAGTATTATACGAATTAAAACATTATTAAGAGGTCTAATATATTAAATTATAAAAAAAAGTCGGAAAGCAGAATAGATCTTTTGTATTAGATTTTTAAGAGGCTAATTCTTTGCCAATAAATAATAGGGAATATAGAACCTGGCGAAGGCACCTTACGCTAGCAGGTTCGACAAGCAGTTACGGGTTATAAAGATTTCAAATACGCTTTGTAATACCCTAATGCTACCTGCGAAAGGTTCTTGAGCCAACTGCATTTCTTTCTAGCAACCGTAATTACTCGAGTCTCCGGCTCGACCGGTATATACTCACAAGCTCCGAAATTGAAAAACGAAAAAACCCTTTCTAATTCGTACTATAATAATCGATGGTATGTAAGGTCTGGCTAATATAGCTAACGGAAGGTCTGGACCTCTACTTATGGAAAAGGGTATTCATTTTTTAATGTCTTTAAGCAAACTAAATAAGTTGATACCAGAATCCAAGAGATATTAAATTTGCGGTAAACAAGGGTATTAATTAATATGTTATACTGTTGCTGAACACGAAGTAAAGTAGGTGATGTATTACACTTAGTTCCACTTAACCTTTAACTGGGACTAAATTAAGTAAGTCACGTAATTTAAAGGAAATTAAGATAAAAAAGAGGAAAATAATCCAAAGACTATCGGCTAACACAAAGATATTGGTACTGGTATTAACCCGGAAACTACGTAATAACTAACCAACTACGCCTTTTTATATCGCCTTATAAGTAAAGATCCCTACCGCCACCATAACGATAAAAAACCTAGCCCTATACATCTCTTTACTATTGAAGACCGGTACGCGAAATAAGTCTTTTAAGGAATTATGCCGGATATAGAGGTAATACGTCGCATTTCGAAGGGATATTAATACTGTTACGAAATTTAACCACGTGGATACTATTAAATCCAAGGTTAGCTTCGGCTTTGGAAAGGAGTTATCTTTACTAGGATCGACGACAGTAAAGACTATTATTATCCCAATTGCTTTTTTACATCATAGAATCCCTTACAATTTTCCTCCTTTGTCTTAAAGATATGAAAAACCTCAGCGTTAATGTTCATATTTAAACTAATAAGCTGATATATATTAAATCTGGTAAAAGGTTTTCACTCAACCTCAGGTTCAGATATTTATAATTTTATTTTCAAGGATTATAGTTAATAGTGTTAAACTTGATAGAGGTAGAATTTCGTTAACTATATAGTAGGTTTAACCACCCGATAACTAATAGGCTTTAAAAGATTCTAAGGTAGCTAATTGGTTACGAAGACGTGGATTTTCCGGCACTAAATTTAGTTGAACGCCTTTTTTATCACTATCAAATATACTCCCAAGCTCTTTTAAGGTTTAAGTTTACACTAAAGGAAGATTAAGACTTTAACTCGGAAGTTTTTTTAAACGTATTTTATTCAAACAGTAAGCTAGTATTACATGTTGTAGATTCCGCTCCGGCTTTCTACGACGCTAAATTCCTTAAAACCATTATGACGAAGGAAACATGGAAGGTATTATATACTTTATAGATTAATACGTACCTTGGCCTACCAGACGTACTGGTTTATAATATCGGCATTAACGTTGTTATAATAAAGCTTTAAGTTAATATAAAGTTAATGGGGATTTAGTATAAATAAATTCCCGTAAAAGTTTATTGAGGTATGAGCAAGGTCGAAAAGGCATACGCCCTCCTAAAGAAAGCTTATGATATCCTTACACTAGAAATCGGTAGTTTTACAAACTAGGAGATACGGCTTTAAATAGGGGTAAAAGGCCTTAACAATATTATTAGCTCCAATGAACTTATACTAACTTTATTAGTATTTGAAGCTTACTTACATATAACAAATAAGTCGATATCCTCGTTAAGTACCTAGAAACGTACTATGATATATAGCAAAGCCCTAAAGGAATTAAGGAAAGAATTGGTACGCTGCCAGGTTAATGATACCCTTAACACCAAAAACGGACCTTTAATAATAAACGTGTTTTCACTCCTCCTTTAAAGTGAAGTCCTTACGTGGCGTAAGCCAGGAAAATTGGATACGGAGTATGATATCTTGAGTATTACCAATTTAAACGTGGTGGTTGAAATTGCTAACAGCTTCATCACTTTTCGAATTACATAAATTAAGCTATACCGAAGACCTATTAAACCTTTTAAGTCTAATAAAGATCCTGGAGTCGATAACATTTAAACCGAGCGAATAAACTAATACAACCTTTTCGAGCCGACTATGAGTAAGCTAATGGAATGTCGACGGCGTAAAAAATTACCTAAAAGGAGGATATATACTAAAGAGGAGGAAGATAGGGACTATAAGATTCGCAAGGCATATACAACGGCGTGAGTATTTTAAAAGAAGAAGTTTAACGAAGAACTTACCTTTAAACTGCATATCGAAGGCATTATTAACATACTAGGCAATCCCTTTAAGAAAAGTAACTAAATGGAAATTAATGGCCTCTTATTACGAGGGGTTATATAGTTTATTCCATTAACGTAATTTAAAAGGGTAAAATATTATTATCTTTAAGTCGAGGATAATTTACGAAGTTAAGGGTAGGATTACGGACCGACCGTACGAAAAGTTACGGTTAATCGCTTAAAGATATGGTAATAAAGGTAAAACTTAAATCCTTACTTAATCGCCTATTATCTAAAAGATTAGTTAACGTTTAATTATCGCTATTACCGCTAGTTTAACTGCGGGGGTAAAAGGACAGTTTAAATTTAATAGCCGGGACAATAAGTAAATATATACGTAATCCGCCGCTAGTTTTTAACGGATTATATTATTGTATTTACCAAAACATCTAAGGGTTATGTTCGCGGTCGACACGATAATATATTGTATTAAGTCTCTATACAGATTAGCCTAAGCTAATGTGTCACAGTTTTTAATTTATTAGGTATACTTTACAAATAAGCTAGGTATAGAGACTTTAATATTTAATTGTATTTATGAATTAAAAAAGATGAAAACTTTGGTATCATAAGTATATAAACTAACGATACACTTTTTCTCTACTATATTAGTTTCATGGAATCTAAACAACGTATTGTCGAAAATTTAGGCTTTTAGAAGTATAAACCAGTTAAAACGTTGGCTAAAGGCATATAACTTAACTTTAACGAATCGTTACTCCGTATTTATAGTGTTAAGGATATAAGCGGCACTTATATTAGTTTATGCTAAAAGGGATAAGCTACGAGCCTAATCTTTATCGATAAGATTAATAAGGCAAAAGTATAGAGATACCTAAAGTAGAGGGCATGTATAGTCTATATAGCTACGTTATATTAACTGAAGGTATTGTACGACCTTTCCACTACGACACAAGTAGAAAACTCGTAAAAAAACGACTTTAATAAATTAAATAAACGTATTTAATAGTGAATGGATCAGGTAGAAAGAGAAATCAACATGGTTTTTATAAATCTAACGAAGATAAAGTTAATAATTTTTGTGGACGGGTCATTTGCCAATAATACTAACTTTATATCGCAAATTTACTTTCTAATAATGCTCGTCAACAAGAATAGGTTGAAAGAGCAATTTACAATTACTGGGAACCTTATATACTGGATATCTATTAAGTGTAAACGCGTAACCCAAAGTGTACTGGCCTTGCAAATTTACGATATAATAGTAAAATTTAACATCGGTATAGTAACTAACGGCATATTAAAGATTATTATCAAATAACTAGGATTATTACCGATACCTGTGGTGGTATATACCCATTCCCGAATCCTTTACGAATACTTGTCAAAAATGGGCACAACTAATGAAAAACACCTAATAATAAATGTAATAGCGTTAAAGGAGGCATATAAAGCTCGAAAAATCGATAAGTTCCGGTAAATCAACAGCAAGGATAACCCTACCGATACTATAAATAAGGCCATGCTCAATGGCGCCCTAAAATGGTTTGTGGATAGTAATACGCTAACCATACGAATTAAGGGATACGTGGACCGCCCGGTACGTGACGTGGAGGAATAGGTTGGCATATTGAAAGACCGCCAGAGTGATGGCAATAGTTCAAGCTACTGGCAAAATGTACGTAAGTGGTTACGTACCTAACTTACACAAGTTTGTGGCGAAAGATCTGTGCATGGGATTTGAGGAATGGAGGTCTCGGAGGGGTGGAGTAAAAGGGCCATAAGGGGCCGTAATTGAGGTTGATTTAAGTACAGATTAATCGGAATTGACAGGGGTCTGGCTTGTGGATTGAGGGGGGATTTGGGAGGTTGCCACCAATTGATGGTAGGCCACACTGGCGTACAGGCACAAAACAAAAAGCCGCCAGTGTTAAAATAGCAATCAATTGCAGTACAGTCAATTCAACTTTACTTGCAGTAACGTTGATTATACGTACTGCAAATTGACTGTAGTTTGTGGGATTGCACTGCAAATGCAATGCAGTAGTTACCCACTTCAAAGTGGGGTACAGGCTAAAGCGTTTGGCTATACAAATTAGTGTGCAGACCGGTTTGCGGTCTGCCAAACTTGGAACTCACACACATCAATCAACAATATCAACGCAGCATCAGTTACTTCGACCACAGTGATTCGAATCGACTACGTTGCAACGATAAAAGCCTACCAACTAAAGACTACCTAAAAGAAGAAAATATACTAAACAGAACACCGATAATAAAAACTATAAGCTTAAAAGGGTATATATAACGGTATAGGTATTTTTTGAAATAAATTTTAATAAAGAATTTTCTATTAAGTTACTTGTTGAAAGCATTTTTAATATACCAGAGAAGCCTTTCGGAGAAAGAAGAAAATTCCAAATTAACGGCCTTTTTATACGAAAGGTTATTTTATTCATATTTTTATGCAATGTAAAGGCTAAAACGTTATTGATTTTAAATTACGGATAATTTACGAGGTTAAAAGTAAGACTTGGGACCGATGGTACTAAAAATTACAGCTAATCGTTTAAAGATACTATAATTGAGGTAAAAAATAGATTCTTAATTAATCGCTTATAATTGAAAAAATGACCTAACGTTTAATCGTTGCAATTATTAACAATTTTCATATTAAAGTAAACAGTTGGTTTACATTTAATAACCGGGATATATCGTAAACTTATACGTAATCTACAATTTATATTTAGCGGATATTATATTAGAATTACCCAAAGAATTAAGATATAAGTTGTCAGCCAATATAGTAATACATTATATAAAACTTTTATATAAATTAGTTGTAATAGGTATTTATTGGTTTGAAATTCATTAGGCGTATTTTAAAAATGAATTACGTATAAATACTTTAACTTTTAATTTATACCTAATAATTAGGAAAGATGAAAACTTTGGTATCGTAAATATATAAATAAATTAAATATTTTATCTCGAAAATTGTCGGTAGAGTCCAAAAGACCTATTTACATGAAAAGGTAACTTAGAAGAGTAATCAAGAATAATTGTTAGTTGTAGTATAGTAAAGATGATGATGATCAAGAAGAAGTATCTAGAGGTATACGTTATCGGTGAGGGCTTATAAGCCCTTAACCAAAGCGTACTACTCTGAAATACCTGATTCTAGACCGCTCCACGCATGAGAATATAATTTGCAGCGTATTACGTTATCATATACTCTACAAGAGTATAGCTTGTAACATTACACGTGATCATATACTCTACAAGAGTACAGCCTGTATCATAATACGTGATCGTATCATACTTCAGGAGTGTACCTTGCGGCGTAATATAGTCCTACCTAAATATATTATCTATGAAGATATATGATAATATCCACCAAAATACTATTTTTATAAGGGCGGAATAATATATTATCGAAAAGTTAAGCTTTTAAAAATTCAAGCTAATTGAAACATTATTAGAAGATATATAATTTGACTTTAATAAATCGTTACATCGTATTTATAATGGTAATGCTAAAAACAACACTTATATTAACTTACGATAAAAATAGTAAGCTACAAATTTAACGACTATCGACAAAGTCGAAGAGGAACAAATACAAAATTTTTGAAGTAAAGGGCTTGTGCAGACTATATTGTTACACCATGTTAACTAAAAGTATTATACGACCTATTGATTATGAAATAATATAAAATCCATAAGATAAAGACTTTAATAGGTTAAAAAGGAGGATTTAGTAGTAATTAATACTTTTAGAAAAAGGAATTAATATAGTTTTTGTAAACCTAATAGAAACGAAGGTAATCATTTTATAAACGTATTATTTACTAATAATACTAATTTTATATCGTAGATCGGATTTCTTATAATATTCGGTAATAAGAAAAAGTTTAAGAAACAATTAGTAATAAGAGAAAAACCTTGTATACGAGATATTTAGTAAATAAAAACGTATAATACGAAGGGTATTAGCTTTCAAATTTATAATACAAAGGTAGAATTTAATATTGGTAAAGTAACCGACGTCACATTAGAAATATTACTAAATACCTAAGATTATTTTTGATACTTATAATAATATATATAAAATTTCGAAGCCTTTACCAATACCAATTAAATCCTGGTATAAATAACGAAAAACGTTCAATAATAAACGTAATGATTTTGAAGGTAATATACGAAACCCAGGAAATCGATAAGTTCCGATACATTAACGGAAAAATCAAACTCCGCCGACGCTATAACTAAGGATACGCCTAATAACACCCTAAAATATTTGTAAATAACAATACGTTAACTATAAAATCGAAAGTTATATAAACCGCCTAATACATAACGTAAAGAAATAAAAATATCTTAGCAAACTTAAGTATTATTAGGGTAATAACGACGATAGTAATAGTAACTGTATAAATTCCAATAGTTTGAACTATTAGCAAAAGTTACGAAAATAGTAGAGTATGTAATATGTATGGATTTGTAGCGTAAAACCTATGTACGGGAGTTAAAAAGAAGAGGGTTTGGAGGGGTGGAACAAAAGGGTTAATAAAGGCCGAAATCAATATTAATTTTATTGTAGATTAATTATAATTATCAAGTGTTTGGCTTGTGAATTAAGAAAGAATTTTATATATTACTACTAATTGATGAATAGCCATGGTTAACGTACAAACATAAAACAAAAAGCCGTCAATGTTAGAATTATAGTCAAATGCAGTAAATTAAATTCAACTAAACTGTCAGTTTAATTGATTGTACCAACTAAAAATTGGCTACAGTTTGTGGGACTGCACTTAAAGTGCAGTGCAGTAGGTTCCTACTTCAATTTAGGGCATAGATCAAAGCATTTGGCTATATAAATCAGCGTGTAGACCAGCTAGTAGTCTTTCAAACTTAGAAAGTACACCTCAACCAAACAACCAATTTCAATACAGTACCAGTTACTTCAACTACAGTGATTTGAATTATCTACGTTGCTACGATAAAAGCCTACCAACAATATCTATATATTTTATGTAAATTGGTTTTTATATTGAAAGGTAGTCTTAGTTCACGTTACCATTTAACGGTTTTAGGGATATCGCGTTTCCCTTAAATTATATAATAAAGTAAGTTTCAAAATTTATTTTGTAGGAAATCGAAATGAATTTTAAATCCCTTTATAATACGTTTAGTAAATATTTTTTTTATAGTTTTTCCGATCTTACGCCATTCCTTACGATAGCTTGTCTTCACTTCTTAAAACGGTATTTATATCTTGTTTTTAGCTCCTACATGGTATTAAAACCTTCCGGGTTGTAAACGTATATTCGATTTTTCATTTTCGAATTTAGTAAATTAGTTCATTCGTTTACATAATATCTTCTGTATTTAGGGCGTATCAGCTATCGCGGTTATATAGGTTGCGACGTTCTAATTTATACGCCCTCGCCCCATTTTCCTTCCCATTCTGTAATTGTCCAAAACGTTCACATCTTTATTTTACATTAATTATAATCGCCTACTATCTAACAACCCCACCCTAACCTATAATATTTTCATTTCGATTTTTATTAAAACCTTTTTCTAACATATTTATAACTTACTTCAAACAGATAAAGAAATATTATAATTTAAGCTTTATCTCTAATCACTAATATTAATTATGGTCCTTAAAACGTGGCAAGTTACGTCGAAAGTCTAATTGAAAAAACAAAATATATTTGTTTTTGTTTCTTTACTTACCTAATGTCAAAGCGTACCGACTGGATTAATAAGGAGTTTGTTAATAATCGTGCTAACGTTTAATATGTAGCTTGATTTTGACGAATGTATTACGATCCCTTGTAACCCGTTAAAAAAACGCTCTCTTTTCTTTACCTCGCGTTGTTCTCACCCGTTAACGTTTCCGGGCTGGGTATAATAATGGTTTGAACGCCGTTTTCCCTTTTATTCCTCTAAATTAAGGGATAATATAGATGTTATATATGTGAAGTCTTTTAGGTTTTCAGTAGATATTACTTTACGGTCGAATCACGATTCTAAAACGCTACATATTATATAGCTAATCCCATGAATTACTTAGTAAAATAATAACAATAAAATTCTTCATTCTTAGTTATCATTACGCTGATTTTTGGATAAAAACAATATATTCGATGTAAGTTTTGTAAGCTATATACGGTACGGACGGTAAAACGCCGCATTGTTTCAAAATCACACGGTGCTCTTTTGCGATTCGAATTTATTTAAAGTCGTTATATACTTGGAATTTTTAATAACCTTCATGCAAATCTATCATACCTTTCTTATTTAATTAATATATAATGAATATTATCCCCACCTTTTTTTATCGTTAAAAGGTTTTAAACCTTAAATGTTTTTTATATAATATTTCCCGTATCATTTACGATAATGATCGATCCCGGGGAAGTATCAAATAAAAATTACGAAAGAAAAGGGTTTGTAGTTATGCGTTCGACCAAATCCACAAAAAATAGAAGGTATTTACCAAGGATATTTAAAAAGATATTCGACAGGTTTGGAAAGTTGATTACAACGTATTAATTATAAAGTTAATCGGTTTTTTTTATTTGAGAGATTAGTTATAGCAATACATAAATTAAGCTCAATTTAATCTTCTGCCTTATATTATATCTCCGGGCGTTATTAATGGTTTATAGTTCTTTTTATTCATTATCAAACATACATTATACCCTCTTAAGTTTGTTCTATATTTTCTTTATCGGTATATCAAAACGTTAATAATTCGTTGCGGTGGATTGATTATAAACTTTTTGTATTCTTTTAACTTAAGAATTGGGGTTATCATGTATTCGTTAATTGAACGATTCGTATTTAATCAGGTAATTTTCTATTTCTGGTTATTCAATACGAATTGATATGTTGAAACATATAATATTTAGTTAAGTTACAAAAAGGCGACGATAGTCCACAAGTATTTCTTAACTTTGGAATTTATTCGTTTAGTATCATTGGAATGGAAGTCAAATGCAGTAAATTTAAGTCAACTAAACTTTCAGTTTAGTTGATTATACTGGCTACAAATTGACTGCAGTTTGTAGGATTGCACTGCAAATGCAGTGTAGTAGGTACCCACTTCAAAGTGGGGCATAGGCCAAAACATTTGGCCATATAAATTAGCGTGCAGACCGGCTAGCGGTCTGCTGAACTTAGAACTTACACTATCAAAACAATCAATTTCAGTGCAGCACCAGTTACTTCGACCATTGTGATTTGAATCTACTATATTTCAACGACAAAGACCTACCAACAGCTATCATTATTCATTGAGAAGTGATATATTATTAATAAAAGTTATTTAATATTTATTGAAAGAATAATGTTATTTAAAATATATTTTCCTCGTCCAAACCGCGATCATCAATAATAATTTGAGAAAATCCATAAAATCGTCATTATATCGTCCGAAAGCATTTCTTATACGTCTTGACAGTAATAAACTATATGCTTTCGGTTAAAACAATTTGTAAAGTCAATTTATAATAGTTAATAGATACCGTTGCCCGTTATTGGTAGCCGGCAGGTTTATTTTGAAGTTGATTGAAATGTAAAACTAATAATCGTTTGGAATAGAAAAAAAGTTGAAAAAGACGTTGTTGTAAGATGCGACAAAATTTTATAACGTTATATTATATAAATATTCGATATAATCGTCGAATATTAACAACTATCTCCTCTTAATAGTAATCCTGTTGAAAGATAAGTAATGAGATGTTTTACTCGGATACAATATTATGGGCGAGTTGTGGGTTTATTACAAAACCTTAGTTATTAGAAGTTTTTTATTCGACAGTTACAAACGGTTTTAGTAACGTAATATACCCTATAAATCGATATTACAATCCGTAATTTGTACTAAATATGTCAGTAAGATCTCTGCCTATTCACGTGATTAAAAAGAGTAGAAGAGTAATCGTAAGATTAGTAGTATATTTCCGATAGATAGTTAAAAAGAAGACGCGGTATTTAGAGAATGCACGCCTTAGATGAGAGCTTATAAGCTCTCACCCAAAGCGTGAGACTTTACCGTGCACTTTTTCAATGAATCTTTTGGGGTGTAGCACTTTACCGTACAATTTTCCAATGCCGCTTTTGGGGCGTAGCAAGTTATTATGTATTTTGTAAGAGTATACCTTGTATTATAACAAGTTATTGTGTACTCTGCAAGAGTATAGCCTGTAGCGTAACCGCTCATTAACTATAGGTATATAATTATATTGACTCAGATAATCTTTTTTGATATGTTTTTTATTCGCAATCTAGTAGTAATAATGTAACTTGCTTTAGGTTCCAATTAATATTTTAGTAATAACTTTAGTTATGGTGAAGTTTGTTTAAGGGTTTAATTGGTAGTTTTGGTAGTTATATTAGTTGTTGTATAATTCATTTAAGGTTTTAATTAGTAGTTTTGGTAACGATAATAGTTATAGTGTAATTTTTTTAAGTCTTTAGTTGGTTTGGGTAGCGATAGTTTTGTAGTTATTGGTAGCAATATTATATACTTTGGAGGATTAGTTGGCAAGGTTGCTAATTCCTATAGGGATGTAATTGGATAGTTGTAATTGTCTATATCACTTGTTTTGTAGTTATTATATAAAGATATATCGTTATCTATTGAGGCAAAAAATATATGTTTGTTTTCACAATGTACTTCTACTTATCAGGTAAGTTTTAAATTAATTATTGGTGTTTATAAATCTCAATTACCTGTTCCCGATTAGCTATTCGAGCCGTTAATACAGGTTAGTTACTTAACTTATTCTATATCTTAAATGTTTCCTAAATAGATATCCCATAAAAATATATTTTAACGGCGTTATTTGGCGAGTTATTGTAAGCACGAAAAGGCCGCCGTTACCGCTATCCGTCGCTAGCCTAACTTTATCTCTCCTAATTTTGGGAGCTTATTTTTAATCTCTGTCTTTATTTTTGGTTATCTACTTGCCGCTGCCAACTAAGTTTTTACTTCCTTTTCCCCTATTTTGTCGCCCACCGCCAACTTAGCCTTCAACTCATCTTTCCTCCCCCTTTTCCCCTTTTCTCTCCTTTACCTACCCCTTAAAGAGTGGAATGGAGAGTTTTTAAGGTAATTAACCTTACTTTTTTATTGTAGATAAAGATTTCATCACCTAATACGACTACTTATCGTCGTAAACGTAACATCGCCTAGTTTTAGCACGGTTTATATTATTTATTTCCCCTTTAACTTATATTATATTAATGTTTTGTCAACGATACTGTAGCGGTGAAACGCGTCCGCTATTTCGAGTGGAGATTTTCGAGGGTGTATCGTGAGGCCTTTTGGGCGTATAAAGCGTTACAGCAGCGTACCCGGATCCACATTTCCGAACCGTTAATAGAAAAGATTTATATATAACCCGTTAAGTTTACGGCTGCGGGTAAGTTTATTAGCGATTACCGTGAAAATAGGGGTAGGTCAGTCTATTATAAACGTTACGAGCGGATTAGTAACAGATGCGCTTTCGTTTCAATAGTTTTAGAGCCGTAGGCTAAGGCTTTGTTACGTATCTGCCATCTGTACAGTAAGTAATTTACTTCCTGAATTTGCAATCTTAGCCGTATCCAATTATTATTTACCATTTCAATATATTATTCGGGGCTTCCAGAAAAATAATTTCTTTTATAATATTTTAAATTAGTCGAGGTTAATTAGTATTAGGTGTTAATCGGCGGTTTAAGGAGACGGTAATCGCTATCACTGCCTAAAAGGCGGGTTTACATATATATTGCGCCGGCGAGTTCGACAACATTATCACGTGTCGTCGTAAGAAGGATGAAAACCCCCCGTGCCCCTTACCTTAATCTATGTAGCCTAAGGCGTGGGGCCCTCCTTTCGGTGGCGACGCTGATAGCGGCGTCAAAGGTGGTGGTAGCAATGATACTAGCTGCAACAGCAGGGACTGCGGCGAAGGCAAGGAAAAAGAAAAAGAAAAAGAAAAAGACGTATATCCCGCCTCTCCTTCGCCTTTCGGTAAGGATTAGCTACTTGTTTTTATATTTTCCAGCTTATTCGGCTTTAGTGTAATTTTTTATATAGTACTCAAAGTAACTTTTTGACAAAAAGAACGTAAAGTAAGGAATGAATGTTAAAGGTAAAAAGTGAAAATGTTTTAATAAAATTGAAAAGTATAAAAATGAAAAGTAATAATATATTAAAAACATCGTTGTCGGTAAGGTCTCTACTTATTCATATGAACGTAAAGAGTATAAAATTAATCTTAAAGATAGGTAGTGTATATTGAAGATAGATCAAAAGGAGAAGAAACATTTGAAGAGTGCGCGCCTTGGGTGGGAGTTTATAATCTTTCAGTCGGGTAGTAGCACTTTACCATATAATTTGCTAATCTTACTTTTAAATATCAGCATGCTATTATACACTTTATAGGAATGTACCTTGTAAAGTGGCACGTTACGATACACTTTGTAAAGATGTAACCTGTAAGGTAACTGTTTACTAATTATAACAATATATAATAATATATATATAGGTATTTTTTTTTCTTTTTTAGCGCGGCCTGTATCAGTAATCAAATAGTGACAGTTTGATTCATACTACGTCCTATATCCATAATATAATAGTACTAGTTTTTATCCGTAATTTAATAATTATAAGTTGGTTTGAAGTATAAGATTATAAAGGTTCAAATTAACAATTTTGACTGCGGTAATGGTTATGGTACTAAAAATAAAGGCTTGGATACGCAACTCCAACCATGGTAATAATTATAATAAGTTCCCAATTAATTTAGGTCATTGGAAGTGGTATAGTTATTAATGACGGTATAGTTGTTAATCTTTGGAAAGGTATAATAATAAAGTTGTAAGTGATTATCATTGTTATATATGTTAGGGTTAATATAAAAAATATTGTTATCGGTTCAGGTAAACCCTTTTTTTTCCCCCTTTAACAACGCGTCCTCTTTTATACCTTTAATTCGTAATTAGTTAATTAGCGTATATATACCTAAATCAATATCTCAATTAATAATTTTTACCGCTTTTATACGTAAGTTACTCAACGAACGTTATATTTTAATTGCTTCTGAAAACAAATAATATCTAAAACCCGTTTTTAGACGCCGTTTGAGCGGTAACATAAGAGAAAACAGGCCGCTATCGCCGCCGCCCGCCGCATCACCATTAACGTCACCAACCCCGCCTCTTCCGGTAGCATGTTGTCTATCTTTACCTTTATCTTTTTCCCTTTCGCCGCCGTCGCCATCGACAAAGCCTCCATCCCTTTTCTCCTTTTTCCCCCCTGCTTTTTTTGTTATCCCTTAAGGTGAGAAGCGAAAAGCCCCTAAAGCTATTAACTTTACCTTCTCGTTATAAGTAAAAACCGCTTTACCCGTAACGGCTACCCCTTACCATTTGAAATGTAGCCTAACAAAGCTATAGCGAGGTCTGTATTTGTTGATATTACTATATATCCCTATAATTAGTAAGTGGCTACGCTGTGGAATGCACCTTTGCAAGAGTTCACGGTAACGTACCACTCTGTAAAGTGCATTTCTACAGAGTATATAATAACGTGTCATTAGCTGGAAGTGGCATTTGCAGAGTGCACGATAAATTGCCACTATGTAAAAGGGTTATTAGCACAGTATATAGCAAAATACTACTACCCGGATAAGAGGTTTATAACCTCTCACCTAAGGCGTGCACTCTATGGATGCCTCTTCTCTATTAGATATCTTTACTACTATAAAACCAATCTTTACGATTACTCCTTTACTCTTTTATTTTCACGTGAATAAGCAGAGACCTTACCGACAGTATTACTAATTTCCCCCTTAACTTATATTATTTTAATATTATTATAAACGAAGTCTAAGCGGCCAATTAAGCTCATCGCCTTAAATTGCGGATTGTTAAGGTACGTCGCGACGCCTTTTTAATACGCAAAGCGTTAAAACAATGTACACGAGTTCAAGTCTTTGAGCTGCTAATAAATACGCCTTATATGTCGTATATTTCGTTCGCGTCCGCGGATAAGTCCATTGCCAGCATGAAGCTGAGTCACTTAGAGCCTAAAGTCCAACACATCAGGTGGGGAACACTTCTCTTTTGTTAGCAGGAAAATGACTAAGCCAATTACGTGATTAGGATCAGCGGGCTCAGCACTGATCCAAGGGATCCAGTACTGAAGACGGTATGAAGGCACGGATATATAAGGACACGGTCATCACCATATAGATAGTATTTCCTTCATAGCTCTTCAGTTGTCAATATAAGTATTCAGTTTACATATTTGAATAGTCTCACGGCTTTTGATTATTACTTGCACGGTTGCGATATTATTCACCCAGCACCTCGGCTATCTTCTTAATAACATAAACCCTCTGACACCTTCTATATATTCACAAGTATTTAATGTGATCATTACACCGACATTATCACGATAAATTTACTCCAAATTTGTAATCCTAACCGCAACTAATAATCATCCATTATTTGAATATACCATTCGAGACGCTTGGAGAATAACCACTTTTATGATAGCTAAAACAAGCCGATATTAATTAGTAGTAAACATTAACCGGCGGCTGAAGAAAATAATAACCATTATTACCATTTAAAAAAAGCGGTTTTACGTATATATCATGTCAGTTAGTTTAACAATGTTATCGTATGTTATCATAAGGAGGTTAAAGACTACTTCGTTCCTTTACCTAAAGCTATATAGCCTAAGGCGCGGGGCTCCTCCTCCAACGGTGTTGATAGTGGTATTGATAACGGTAATGGAGACGGCGCTAGTAACAATAGCGGCAATAAGGACAAAGCAAAAGAAGATAATGAGGACGACAACGATTACGCAATATAGCCCTCCCCCTCTTCTTTTGCCAACGACTAACTACTTATTTTCATTGTGATGGTTTATCCGGCTAGAGTTTAATTCATTCTATATTAATAAAATTTCGTTTTAAAATTAATTGTAACGTAAATGATAAATTCAAAGGGTAAAAAGTAAAAAACGTGTTAAATGAAGTCATGAATAGTGAAAATAAAAGTTATAATATGTAATATATATATATATATATATATTTATATATTGAAATAGCGATAAAATCTTAAAACCAATATAAATGTTAAAGTCAACTAAAGATAAAATTTCAAAAGCAATGTAAATAGTTAATCCAAATAACTATAAAATGCCAAAAGCGATGTAAATTGTTTAAGTAGACTAAGGTCTTCTGAAGTTTTTAGTAACGCTGACAGAAAGAGTACTTCTTAATATAAGCGTTTTCAATGCCTTATTTGGAGCGTCTTTAGTTATTATATTTATTGGATTACATTTTTCGTTTATTTACCTCGTTTTTTTAATTTAGTAGCGTTCGTACGATTCGCGTAAAGCTATATGTAATGATCACACTAAATACCCGTGAGTAGATAGAAGGTGTCAGAGGGTTTATGTTAGCAGTAAGGTAGCAGAGGTAACAAAGGTACAATATCAAGAAGATGTGTATTCGTACTGTAGAATAACCACTAGCTGTTAGGCTATTCAGGTGTGTAGACTGAATACTTATATTGACAACTGAAGAGCTATGAAGGAAATACTATCTATGTGGTGATGACCGTGTCCTTATATATCCGTGCCTTCATACCGTCTTCAGTACTGGATCCCTTAGATCAGTGCTGAGCCCGCTGATCCTAATCACGTGATTGGCTTAGTCATTTCCCTGCTGACAAAGGAGAAGTGTTCCCCGCCTGATGTGTTGGACTTCAGGCTCTAAGTGGCTCAGCTGCATGCTGGCCTGCTTCCTGACCCGCCATCATGCTTGGGTCGTAACATTATCTCCCTCCTTAAGTCTTTCGTCCCGAAAGACCCTGATGAGTCTTCTTATCTTCTTTATGCTTTTTACCTGGTCCGTTCCGTTGGATCATGCCTGCCTAATTCGTCATGTCCTTCAGAATCGAAAAGCGTTTGTCCCGCAAAACTGAAGAACGTCACAAGCTAGTTCTTTTTATTAAGCGCTTCGGTTCTTCTTGTTCTTCCGACGTTATGCCTTGTTCGTTTTGTTTTCGCAAGCAGTTGCCTTGCAAGATGGCCGAGGACGCTGGCCGTTGTTTGGAGTGTACTCGTCGTGGCCAACCGTGTGATGGCCTGTTCATTGGGTCGTCCCTTTCCCGGGTGCTCGCCGAGCATGATCGCATCCAATCAGAGGAGGAGGTGGCAGAAGGACGTTTAGCCGCCGCCCAGCAAGAGGCCTTAGAGGCCCATCAAAAGGCCACCGAGGCTCTGGCTCGTCTTACTCGTCTTCGAAAACAGCGCGCCTTTCTCAAATCCCGTGGCTTGGAACTCTTCCGCCGCGAAGTACAGTCCCTGGATTAATTGGAGGAAAAGGAAGCCAAGGAGAAGGAGGAAGCTGAGGAGGAGCGTCGTCGTCTTGCTGCAGGGGTTCAGGCTGTCGTCTCCGAGGAGTCGGTTGTTGCACGTACCGATCCTAATTTTGAGGGTTTTGACTGGAATTCTGTTGACATGGGGAACGCGTGGTGGACTGGTCTGGTTTCCTGCCTGGTTCTTCCGAGGGGTTTGCGTCCGGGTCTGGTGGTACTGGTCAAGCTTCTCAGAACAGTTCGTCAAGTTCTTGAGTGGTTCCCATGTGTCGTCCTGAGGTTCGTTATCTTTCCACCTGACGAGATATTCTGTCTGGTTGCCGTGCTGACGTGAATCTAGAATTCGTTCGACCTCAAATTCTTCCGTGCCGTACTCGTCGTTTGCTTCAATCCGGGTCTCGAGTTGGGCGTTCTGGGGTGCTGGTTCTAGTAATGAGATATGAAAAACGTGTATCTGTAGCCGCATTGTTGCTGGTAATGAAAGTTTAAAATTGACATTTGAAAGTTTGCGTAAGATTTTGAATGGTACGATTTTCTTGTGGTCGAGTTTATCGCTAGGTCGCTTGGTTTTGATGTTGCGTCAGAGAAGGTAGACTTTATCTCCCTCCTTAAGGATTGGTCCCTCAATCCTCTTGCGATTTGCGTATTTGGCCATTCGTTGCTGAACAAAGAGAAGTTATTGCTGAATTTCCCGTTGAATCGTCTTGATATCGTGCACTGTTTTTGTTGCTTTGGGTGCTTCTGGCCCTGCCAGTTGTTCATGATATGCCTGGGGCTCGTATCTGTAATTTACAAAGAAAGGTGATTGTTCCGTTGTGGATGTGCGTGCGCTGTTGTATGCGAATTGCGCCAATGGTAGTAGTTAAACTAAGTTGTCCTGCTGGTAGTTGAGGTAGAATCTGAGGTATTGTTCCAAGATCTGGTTGATTCGTTCCGTTTGTCCGTCCGTCTGTGGATGATATGCTGTGCTTATTTTTTGTTTCGATCCGAGTTGAGCGGTGAGCGATTTCCAGAATTTCGAGGTGAGGAGCTTGTCTCTGTCACTGATTATTTCTTTTGGCATTTTATGGTTGCTTAGGATTTTCTGAAGGAAGATGTAGGCGAGTTCTTCCGCGGTGCTGGCCTCTTTGTAGGGTATGAAGTAAACGTACTTTGTCAGTCTACAAACCATTACTAAAATACTATCGAATATAGTTCCAGTTAAGGGTTCTCGTAAGCGTGGTAACTTGACAATGAAGTCTAGGCTGATGGATTCCCAAGCAGCGCTAGGTACTGGTAGAGGTTTCAGTAGTCCGTAAGGCTTGTGTCCTTCTGTCTTGTTCCTTCTGCAGTCGTTACAGTTCTTGATAATGGCTTCGACTCGTCGTTTGAGGTTTGGTGGGTTCCAGATTTTCTTGATCCTGTGGTAGGTAGCCATATTTCCTTAGTGTCCGTGTACTAGTGTACTGTGAATTTCCTTGATAAAGTAGTTTTGTTCTTCGAGTGTCATGTTGCTCGGGTTCCGTTGGTTGGGTTCGATCCTTGAGATGGAATCGATTCCTCTGGCTTCGTTGATAAGGTTTCCTTATAAGTCTTATGTAAAGATGGTTTGTCCTTGGGGTTCCTGATTTTGTTCGTGATCCGACCGTCTGCTAAGAGCGTCTACTCTACCGTTTTCCGTTCCTTTACGGTAGATGATTTTGAGGTCGAAATGTAAGAGGGATTCTGCCCATCTGATTTGTCGTTTGTTTAACACTTTGGTCGTGATAAACTGTACCAGGTTCTTATGGTCTGTGTATACCGTGATCGGGTGTTTTACGCCGTTAAGGTACTATTTCCATTCTTCGCATGCTTTGATAATTGCCATAAGTTCCTTGTCATGAATTGGGTAGTTAAGTTCTGGTCCGTTGAGTTTTTGTGAGAAGTTGCTAATGAGTTTGAGACGTCCCTGACTGTCTCTCTGTCCTAATTGTCCGCCGAGCACGAAGTCGGAGGCGTCTGTTTCCATCTCGAAAGGCTTCGTTGGGTTAGCTTCCTGTAGGATTGGCTCTTTCGCAAATTCTTGTCTGATCCGATCGAAGGCTTCCTGTGCCCTGTCGTTCCATTCGAAGTTTTTGTCTTTGCGTATAAGTTTTGTAAGTGCGATTCCGATTCTGCTGTAATTTCGTATGTATTGTCGGTAGAAGTTAACGTATCCTAGAAATGCTCTGATGTCCTTGACATTCTGTAGGGTAGGCCATTTGGTGATAGCTTCGACTTTATCTTTTTGTATTTTGATCTGTCTGGGTACGATAGTGTATCCGAGGTAGTCGATTTGCTGTACGTGGAAAAAGCTTTTCTCTGGTTCGATCAGGAGTTTGGCGTCCTGAAGTTTCTGAAGTACTTGGGTAATATGTTGTTTGTGGAGTTTAAGGGTTGGTAAAAAGACAAAGATGTCGTTAAGGTAAGCGATAACGAACATGTCGAGATATTCGCGTAGGACTTGGTTAATCATTTCTTAAAGAGACGCGGGTGCGTTAGTTAATCCAAAAGGTATAACGGTGTATTTGTAGTGTCCGTAACGAGTTCGAAATGCTATCTTCCATTCTTTTCCTTCTTTCATTTTAATAAGGTTGTAAATACCTTTGAGGTCGAGTGTTGTAAATTATTATGCTTCTTGGAGTCGATTTCGAAGTTCCTTAATTAGTGGTAACGGGTACCTGTTCTTAATAATAATGTCGTTAAGCTGTCTATAGTCAATGCAAAGTCCGAGTTTGCCGTTTTTCTTGGGTACAAAAAGGATTGGATATCCTGCTGGTGATCTGGAGGGTTTAATATATCCCTTCTTTAGATTCTCGTCGAGGTACTCCCTAAGTCCCTTGAGTTGCTCTTCGTTAAGTTCGTAGATTTTGTGAAATCGTGGTGTCATCCCTTCTTATAGGGGTATTTCGTGGTCGTATTATATGTGTTCCGGTATGCCTATGTCGAGTGTTTCCTGGAACACTTGTGCGAACTGTCGATATTCGTCTGGAATGTTCTCGAGTCGTGATTTCGTTCCTGTCTCTGCTACACTTATTGTCGAGTATAGGAGGAATCGTTGTTCTTGTGTAACGTGGTTACGTCTCCTTCGTGGGTAATACCTGGTCATGTCGTATCCTGATCTGCTTCCGCCTCGTCGTAAGGTCTGTAGAGTGGCTAAATCCTTCTCCATCTGTTTGAAGTGTATGTCTCGTCCTTTCTTGGAGGTATGTGTGGGTTCGTTTGAGCGCCGTCGTCTTAGGCTGTCCTCAGTGACTGAACTCCTTCCCTCGCCGTCAATTGCGGTCCTCTTCTGGGGAACAGCATTGTCCCAGTAGATCTGGCCAGTGACCTAATCGATTCGGGGATTCTCGGCTCTAAGCCAAGGAAGTCCTAAGATCAGTTCGTGATGTGCTGTATCTGTGATGTCCAGGGATAGGGTAGTCGTGCGTCCGCGTACTATCAAAGGTAGATAATCAGTCTCCTTGTCGATAATTCCATTTCCGTAGGCGACTTCTTGTCCTTCCACAGTACTAAGTCTGTAGGGGTATTCCTTCTGATACCAAGGGATCTCGTCCCTGTTAATAATGTTTGGTGAAATGTAGTTGCCTTACGCGCCATTATCCAACAGTACGCTATATTGTTTTCCGTTAATTTTGATATTAAGGATGATATATACGTGGTCGTCCTGTATTGTCGCACATAGGGACTTGTTACTAATCGCCCGTTATCCCTTTATAAGCGATCCTTGCCTTTTCCCGAGGATCCTGTTTTTCCGAGGCATTTTTCTGGTTTCGTATTGGCATTTTCTTTGTCCAGCTGCTCTTTATTGTCAGAGTCTGGTTATTGTGTATCGTTGTCGTTATTTGAGTCTCCCAGGACTCCGAAACTTCGTTTTATATTGCTCGAACTGTCCGAGTCACTATTGCTCTTCATTGTTCCGTACAGTGGTCTATGTCTTCCCATAGCCAGTTGTCTCTTTTCCCGAGGATTTTTGGGGAACCATCCTAAATGTTCCTTCGTTAAAAGGTATGATACGTAGCTGTCGTTGTAACAAAATCTCCAATAAAGGGATCCGTAATTGTCGTCAGAGTCCGTCACTTGCTTCGGAAGTGGCTTATCATCCGGATCGTACGTATCGTTGTCGTCGGGGTAATTTGGACGTTCCACACAATTGCTAGGGTGGCAAATGCAAGGAGTCTTTCCTTCTGGGTGCAGTGGGAATTTCTCATCCAGGCTGCAGCTGCATTGTTGTAGTTGGGGCGTCGGTTGTCTGGCCGGCTACCACTGCGTCGTTTCGAGTTGCGTGTCGTTGGTAAAGTGTACTATCTTTATCATATTGAGTTGTCGTCGTCCTTCGGGGACGGGTTTCCATTGTTGTTTCTTTGGCTGTCGACATTCCCTAGCAAAGTGCCCTTCTTTGCCACAGTTGTGGCACCCTCTTCCTTGATTCTTAAAGGGTGTCTTTCGTTGCATTGCGTCGATTTCCATGGGTCCTGGGTGAGTCGTACCTCCTATTGCGGTACTGAGGTTGTAGGGCGTTCGCCGCTGGAATTTCTTTTCGGTGTTGGTTTGGGGTCGAGGTTTCCAGGTGTTCCCAAGGTTGCGCTTTCCCCGTTCCTGCTTGCGTTTGTACAAACGGTTGTCGATGCGAACTGCTATTGCGACGTACTTAGTAAAATCGTCGGGTCTGTCTTGTTTAGCTAGTTCATCCTTAACTTCGTCCTTCAGTCCTTTATAGAACTAGGACATGAGTGGGCCGTCCTCCCATCCCAACTGGGTGGCGATCTGCTTGAATTTGGCGGCATACTCTGAGGTGGACCGAATCTGCCGGTGAGTTGCAAGTTGTCGTTCGGCGGTCCTTTCCTCATCTTGATCTCCAAAGGCGTCCTTGACAGCTTCCTCGAAATTGACGAATTTCTTAAAGAGCTTCTTGATGTTGTCGTCCCGATCTTCCTCCTTGTTTCCTAAGAGGTCCCGCAGCATGGGTTCGTACCATGCCAGGGCATCTCCTTCCAGGCGATGTCCAGCAAACACCACTTTGTCGATTTCGTTGGTGAATTGGTGTTGGTAGTGGAGGAAGTAAGCACGGCACTGAGTAAGGAAACCCTGAAGGGTCCTCTTGGTTCCATTGAAGGCCGTGGGTTTTTCCATCTTGTAGGTCCTGGACTGCTGGGCAGCATGAAGTTGCATGATCTGCTGCTGGAGCTGATTGATCTTCTCCACCATCTGGGCGTTGGTAAGTCCAGTGGTGCCGACGTTGGAGGAGACAGGAGTTTGAGGAGCCATAGTGTCTTCGTAATATTGTTCGGTGGGTGAAGCACTTGTACCGACCTGAACAAGAGTTGTCAAAATGTAATAATCACACTAAATACCCGTGAGTATATAGAAGGTGTCAGAGAGTTTATGTTATCAAGAAGGTAGCAGAGGTGCTGAGTGAACAATAACGAAGACGTGCGAGTGATGATCAAAAGCGTTGAAGCTATTCAGAGGTGAATACTTAGATTGACAACTGAAGAACTATCTAATAAAGCTACCTAACGTGGTGATGACCATGTCATTATATCTAGTTCCTTCAGTTGATGTGGTGGCGTGGGATATGTTGGATATGTGCGCGATCCAACATATCCAGACTGGATCATTTGGATATGTAGCATATCCAATATATCCAGTCTCCGGTTCTCGGTGTGCCGAGTGGGTCCCTAACGACCCTAACCCTGGGGGGTCTGCGGGACCAGATGCCTGCCGTCAGGCTGTATCCAACTAATTTCCTTCATTAGTGTTGTGGGCCGCTGCTGGTATGACCTGCAGCTGTTGAGTCATAACACTATCGTTGTAATAGTAGCAAAATATATTACATTTATAACAGGTCTGGCTATTAGTAAACTCGGCACCCCCCTGCCGAACGAAATAACAGAAAATTAATATACTACATCCCGTACCTTACCTCTTTTAAACAGAATTACCTAAATCAAATTGCAGACTTCGAGGGCGACGAGCCAATTAATGGCGCCGATACCTCTAAGTAAATCAAATAATATAAAAATACTGCTTCGGATACGGCCCAGTAACTAGCTGATTATGCTTTCTTATATCGTTTAGATAGTAAAAACCCATACCCCTGCCTTAATCAAACTCCTAACCCCTTATATACTTTTAACCTTGGCGATCGTTATATGGACCACACGTTTCAAGGTATCATTCCAAATACAAAGGCAACAAGATACTTATTAAAAGGCTATTCGCAATATGTGTTACTATAGAGGGAAAATATTATAGCTATAGAGATTAATTATTACGATATTAATAATGATAAAGTTAACTTCAAACCAAACGAACAATTATTGTCACTAGGAATAACGGTAATTAAAACTGTTATAAAAGCGATTACGTTTCATATACTTAAATCCTCTACCTCTTTCCTTCTTTACTTAAAAGATATAAAAACCCACGACGTCAATGGCAACGTTAACGCAAATGAGCTAGTTAAAAACAGCCAAAGGTTTCCCCTTACCTTTGAATGAAGTCATTTATAATTTTACTTTTAGAGCACTAAAAAAGTAGTATTAACCCTAATAAAGTTGGAAATACGTTAATTACATCGATGCTATAACTAATTAATCGTTAATAGGCTATATGAAATCTTAAAATCCGTAAGATGTAATAATGTGGAATATTTTACCTTAAAATCTATTGAGAAATTTTGCTACCACTTTCAATCGTATTCTCAAGCCCCCCAAAGATTTAATTCTATTAAAATACGATTAAAACTTTAACTATGAGGTTTTTATTGATGTACTTTATTTAGATAACAGGCTTATTTTTCACGTCATTAACTTCGCAACCTCCTTTTGTGAAGCAAAGTTTTTAAAATCCCTTTCGGCATAGAACACGTAAAAAGAGTTAAGAATACTATAGATTAACACGTACATAGGTCCACCTAACGTCTTTGTCCATAATACTACTACCAACTTTACAACTACGGAGTTTCAGGAAGATACCAAAATAATAGGTATCTAATGTAAATAGGTGTCTGTAAAGGCTCACTAAAGTATTAGAAAGGTTAAAAAGGTACACACCCTGTTTCTCCAAATGTATAACATCCTTACGCTGGAAATTGAAAGCTTTACGAATCTGGAAACACGCTTTTAAATGAAGGTAAAGGGCCTAAACAATATTGTAAGCCCTAACGGCTTAATTTCAAAGCTATTAGTTTTGAGAGTATACCCACGCCTAACAAATTAATCTCTGCTATTAATCAATACCTAAAAACGTATTATGGCCTACAACAAAGTTTTATAAAAACTACAAATGGAATCGGCACGTCGCCAGGTTAATAATTCCTTTAACACCAGGAAGGGCCTTACAATAATCGACGTACTTGCTTTACCGTTACAAAGTAAAGTTCTCATAAAATGGGAGACGGACAAATGGAAGGGCCCGTATAAAATTTTAAATATCGTATACCTTAAAGTGGTTATTGAAATTGCTAACGGTTTTATAACGTTTCGTACAACTTAAGTCAAACTTTGTATTAGGGATATTATTGATAAAGACGTTTAAGTTAAGCGACCGAGCTAATATGAACCTCCCTTACCCGTTATCAATAAGCCGATAAAAAGCCGCTGGCGTGAACGACCCCCGAAGAAAAGAAGCGTTGAAGAGGATGAATACATACCGAGCCGTATTTACAATATTACTTAAATGAGTAGAAAAAACAAGGATAATAAAAATTTGGCACTATAGCTTCGAGTATAAGGTAGTATTAAAACCTTCTATAAACTTTTTAAGAAAAGCAACATGGTCGAAATTAAAAGCTTAATAAATAGAATGGTTATATAATTTATGCTGAAGGCGAAATTCAACCTTCAAAACCCAAATATTACGATTCCTAAGTTAAGGAATATCCACGAGATTAAGGGCAAAACCATAGGGCGGCCGTACGAAACATCACGTTTAATCGTTTAAGAATACGCCGATAAAGGTAAAAATTAGATTCTGACGTAATCGCTAGCGATTTAAAAGTTTAGCTAACGTCTAATAGTCTTGTTAACAATAAGTTCATTGACTAAAATTAAAGTTAAGCCTACGTTTAATAGTCGTAATATAATGTAAACCTATACGTAATTAATGATGGTTTTATAACGAATCGTACTACTAAAGCTATTATATAAATTACGAGTGATCTACCTTGCGGAGACAGTAATAAAATATATCAAAGTACTATACAGATGAGTTGAAGTAAATTTTTATTGGTTTTTAACCTACCAGTCGTCTTTCAAATTATTACTAACGATAAAGTCTTTAATATACGACCTGTACCTATGAATAACGTAAGAAAAGAACTTTGGTCTAATAGGTATACGAATTAACGATACCCTTTTAGTCGGAACGGTTAGTTGTATAATATTAAAATAATAGGAGATCAAGGACTCCAAATTCTGAAACTATAAGCCGGTTACAACTTTGGCGAAAAATGAATAAATTAACTTTAACGGATCGTTAATCTATATATTTAGTATTAATGTTAGTCTAAGCTTTTACCAGAAAGGCTAATGCACTATTTTGGTTACGATTTATAAACCTAACACGGCTAAAGCCTAACGGTACTTTAAGTAACGTACCTGTAGTAACTATATTACTACCTTATACTAACCAGAGGTATCGAACAACTTATTTATCGCGGTATAAATATAAAAGCTAAGAGATAATGACTTTAACTGGTTAAACAAAAGGCTTAAGTGGTAAATATGAAACCTGGACCAAGGGATTGATATAATCCTGATTGACTTGTTGAAAGCTAAGTTAATAATCTTTACGAATAGATCTTTTGTAAACAATACAGATCTATCTTTACAGATCAGCTTTCTAATAACCCTCGTTAATGAATATAAGCAAGAAGATTAGTTTAATATTATCGGTAACGTAATTTACCAAACCTTTATTAAATTTAAAAGGATTATACAACACGTGATAACTTTAACGGTTTACGGTATGATTGCAGGCTTCGATATAAGTATGGTATTATGGGAAACCCTTAACTTTATTATCAGGCAATTAAGAATTATTTTATTTCTGTGGTAATTTGCATCGACTTAAAAAGCCCTTTCGAATACCTTTCAAAGCTCGGAACCATTTGCGAAAAACGTCTGATAATCAAAGTAATAACATTCCATGAAGCTTACGAAAAAGGGGAGATTAAGGAGTTTCGATAGATAAATGGCAAAGACAATCCTACAGATATGATAACAAAGGTAATATCGAATGAGGCCCTGGAAAGGTTTGTAAATAGCAACAGATTAACTATATGTATCGAGAGCTACGTTAATAAGCCGCCTGGTAAGCCTAATTTACGTGTCGGAGACAAGAGATGTGTTGGTAAACTAAATGACTGCCAGAGAATTGACGATGTGTATCTATTTAAGTGGTACAGCTAAAGTAAAGGTTCGCCAAAGACTGTGGCGAAATTTTTCTTTGTAAGAGTTAATAAACTTAGACTTTGGAGCCGTAGGGCAAATGATAGCAAACGGGATCAATTTTCATGCAATTAGGTGTAATTTGATATGAAAATTTACTGGAATTGACTGGGGTTTGACCAATCAATAAAGAGGTAATTTAATGGCAACCGGAAAAGATTAATCAACTACATTAGCGTATACGTACAAATTAAAAAGAAGCTAGTGTTGAGATAGTACTATATGTAATGTAAAAGATCAACTTTACTTATAATAAAGTTGACTAAACTAACTGAAAGTTAAGTATATTGTTTTGTATGTGCTTACTATATTAGTTGTAAGTCGAGTATAGTACTCCCCACTTCACATTAAGGCACGGGTCAAACAATTGGCCATACAAATTACAGTGAAGACTGGCTAGCGGTCTAGAAAACCTAGAACAATACATACACCACTCGACCAATGTAATACTACTGTTACTTCGACCAAGATTCGAATCGAAAACATTGCAAAGACCCAAGGCCCTACTAATATAATGATTATTATTAATAGGTCTTTAAACATTGCAAAGTTTGTTGATTGGAATCGTGGTCAAAGTAACAATAATATTGCAAAGGCCAGATGGTAGATTATTGATCTTTCTTAGTTTGGTATACCGTTAACTGGTCTTAACACTACTTTATATAGGCAATGGCTTTTCCCGTACCCCATATTAAATTAGGCACTACACTGGAATTAACTTGCAGTTAATATAGTAAACTTTGTCTATACTGCATCTAACTGCTATCCCAACAACGAATAATAATAAGTCAATTATTTTGGTCATGATTTACGTTCACAATTCATCCGGTAATGCATATAATATTAGATGAAATGAAAAACCCACCTATGAAGATGATTATTAAAACTATAAAGAATAACATATGATACGTTAAATATATAAGTAAAAGATTAATAATTAACTACTTATTTATACATAATGAGAAATTTGCATGCTAGATTTAATATGACAGATTCTCGGGTTATGAATTGAATATTTAGAGTCGTAGGAGGATATACCATGTAATTAACCTATAAAAAGACGCAATTATTGTCGCTACCAGAAAACTGTACCTTGTAATTCGTTCACATTGTTATAGAATGAAAATTCACTAGTACTGATATTATAATTAATTATGGTGGTGGTACAAGATAAGTGGAGTGTCTATTTAATATAAGGTATGGGCTAAATGTTGACTTATGGTAGCATAAATACAAATGAGCTACTGATTCACCAAATTGAGAACCTGTACCCACTTTTTAATTAAAGCAATATAACTTTCTGTTTCGGCTATAGTTCGCATTTAAAACCGTTTTAACGATGGAATACCTGACTATAACAACCTTAAATTCTTGATATATAAGTCAATGACGCTAAAATCGGATAAAAACCCAATTATAATCAATATAATAATAATGTTTCAATAATGATGAAAAATCCATGAATTGGAGTTAATATTTAAATATGCTACTTTCCTTGCTACTATAATTCGCGGGGTTTTTAACAATACGTTGAAATAGTAATAAAACATGGGGGCTGGATTAGGTTTAACGAACTTTAAACCAATAAATATTCAAATCACGATTCACATTAACAGTTTTTTATATACTAATGTTGAGCTCACATATTGTAACATTCATATCGTTAATAATAAACTTCAAGTATATAAAAAGGTCTTATATAGCAAGGTACCTTTGAAAAAGAGAAAGTAAAGTAAATAGGTCGCGTATGCTAATATTAAACGAATTGAAAACCAAAACCACATAAAAACAATGAAGAAATACATTAGAAAACGCGGTTTAATATTTTTGAAAAGGGTAAAACATTTCGAATATCAAGAATATTCTCTATAACAATTGAATTATCGAAAAGCTAAGGGTACCTAAAGGGGATAAAAGTGACGTTAAAATCTGGTTGAGCTTATTGAAATAGGTAAAACTACAAAACTAAATAGAACTGAAATAATCAAAGTTCAATAACCATTTAACTATAAGAACTAATACGGTGGACTATTTTCAACGAAAATTAAATAATATTCATCGTGATCATATCGGTTTTTCAAGCAAAGAAAACTAAATGAATCATTTTTTTTTGGAATTCGAAAGGGAAAAAAAAGAAAAAGACTTGAAAATAGAAATTGCAAGAAATTTTCGTAACAAATTGTAATGATAAGAACTGAGAGACATATGGTTAATGTATTAAATTTTTTTTGTGAAGAAAGGAAAATGAAAAACTAGCGGCCGTGGCAGAAAGAAAATACACTGGTATAGCAGTAAGCCAATCTGCAAAGATTAAGCCTGAAACAATGATAGTACTAATGAAACTAAAGTAAAAATCAAGATGAGAGGTTTATATAGATATGTATTAACTTAACGGAAAGTCGAGAAAAGAACGTACGATGTATAGGAATATATATATAATAAGAATGACGTTGATTTAATAGAAATGTATTTTTGTGGTCTTTGGATGGTTTCTAGTTTTTCAATTTATTGTTTCTATGTTGTAGTAATGAATCTTTGATGTTTCTGGAATGTTCATAGTGAGAAAAAATAAATAAAAACTATATTTTAAGTCTATTGAATGTATATTATAAAGAATACAGTCGTTGTACTTACTGTAGTTGCCATTAAAGTTTTCATAGTCATATTGCAATTGGCCTGTGTATTTTGGACCCAATTATTTGTAATAGCTTAAACTGGATATTACCAGAAATCTTTTTAGTTATTAAGCAGCTACGCTATAAGTTGCACCCTTATAGAAGAGCATGGTAACGTGCCACTTTACAGGATGTACTTTTGCAGAGTGTATGATAGCGTGCTGCTGCCTAGAAGTGGCATTGTAAGAGTGCACAGTAAAGTTCCACTACTCAGAAGGGAGATTAGCAGAGTTTATGGTAAGATGCCACTGCTTGGATAAAAGGTTATAACTTCTCACCTATAACGTACACTCTCTGAATGCTTTTTTTCTTACTATCTATCTTTCATATATATTACTAATTTTTATGATTACTCTTTTACTTTTTTATTTACGTGAAAAAGTAGAAACCTTACCAATACTAATTAGTGGTCGACTTGATTAACAGTAAACAGCCTAGGAAAAAAGAAACAAATATAATTAAAATACTTATAATAAGATATTGTAACGGTCTTAACCATCCGTATTTTAGTATTACAGCTCATAAAAACCATACTGGAATTTGAAAATACGTGGAATAGCCTTTAAAACCCAAAACATAGAGAGACTATAAGACTCGAAGTAAGTTTAAAAAATAACTTTAATACGATACCAGTAATTTGATTAGTACCCTGATTACTAAAATCCTCGTTAGACTATCTGTTAACTCATTTTAGTGTTTTCAATGTACTCGGGAACTTTTTAAAAAGCGTTTTATCACGTAGGAGACTACGTAAGCTAAAAACAACAAGTTTCAAAACACTTCGTTAAACCCATCCAATTTAAAAGTTATATCCAAACCGTTTATAAACTTTAAAATCGGCTAAAATACAGTATCCTAACCGCTTACAGACCTTAAAATCAGCTAAAATACGATATCCAAACCATTTACCAAATACACACCGCATATTAGATAGAATATTCGAAATGCCTACCACGTTACTAAGACTTACCAAAACCCTATATATACATTTTAAGATATTTTCCCACTGTTTCCACTACCCCATTTATTTTCCCCCGCTTCTATTATACTCCGTTCGTTTGCCTACATTTATTTTCCATCGTCCACCATAAATAATACCGTTTATTAAAGTTTAGTATCTACGACGTTTAAATTTATGAGCCGCTTGATTAATATAACACTTATGCATAATTAAAAAGTTCACCTTAAGAAATCCGGCCAACTTGTAATCACGTTTTATTTACATTTTATTTGAATTCTGTCAACACTAATAATAGTTAAACTCCTTGATCAACACGCTTGATTGTATTTTATTAATTCTTATTTTATATATTGTATACTTTTATGTCGACTGAAACATTTTAAAATTTTATTTTAAATGTACCCGAATCTCGTCTATTACGCAAAATCATACTTTATATCGCTTTAATATTTCTGGTGTACGTCGAAACCAGCTTCATAAATTATTCAATACATTTCGTTCTCTTACAGTTTTAACTTTATTGATAATAAAACTGGAAAAAGCCGACGAATATATAAAACATTTGGTTCAAAATACATTGTTTCGTAAAAACATTTTAAATACTCAAACCTTAACTTATAAAATATTAAAATCAAAGATTTAATGGAGACTTTAAGTCATTTTACGGCAAATAAATACGTTGTAATCATGATATTCAACTATTTTAATGTAGATATTAAAGGATGCGACGTATATGATAGTTTTAAAGAGAACTTTGCAGACTGGATGTCAAAGATATGATGTATTGTAATCGGTATAATTTCAAAAACACTACGTAAGCAATTACGAAACAAAGGCATTAATACCACCGGTAACAATAACAACCGTATCATAAAGACAATGTTGGCAATAGCATAACTTACTTAAATACGAAAATTGACCGATGATGAAATTATAAACGTGAAATTTGTAATAGGATACTAATTAAAAAAACGTTGAATCAGGATTTTTAAAATAAAAGATAGAAACGAGAAAATACTTTAAAAACACAGGAAGTAACGTGTTTATCAAGGCTGAACGTACACCGCGAAAGGTATATGGTATGAAAGGAATCAATAGAAATTTAGTAAGGGTTAGAAATATTATTTACAACTTGAGTCGAACAAAAATCATTACTAAAACGTACTTTTACATAAAAATAAAGATAAAACCACTTCCCGGATATAGTTAAAACCCCGCTTTGCCGAAATAAAAGGGGCTCGTAAAAGAGAACAGCTCTTCCAAACACACTATAAATGATATAAACGACATTGCGAACTTTACGAATCAATGACTAATAATTATAACCTCTACCGAAATCTTTTACAATATCGTTTTCCCACTAATAAAGGTAACTTAACAAAACTTACAAACTTCGCTCGGTAATAATATAAGGAAGAAAATTAAAACAAAAAACCATATGTCGTTCTCTAAAATAAAATACGTATAATACTAAATATGTGTAAAAAATAAGATACCAAGCCATCATAGTTTTATATTATCTTACCTGAAATTTTATACAGGTAAATCAAAAAAGTATTATATATACTACTTTACGTAAGTATATATATTTACGAAGTGTTATGACCGCTTGAAAATATTCTTTCATACAAAAATTAATTACAAACTTCATGACAAAGATTAAACTAATATTACCCCGGAATTCGTACGAAATAAACATAAAAAAGTTAATAAAAATCTTAAAAACCGTTTATAGCCTTATTAGTAAAGCTTCTGAAATGATAGGCGTCTCTTAAACTAAAATATAAAGGAGACAAACTATTTATCTAAGTAGTTATAAAAGTATCCTAAGAAAACTAAAACTTTAACCTTATATTATTTAAGCGGGAAAAGAACTTAAAAAACTTTGATACGAATTTTAAAACTTCATTTAAAATCTCAATATGCCGATAACTAAGTGTTGGATTAATATATAAAATCGAAAAAATCGAAGTTGAGAGCTTAAGTGCTAAAGTAAACATCGCCGAAATGATGAAAAACGATTAAAATCGACGTTTTTAAATATACTTCAAACAAAATAAACGCTTTGAATACGGTGATCAAAACGATATACATTAAGGGAAAAGCTCCGGAAACCGAAAATGAAGGTGTTCTAAACGAAGATGATCTTATCGTTAAATATAAAATGAACTACACATATAATAATACTTACAAAAAAATACACGACGCTTTTCATTTTTTTTAAAAAAACTTTGAATTAAATGCGATAAGAATGGCTATTAGTCGACAAACTATATAATATACGAATAAATTCGAATTAAATTCCAATATTGGGCCAATTACCGATCGAAAGATTAAATAAACACCCATTTATAATATAAGTAGCCTATTATAAAGGAGTAAAGGATGAATTTAACACTTGCCATGACGAATATACATTTAAAAGAGAAAATTTTGAAGAAAATTAAATTTACTTTATAACCTAAGATATAGAAACGAACCAGTAGATTTTTATGAGCCTTTAAAATACATTATTCCTATTTAATATAGATCTGGATTACGAGAAAAGAGTGTTTGACATATATATAGCATCATAAATTAAGTTTTATAATAAATACAGCAACCGATTTTAAGGCATTATGTCAAATACCGATGCAGCTAAAATATCAACCGTTGAAAAGCGATAATTCTATGCGCTTGCAGCAAAATTTCCGAAATTCTAACTTGACCGAATAAGTTAGTACCGGGAAGTTTTATTTAATAAAAGTAAAATGTCATTATTTAATATAGTCGTTATAAACACACGATTTAAATCAGTTTAATTTGACGTAATGAATTTTGACACATTATTTTCGTTATCGTCAATTAATATAAATATGCTCGGAATTAAGGTTCGGAATACGATTTACTAACTTTTTAGCGTTTGGGATAACGTATTCGCACCGCTTCGCTTTAAATTTAGACACCTATAGTTTTTTCTCGAAATATGTATCATTCAAGCCGTTTACCTAATATAACTAGAATGTAAGATATTATACCGCTGTGTAATGATCACACTAAATACCCGTGAGTATATAGAAGGTGTCAGAGGGTTTATGTTATCAAGAAGGTAGCAGAAGTACTAAGTGAAAAATATTGCAACCGTGTAAGTGATGATCAAAAGCCGTGAGGCTATTCAGAATATACTGAGACTGAATACTTAGATTGACAACTGAAGAGCTATGAAGGAAATACTGTCTATGTGGTGCTGACCGTGTCCTTATATATCTGTGACTTCATACTGTTTTCAGTACTGGATCACTTGGATCAGTGCTGATCCCACTGATCCTAATCACATAATTGGTTTAGTCATTTCCGCTAACAAAAGAAAGGTGTTCCCCGCCTGATGTGTTGGACTTCGGGCTCAGCTGCACACTGTCTTGCTTCCTGACCCGCTATCATGCTTGGGCCATGACAAGCTAGTTCGTATACCTAATTACTAAACGCCATTTACTAGTACTTTATGTCGTAAGGTACACTAATATAAGGAAAGGAACATTAAAAGCTATCGAGAAGTTTTATTACGAATACCAACAATACTTATAAGCCTTACGACGGTTTAAATTCACCCATCAAAACGATATAGATTTTAACTACGAGGTAATTTTAGAAATAATATACCTTGACAGCCAGCTAGTATCATATGCCGTTGACGTAATAGCATTATTTGAAACTGTAAAATTTCCGCGGAACGTTTTTGTTATGAATTGTTGGAATACTTTGGTAAATTACTAATTTTACGGTTACTTAGGAGCTTTCAATCGGATTGCCTTCCATACCGGTATAGCTTTCGACTCGATCAAATAGCGTATTAAGGTTAGAATCACCGGTAGTAAGTATAAGTAAAAGTATTATAGGGTATCAGAAAGTGTAAGAAATATTATAAACCACTTAAAAACGTATACGGTATTATTAAAGTAACTGAAAGGTATTGATTTCGAAGGATAAATACTATAAATCGAGGTCAACGCCGTAAATAATATATCCAACCCGAATGAGTTTATTTTAATACTATATATTTTCGGTATTTACCCTAGAGTTTATATAAATTCAATATCATCGCTAGTTACGATATGAAGGGCAAATGTTATAGTGTAAGCCATGGCATTATTGCGTTTCATTCAGGTTAAAAGCGATGTTTTCGGAGTATTAGTTATAAAACACGGCCCGTGTAAGACCAATAGTTTGGACCTACTATTATAGTTTAAAATTTTAATTTGGAAACCAACGAAAAGATAAACTGGCTATTGTAAATTAACGGGTTTGAAATATAGGACGTGTTGATGGACCCACCAAATAGCACAAGTTCATTTTGTTAGACGATAGTACGTAAATATAAGATGAAAGTGTTAGATGATAACGGCTCAGAGTTGTAATTTAAAAAGTGTTATTAACAAAATTACGTTTATAATGACTAATTAAAACCGTTTTCAAGACCCATTTACCGTCCGAATAGCCCTTTAAAAGCTTTACCACATTAAGAAACCGGCCTGCCTATATTAACAAAAGTAATACCATACCATCAAGAGCGCTCACATGGCTTCAAAAATAAACGACGATTAAAAGCTTTTACTACAGACTCCTTCATTACGTAAAAAGAAATGGTAAACCATAAATTACGTTCAAATCTTAGCCAAAAATGTATTATCACCGCCTCAAATTTCTTGTTTACATAGTTTACCTTAATATAATTTTTATTTTAATTGAATAAATTGATTTTCGTTCTAAGAGATTTGAACTACCGATTTACAGCGCTTATTAAATTTTCCCTATATGTTTAGTTTATAAAGTAAAAGATAAAGTCAGTAAACATTATATAAAAAGTCGCTTTATGGTAAAAGGATATAATAACACCGATAAAACCATATTATAACCTAATCGCCTACTTTACAAAGAGTAATATATCGCTTGATTTTAGTGCTCGCCACTTCCCTATATACGTCTACAACATTTATATCGAGTTTTATAATATTATACAAACTTATACGTAATCGAAAAAGCGGCTTAAACGTCGTATCTACGTTTACATTCCTACGGAGCTCCGGAAGCAATATTTACCTCAAACTATTTTACGTATTTAGAAACCGATTAAAGAACTTATTAAAGTTAGATTGTACTAGTATAATACCTATTAAACGTATTATTAAATATGGCTCAAAATCGTCAGCTCGACTTTCGACCTATACGTTTTAATTTTAACATTTCGTTTTAAAGGGTTTATATTTGCTGGTATATAAACATTCGATATATGAACGTTGTATAATACGTTATTTTCCACAGTGGAGGAGAAAAATCTTATCAAGGCTGGCTGAAAGGTAAAACCCAAAGTATACCTGATGGAGGACCGTATCATCAACTTTAACGGCGCGATAATCACGCTTCGGAACAATTTTTTTGACCTTACTAAAAAGGGATAATTAAGCAAAGTTGCTTTTATTGATTTAACTAGTACGAGGTGCGCTAACGAGTATAAGTGTTAACGTGTACGTGAAGCCTAAATAGCATAAGTAGTATAGCTAAAAACTGTGTTTAAACTTTCGGTCGCCGTATAATACCAAACCAACCTTATGGATAACGTATAAAAAACATTTTAACAGCCTCGACCAACAGATGAATAATCTAAAACAAGACCAACAATTTATACCGTTTAATATACATATTACCAAACTCTTTTTTTTACTAATGGCTTCTTCGTTGATAATACTGACCGTAATTTTCAAATAGGATTCGTTTTTACCTTGAGTAACAAAATACCAGTTTAAAACAGATTTAACCTTAAAGAAATGATTTATTTAAACTTCAATAATTATAAAAAGGTTATTCGAAACGTTTTGATCTTGGAAATTTAAGATATAGTTAAAGGCTTCAACTTTGGAATCACTTTAGCGATAATGGTCCGGATAATCATTTTAAACTTGAGTTTAAAACCCCTTCCTTTAGTGGTTTATATTTTTTTTTTTCCTTTTGCGAATACCTTATCAAGCTCTATATTACGAACCGAAAACACCTTATAATTGATATTATAGCTTTACGCAAATTATACAAGTGCCTCGAAATCGAAAAAATGAAAGGTATTAACAGAAAGTTAAGCTTAACCAATATAATAACTAAAAGTGTTCTAAATGAAGCATTGAAAACGTTTATATTCACGAATATAATTTTCATTAACATTATTAAACAGCTTATAAAACCTTGCACTAATTTTATATTTTACGTTTTCCGTTTGTAATTTCTCCTTCATTTTTTATATTTATATTGTTTTTATATTTTTTTCACAATTCTAATTTATTATTAGCATCTCCTTCAACATTTCATAGAAATTTAACTCCATCATTTCTATCGGTTTCAACATTTTCACATTTTGTAGCTATTTAAATATACTTTTTACGTTACTTTCAATACATTGATACTTTTCATTTATTTTACTTTAACCCTATGAAAATGACTTTCATTTTTTACCTTAAACGATGATCATTTATATCAAGGTTTTTTTTAAAAAAACATGTATTAATATATAATGAATTATACTAAAGTAGTCGGATATGTCGGCCCGGGTATAAAAATAGGTAGTTAATCGCTGTCCAAGGGAAAGGTAGAAGGCGGCATCGCGTATTCGCTATTTTTATCTTAGCCGCCCTCCCCCTCATTGTTGACGTCACCGTCATCTCCATCATCGACGTCGCTACCAGTGTTACCGGAGAAATGGATCTGCGTCTTAGGCCGTATATCTTTCGGTAGAGGCGCGAGAAGGTTTTTACCTTTTTTACGGTAACGTATGATAATATCGTCGTATTTTCCTACGTAGTATATACGTAAGCCTTGTTTTTAGGCGGAAATAACAGTTTTAATTTCTTTAGTCCGCCATTTAACGTTTATCATTAATTAGTATAGTTTATTTTAATTATTCACAAAAGAAATTGTTTTTAAAACCGATTTGAACGATATATTTATATATGTGGGAGATGTATATATGAGATTAGGATTACGAGTTTAAAGTAAATTTATTATAGAGACGGCAAGCGCATAATAAAGCTTCGGCTTACGGCTTTACAATTACTAAATTAAAGGCGTATCCATTATTGATCTATTGGTAACGATGGCAATAGGTCGATCAACTTTCGTTTTAATAGAAATCGTTAATAAATCTACTCGCGATTAGGAATGCGATATACGGTATATAGGGCGTATCTTTTGACGTCCTAAGGCAACGGATTCGGGTATATCGTTTGAATGCTTTACGTGCTAAAAAAGCCTCGCGGTATATTTTAACGAGCCGTAACTCGAGGCAATAAGTTAGGTTGGTTGTTTCGGCCTCGTTTACTGTCGGTAAGGTCTAAATACTTATTCACGTGAATTAGGTAAGTAGAAGAGTAATTGCTAGATTAGTATTATAGTAATAAAAGATAGATAGGTAAGGAAGGAGTATTTCAGAGAGTGTACGACACGGATAGGAGGTTATAAACCTTCTATCCAGGCAGTAGCCCTTTTGCCGTACGCTTTGGAATACCCAATCCAGACCGCTCCATGCATTTCCGTAAGGCCTAAAATAACCATTTCAGACCACTCTATGCATAATGTACTTGTCTTACAAAATTTTAGCCTATAACGTAATACGTAAGCGTATACATTATCAGATAGTACCTTGTAATACAGTTTATTGCAGCTTAGCCTATATATACTATCTATAAAGTTATATAGTGATATTCACAAAAATAATCCTTTCTTTTTTCTTTATGTACATATAACCTCGTGGCGACAGTGTAGTTATAATTACAAATGTTTCAATTAATAGGTGTTATAGTAATGATATAATTTTGGTTGTAAAAGTCCAAATTAATGATTTTTGTAATAATAATATAATTATGGTACTAATTGTAAAGGTCCAAATTAAAAGTTTTCGTAATAACATTGTATTTATAAACACCCGAAATAGTAAGTTCTGGCCGCGTTAATAATTGTAATTCGGTTGGAATTAGTAAAGTCTGGACGCGATAGTAATTATAATTCGAGCCTGGTAAGTATAGCTAAATAGAGACTATATAATTATTAATAATATCTTTTGTTAGTTTTAATAAGGGTGTAATTTTATAGGCGTTATAAGGATAATTGTGTAAGGATGATTACTTAGAAGTAATTACGCTGTTTCGTGCTTTTAGGTTAATATAAAAAGGTATATCGCCATCGATTTAGGTAAAACTTCTTTTATTTTCTGCTTAAACGACGCGCACCATTTATTAATATAAGTTTCAACCTTAATTCAATTTAATTTTTATCTCAATTAACTAATTTAAACCGTTTCAATCAATAGGTTACTTAACTAATACCCATATATTAACCTTTCCTTTAAATAGATAATGCGTAAAAATAGGATATCCAGGCATCAGCTGGCATGAAAGCGCTGCCCCGCCGCCGCCGCCGCCGCAGCCGCAGCCGCCATCGTTACCGTTACTACCACTGCCACCGCCAACAGCAACTCGCCCTTAATGGACACAATCTCATCTATAGCCGCCACACCACCCGTCGCCGCCACCCCTTCGGCTTCGTCAAGTTCCGCCGCCGCCGCTTTTATTATTTTCCCAGCTTTATTATCCGCCGCTGTCGCCTTTACAACCCCCTTTCCGGCCCTATCAGTCCCCTCTACCGTTACGACCCCCTTAATAACTTCGTCCGCTTTTGCCGCCGCCGTTACTACCACCTTTTTATCGGCTTCGTTAGCTCCTGTCGTTGTCGTTACCCTTTTACTGGCTCCTCCCGCCTTTACCGTCACCGCCACCATTTTCTTTCCCCCTTCGCTCTTTCCTTTTCCTTTGAACTCCTAAAGGGAAAAACGGGAGGCTTTTAAAGTTATAAACCTTAACTTTTCCCCGTAGGTAAAAACCCCCTTATTTGTAAAGCCTCTTAAGCGCTGTAAACGTAACCTTATGAAGTTTATTCATGGTTGATATTACCTAAATCCGCCTGTATATATACTTTTAATATCTTATAAATAAATAAATAAAATGGACTTACTTTGTTATCTAAAATTTTACATCGTTAGGGTACGTCGTGAAACATTTTTAACATATAGAACATTAAAACGGCGTCACTGGCTCCGTAGTCTTAGGTCGCTAATAAACATGCCTTATATATAGCATGTTATGTCCACGGCCGCAGGTAAATCCGTTAACGATTACTACAAAAATAAAGGGCTTTCGGCCTGTTACCATTATTATAAACGGATTTATAATGGATACGCCTTCGTTTCGTTAGTTTTAAAGCCATCAGCCGAAGCCGTACTACGTGTGCGCCGACTTTATAGCAAGTTTATCGATTTTTGAAAATATCTCTCATCAAAAATATAATATCCGGGGCGTACCGAAAAATAGCCGTGGTGGTAAATAATCAAAATGAGCCGATAATAATTAGTATCAGACGTTAACCGGCAGATTAGGAAGTCGGTAATCGTTATCGCTATTTAAAAACGGGGCTCACGTATATACTACGTAAACAAGTTTAACGACGTTATTATATATTGCTATAAAAATAGTAAAACCCCCTTTACGCCTTTATTCAAAATTATACAACCGAAGACGTAGGAAAATATTCTCTTTGGCGCTAGTGGCGTCGAAGGTAATAATAGCGGTGGCGTTAATACAAAAGGGGAGGGCGGCGGGTAAGAAGGTAGAGACTCGATGGCGTCACCCTTTTCCTCTCATTTGAATAGTAATTAACTGCCCCTTTTAACCGGGCCACAGTAACCGGTTACATTAATATTATTGTTTTTTCCTAGAAATAATCTTACAAAATAATAAATATAACTTGAAATATATAAAATAAAAAGGATATATGTTAAAAGCGGTATAATATCGTAGATTAAAATTAAAAGGGGAAAATAGTAAAATAACTAATAGAGTTTAAATATTTGTAGGCCTTAGACATTGCAACGTTGTCGATTCGATTGGTCGAAGTAACAGTAGTATTGCGTGGTCAGATGGTGGATGTATTGTTTTAGGTTTGACAGACCGCTAGCCGGTCTGCACTGTAATTTTTATGGCCAAATGCTTGGCCCGTGCCCTAGAGTGAAATGCAGTGTGCTGTACTCGACTTAAACCTAATGCGGTAAGTCCATACAAAGCAATACACTTAACTTGCAGTATAGTTAACTTTACTATAAGTAAAGTTGATCTACTACACCGCATGTAATACTACTCCAACAGTGTCAGCTTTCTAGTTTGTACGCGTACGCCAGTGTGGCTAACCAATCTTTTCCGGTTAGCGCTAAATAGCAACCTCGTACCCCCTGTTAATTCCGATTGACTTCTATACTGAATTGTACCCAATTACATGCAAATTGACCCTATTTAGCCTTAATTGCTTCAGCGTTCCAAAGTCCGAGTTTATCAACTTTTACAAAAAGTTCTTCCGTTACAGCTCTTCGTAAGCCTTTACTTCAATTATATTATTTAAACAAATCACTATCATTAATCTCTTAGCAGTCCTCCAATCTATCAGTATATTCTTACTCGCCGTTACGTGATTTGAGTTTTCCGGGCGGCCTATTAACGTGGCCCTCGATACGTATAATTATCTTATTGTTATCTATATACCTTTCCAATAACTTATTTGGTGCCGCTTTCGTCATGACATTTACGAGGTTGTTTTTACCATCGATTTATCAGAACTCCTCGATCTCTCTCCCTTAATAAGCTTTACGGGTTATTATTACGTTGATTATCAGGCTTTATTCACTGGTGGTTCCGAGTTTTAAAAGGTATTTTAAAAGACTTTTTAAGTCGATATAAATTACTACCGAAATGAAAGAAATCTGTAGCTGTTTAGTGATAAGGTTAAAGGTTTTCTATAGTGTTATTCTTACGTTAAAGCCCGCCATTATGCTATGAACCTCTAATACCAACACGCTTCGTGTAATATTTTTATACTTAACGAAAGACCAGTGAATTTAATTACCGAAAATTTTAAACTGATCCTTCCGTTTGTTTTCGTTGACAAGGGTTATTAGGACGCCAATTTTTAACGATAAGTCGGTGTTATTTGTAAAATATCCGTTTGTGAAGATTATTAACTTAGCTTTTGAAAGTTCGATTAACACCATATTAATCCTGCGGTCTAAGTTTCGCATCTGTCACTTAAGATTTTTGTTTAACCGGTCAAAGTCTTTATCTATTGATATTTATGTTTATGCCGTAATATATAAATCATAAAAATCTTTAGGTTGGTATAAGGTATTAATATAGCTACCCCAAATACGTTGTTCTAAGTATCGTTAAGCTCTGGCTTTATTTGTTCTGTTAATTGTAGTTAAAATAACGTCTTAATCCTTTCAATGAAAACTAAAACCGGTATTAATACCAAATATATGGATTAATAATCTATTAAAGTTAAGTTGATTATTTTCCATTAACATCGTTACCGGTTTGTAATTTCAAAACTTGGAGTTCTTAATCGTTTATTATTCTAACGTTATGAAGCTAGTTGTTTCGACGAAAAGGTTATTATTAATTTACATACCTATTATGTCGAAATCCAATTTTTACGTTACCAGCAAGTACGAATCGTATATTAATGATTTTATCGTTTACTGAGATGCAAAGTACAACTCGTAAGTTAGGAATTAGGAAATACCTATTTAAGCTAATTTATATAAAGGTTTAATACATAGTATTACCGTTTCTAAGGGTTAGATAACATGTAACCCTTATAGTAGTTTAACAGTATAATCCTTTGCAAATCTATTACCAACTGCGGATAAGCTTACGTAATATTACGGTTATTAAGTATAAATTTACCTTTGGGTCTGGCTAATAAACTTGTTGCCAAAATGACTATGAGGCGTTAATAATTTTTTTAAATTATTGTTGACTATGTAAGAATTTCGTCTTTACCTTTATCGCCGTATCCTTAAGAGATCAATCGTAACTTTTTGTACGGTTGCGCCATAGTTTTGCCTTTAACCTCATAAATAATACTTGACTTGAAAATAGTAATGTTTAAGTCTTAAAGGTTAAAGTCGATCTTTGACCCGAATTATATAATTCCTCGAGTTAGTAGGCCTTTAATCTCGACCTTGTCGCTTTCTTTAAAAGGTCTGTCGGAGGTTTTAATAATCCCTTATACCCTAAGCTTTACTACCAGATCTTTGTTATCTTTTTTTTTCCTATCTAAATAGTATTGTAAATATAAACTGGTGTATATTTATCCTTTTTATCGTTTTCCTTTTTTTTCGGAGGTTGTTCGCGCTGGTAGAGTTTTATCGGTTTATTAATAACGGGTAAATAAGGTTCGTTTTAGTTCGGTTGCTTGACTTGGGGGGTTTAAGGGTATTTATCTTTAGTATTCCTGATATAAGGCTTAACCTAAGTGGTTTGAAAAGATACATGACCGTTAAAAGTTTTAATAACTACTTTGGAATTTGTAATACTTAATATCTTATATAGGCCCTTCTATTTACCCGGTTTCTGCCATATAAAATCTTTATTTTATAACGGCAAAGTAGATACGTTGATTTATAATAGGCTGTTTCTGGTATTAAATGCTTTATTAACCTAGAGGCGGGCCGATTCTCTTCGTAATTCCCTTAAAGCTTTGTTACAAGACGTAGCTCGTTTTTAAATACTTATCGGAGATAGAGATTTATTCGTTAGGCGTAGGTATGTTCCCAAAACCAGGAGCGTTGACACTAAACCGTTAAGTCCTACGGTATCATTAAGGCCCTTTACACCTCCGAATTCGTAAAGCTTTTAATCTTTAACGTAAGGATATTATACTCTCGACGAAATAGAGTATGTACCTTTTTAACTTTTCCAATACTTTAATGGGTTTTTACAGTTACCTATCTATAATAAATACCTATTATTTTAATATCCTTTTAAAACTCTACTACCGTAAAGTTGGTATTACTATCGTGGACAACGACGTTAGGTAAACTCAGGTACGTATTAATCTATAATATTCTTAACGTTTCCTACATATCCTTTTCCGAAAAGGACTTTAGAAACTTAGCTTCGTAAAAAGAGGTTACGGAGTAAACGACGTAAAAAACAGGTTTATTTTCCAAATGAAATACATTAATAAATATTTTATAGTGGAAATCCTTATCATTTTTTAATGTAAAATTAAATTTCCAGGGAGCTTTAGTATACATTTAGCAGTGGTAATATAGCCTTTTAATAACTTTTAAGGTAAAATGTTTCATATCGTTATACCTTGCAAACTTTAGGACTTTATATAGCTCATTAATAGCTGAGTAGTTAAAACTCTGATATAATTGACGTATTTCCAACTTTGTTAGGATTAATCCCATTATTTTCAAATCTTAAAGATAAAACTATGAATGCCCTTATTTAAAAGCGAGTGAAAACTTTTTTTTTTTTAACCAGCTCGTTTACGTCAACGTCAATGTTAATGCAGAGGTTTTTTTATCCTTTAAATGAAGTAAAAAGGGGTATAGAACTTAAAAATATGAAACGTAATCGCTTTTATAATAGTTTAAATTACCGTTGTCTTTAGTGATGATAATTATTCGCCTAGGTTAAAACCAACTTTGGCTTTGCCTGCATCGTAACGATCAATTTCAAAAGTTGTAATGTTTTTCCTTCGCAGTGCTATATATTTCGAATACCCTCCTATTAAGTACCTTATTACTCTTGTTTCTAGAACAATACCCTAAAACTTATAGTTTATGTAACGGTTGTAGAGGTTAAAGGTATATAAAAGGTTAGAGGACTATCTAGGACAAAGGTAAGTGTTTTTACCACCTAAATAGTATAGAAGAGCATAGTTAGCTAATTATTAAGACGCACCGGGAGTAATATCTTCGTACCATTTAATTTATTTAAAAGCGTTAACGACAACGTTTACTAGCTTATCGCCTCTAACGTCTGCAATTTGTTTTAGGTACTCTTAGTCCGAAGTAATAGGGTATTAGGCGTAATATGCTGCTTTTCGGTTATTACGCTCGGCGGGGGGGTAACGAGTTAACCAATAGCCGGGTTTGTTATAGATTTAACATTTCTTGTTACTATTACGATGATCGTATTTACAGTCAATAGTTTCTTATAAATTTCATTAGCTTTAATGTGGTTACTATCTTCAATCTAAGGTTAAGGTCGATGGACCAAGTTTTAGGTGTTATGGGCGCCCGTACTTGCGGTCGACGTAATTAACTATCATAAAATCTTGTTTATTTACGTTAATAAAGATACTGGCTTAAGAGTATATACCAAGCGAGTTTGGTATACGCGTTATTACTGAGGAAAAAGAGGAGCGTAACTAGCTAAAAAAGCCTTCGTAGGTGGCATTTGGACGTTATAAGGCGTATTCGAACTTGTTAACGCCAGTAATTAATGCCCGTACCTGTTTGCGAATTGTGGCTTTGTTAGTGTGAGCCTTCCCCATCATTTTCTGGAAAAGTATTACCTTGTTAAGTATCTAATTAAGCATATCCATTGGTATTTCCTCCTTTTTCTTCGCCATTATTATAGTATATCTCGTGGTAACCTAGTTTGTATGGTATTATACCAAGTAAACGTCGTATTCGAAGTGACCCTTTATGTTATTATAGATTTCGCGAATCGTGGTTGATTAAGTTAGAAAGGTGAGGTAATAATCTTTAATATACCTTATAAAGATTTCGGGAAAATCAAATAAAAACTAAAAGGGAAAACATTTATTATTTTGTAAATATTTAAAGAGAGTATTATTTTGGTATTGAAGATGTTGTAAGGTTTTTCATATACTTTTCTGTTTTATCCTGGATTTTAAGAAGTTTGTGTTAAGCTTGTAATTATTGTTAACTATTTTGACAGGTTTTGGAGGCAGGTCTCGATAATTTTCCCAGCCGTAAGTGGTGTTTTTTTGGCAGTTTAAGCCTTAGAGTTTCAGAGGTACGGTATTAGGGGTAATTTCCAATTTTTTAACCCAAGGGGTAAAGTCCTATGGTAGGACTTGTAGTGGGCTCCCGCACGTAGGCTAATCTAAATGGAGAAGGTTTTTAAGGGGTTCGACGATTAAATTACCGATAAGCGATAGGTATTTACAGGTTTCAAAAAGCTTGATGATTTTATTCAATTAACTGGTGAAGAATATTAATATTAATACCTTTGTACGCGTTAGCAGCCGCCGCTTTACGTACTCTACCGCCGCTAAGGTCATATTCTGCATTATTACATAGAGGTATTAAATTGCCAAGTAGGTTAACAAGTTTCTTATCGCTAGTACGTAAAGAGTTTTAATTTAGTTAAAGGGGAGGCTGAGATTATTTAAAGCTTGTATATAAGTGTTGGTATCCTTTAACAACTTTCTCTTTTCTCTGGAGGCCTTAAGAATCCAGGTATTAAAGGAAGTTTTCTTATTAAGTTAGTTCGAAAAAGGTTTCCGCCAATTCCAATAAAGTTTTTTTTTTTTTAGGAATATAAATACCACGACGTGTAACCTCCTTTTTTAGATTGAATATAACCGTACTTTATATTATCTTTTACATATTTGGTATCTAGTGGTTAAAAAACTCGCGAAAGTCTTGAAAGGCGCGAGTATCGCGGTTAAACTATTTACCGACGTCGGATTGGAGGATATACTGGCTAACGTAGTTGATTAGGTAGACTTTAATTAAGGTTTTATTAATATCCTTAAATTAAAGTTGGTGGTCGTATTAATTGATGAAAAATGATATGACGTTTTTAATTGCTTTTTTTTAGGAAACGTCAGTGATAGCTTTAAAGTGGGCGTTGGCGACAGATATCTTAATAAACGTGTAAAGCGAGGAACTTGGTCATTTTGAATGCATGGACTTGGTGGTTTTAGCGTAAAGTTGCGTAGGAACTTAGTAACTTGGCGAAAGGTCGCGTAACATAGCTTTTTTAACGCGGCTTATTGTTTTCGCTTAAAGTAACGAACTTAACGATTAGCGTAGTGTAAGGAGTGAAAAATAGTAAAGTAGGGTAAATGTTTAGTATAAAGGGTAAGGGCGAAGGTCGGTATTGGTAATAAAGGTCGAAGGTTGTTTATTATAGTTGTTTAACATATGCACTTAGTCGTTTTTCTGTAGTAGTAATATCCGTAGTAGTATTAACTTAGCCGTTTGCCAATTTTCCGGACTTTAAAACTTCTAACAGTTAATCTTAACGTCTGTGAAAAAGATCTTTAGTAAAAATTTTTTGGTTTTTTTGATAATGATATCGTCGCTAACTTCTAGATTGCTATTGAAAGATTAATATAAATCAAAAGTCTTTTTTGTTTTCCTGCCGTTGGAAAACTGGCGTAGTACTAATAAAAGTCTTTCGCAAGAATCTTTCCTCTACTCTAACGGTCGTTTAACTTAAATCGTAACCGGAAAGTAGCTTCTTTTTTTGACTTATCTTATCTTTACTTAACCTAATAAATAGGAAATTACTAATTAGTATTGGTAAAACTTAGACGTTATAACGTTATCGATTCGATTGGTCGAAGTAACAGTAGTATTTCGTGGTCAAATGGTAGATATATTGTTTTAGGTTTGGCAGACCGCTTGCCGGTCTACACTGTAATTTGTATGGCCAAGTGCTTGGCTCATGCCCTAGAATGAAGTGCAGTGTGCTGCACTCGACTTACACCCAATGCGGTAAGTCGGTACAAAGCAATACATTCAACTTGCAATGCAGTTAACTATACTATAAGTAAAGTTGACCTACTGAACTGCATATAATACTATTCCAACATAAAGTATATGAAATAAAGAGTAAAAGTATGTTAAAAGCGGTTCGAAGTCATATACTCGAACCAATGAAAAATGATCGGATCGAGGAGTGTAAATTAGAATATAACAATGTTTAAAAAACGACGTAAAACAGTAAATTTAAAAAAAAATATAAATAGAAGGAATCTAATAATGTCGATATATATAAAATAAAAAGTGATAAAATACCAGGAGCGATACGAAATAATAGGGTAAAATAAAAGTATGAATTGGTAAATAATGCGAAAAGCGGATTTCGGACCGCTTAAAATTAGCGAAAGTAGTGTAATAGCTCATTAGGGTCGTAAAACCTTTCTAGATATACTAATAACAACGTACTTGTCGTTATAAGCGTTTTTAACGCTTCGTTTGGTGTAATTTTCATTATTACGTTTACTGGGTTCGATTCATCATGATTTATCTCTTTTTTACGATTTCCAGATGTTTATATAACTCGTGAAAGGCTATAATATCGATTATCAAACGTTTTTTGTTCGTAATACCTAATTTGAACAAATATTTTTAAAGCGAAAAGAAATCGGTACATATCATAAAAAGAATGAATCGTAAGTTAAGGTTTAAAATAATCATCCGGACCATTATCGTTATGGTAATACACATATCGAAACCTTTAACCATATTATAAATTTCAAAAATTAAAACGTTCCTAATAACGATTTTACTCTTAATAAAGCTATAATAAATAATGTTTATACTGAGCGTAAAGTTGTTTCGGGTTGTTATTTTGTTGTCGAGAATTGAAACTAAGCCTCTTTACAAACTATAATTAAAGTTATGAACCAAAATTCTATTAGCAAAAAAAAATAATTTTATAGTATGTATATTTAACGGTATAAATTACGAACTTCGTTTTTCATTATGTATTTGTTTGAAAAGGGGTTTGTTAAAAGTTTCATATATATTATTAAATGGGGTGGTTTCATACTGCGTGGCAACTGAAATATTGAATACCGTTTTCAGTTATATTACAAAAGTAATTCAAACGCTATGTACGTATTGGTAATTATATTTGTCCGCCCGTTTCATCTTATTTCAAATGATAAGGCTAATGTTATTTAACTAAACTTTTTATGTAAGGTTCAAAAAGCCGTTCCGGAAAGTAATAGTAATACTATTAAAGTCGATTATATGGTTTTCCGTCAGATACGTTTTAGGTTTCGCTTTTAGGCCGGCCTCTAAAAGTTTTCTTTTTTCAAAAACGGAAAATGACGCGTTATAAAACGTTAATATGTCGTTCGTCTATATATCTATTAGTATGAAACCCTTCGAACAGGCTGTTGATACTAATGAGCATGAGTCGAAGGTTAAACTAATTATTCTGAGACGTTTTTTATAATACCTTTAATAATTAATATACTAGTAAATACTAACTTTGATCAAACCGTAAAATAATTTTATAATACGTAAAATCGGTGTAACCGGGTGGTATTTTTTTTTTAAAAAAAACCCTTTGGTACATCGATATAAGTACGTCGTTTAAGTCGCTTTTTCAATTAAATGTATACCTATGTTATATTACGAAGTTCTATATGTAAGCTGTGCGATATTTTAAGGGAGGTTACGTGCGTAAAAATAAAACGGTAACTAATCCGTTAAAAGGTAGGCGATCAAGTTATAACATTTTTTTTATTATCGTTATTATAACTTTTAATAATTGGACGGGTGTTTTATAAGGTTTGCTGGTTTCATTATTAATTTCGTAAACGAGGCGAGTAGGAAAAATTCTATAAACGCCGTAAATCATCGGGTTGAATCATTTAAAGCGAAATACGACTTGGTTGATTAATTTAGAAATCTTTGTTAATGTAAACTATTCTAATAGGGTACCTAGGGCAATGATAATGCCGTCGAAACGAAGCTTTAAGCTAAATTCGCGGTTAGCTATCTCCTTTTAAGTAATAAAAAATTCTGCAACAAAGTTTTCGAGGTGTATTTTAATTTTCAAACTAAAGGGGCGTCTCTAGCAGTGCGATGCGGGTAGGGTTGGTATAAACGGACCGTTTTTATTTATTAGGAGCGGTTTATATTCCTCGTCCTAAAAGGGTATTTCATTAGCAGTTTTACTCGGATTACGATTCTAGGCCACTCTTTTTCGTCTTTTTCTTATATTTTCATACTATTATCCAGCAAAACAAACTTATACCGTTTAACAGGTTTACGAATATATTATAACTTTTAAACCTGTTAAGCTTTTAAAAGCTAATATATCTGTCCTTAATTATTCAAACAAATACCTTAAATTATAAAGATATATTCAAAACACTAAATTCGCGTAGACTATTCCTTATAGCTAATGCTTTAAATACATCTGTTGGAATAGTATTGCATATAGTGCAGTAGGTCAACTTTACTATAAGTAAAGTTAACCGTACTACAAGTGTATTGTTTTGTGTGAAGACTTACCACATTGGGTATAAGTCGAGTGCAGTACGCTAAACTTCACTCTAGGGTAGGGGCCAAGCAATTGGCTATACAAATTACAGTGTAGACCTGCTAGCGGTCTGCCAAACCTAAAACAATACATTCACCATCTGACTACTGCAATACTACTGTTACTTCAATCAATCGAATCGACAACGTTGCAAAGTCTAAGGTCTAACAACACTAATCAGTGCTTATTAGATTAAGCACAAATAAGATAAGTAAAAGAAGAAGCTACTTTCTGGTTACGCTTTAAGTTAAACGACCGTTGGGGTAAAGGAAAGATTCTTGCGAAAGGCCTCTATTAGTACTACGCCAGTCTTCTCACGGCAGGAAAACAGAGAAGACGTTTGAGTTGCGTCAGTCTTCCAACGGTAATCTGGAAGTTAGGGACGGTATCACCATTGAAAAACACCAGGAAATCTTCATTTATTCTTCTTAAAGACGTTAAGATTAACTGTCAAAAGTCTCAAAGTTTGGCAAGTTGGCAAACGGTTAGGTTAGTACTACTGCAGGTGCTATTACTGTAAGAAAAACGACTAAGTCCCCACGCTAAACAACTACAACAAATTGTTATGACCCAAGCACGTTGGCGGGTCAGGAAACAGGCCAGCATGCAGCTGAGCTACCGGTGAGCCTCAGTGAGCACCGGTGAGCCTCAGTGAGCACCGGTGAGCCTCAGTGAGCACCGGTGAGCCTCAGTGAGTACCGGTGAGCCTCAGCACTGAAGATGGTATGAAGTCCATAGGATATAAGGACACGGCCATCACCACATAGATAGTATTTCCTTCATAGCTCTCCAGTTGTCAATCTAAGTATTCAGTCTCAGTATATTCTGAATAGCCTCACGGCTTTTGATCATTACTTGCACGGTTGCGATATTGTTCACTCAGCACCTCTGCTACCTTCTTGATAACATAAACCCTCTGACACCTTCTACATACTCACGGGTATTTAGTGTGATCATTACACAAATATCCTTCATTCTTTACCACTAATAACAACCTTCGACCTTACCCTCCACATAAAACCTTTTCTCATACTATAGTTTTCACTTCCCTTACACCAGTTTAATCGTTGAGTTTATTGCTTTGAGTGAAAACACTAAGTCACGTTAAGAAAGCCATGTCGCGCAACCTTACATGGCTACTCTACGCCAAAACATCAAGTTCTATACACCTAAGATCACCAAGTCCCTTGCCCTACACGTCCTACACAAGACAAAACATTAAGATAGCTACCGCAAGTGTTCACTTTTAGGCCATTACCGACTCCGCCTAAAAAAAAGCGATTAAAAACCTCGTATCAGTCTTCGTTAACAACTACGACGAATAACACTGAATCACGGATGTTTAATGATCACACTAAATACCCGTGAGTAAATAGAAGGTGTCAGGGGGTTTATGTTAGTAGTAAGGTAGTAGAGGTAACAAAGGTGCAATATCAAGAAGATGTTTATTCGTGCTGTAGAGTGATCACTAGCCGTTAGGCTATTCAAATGTGTAGACTGAATACTTAGATTGACAACTGAAGAGCTATGAAGGAAATACTATCTGTGTGGTGATGACCGTGTCCTTATATATCCGTGCCTTCATACCGTCTTCAGTACTGGACCGCTGGAGTCGCTGTCGGTCCCATCGGTCCTTCCATGTCCGGGGTTGCTGACATAAGAGAAGTTCCCCGCCTGATGTGTTGGACTTCAGGCTTCTCAGTGGCGCAGTTGCATACTGGCCCATTTCCTAACCCAACCGCTGTCTGGGTCATGACAGGATGTTGATAAAACCTTTACTAAAGCTTATCTAATCAATTACGTTAGCTAGTATACCCTCGAATCTGACGTCGGTAACGAGTTCGGCCGCGGCGCCCGCGCCTTTTAAGACCTCTGCGAGTTTTTAACCACTAAACTCCCGATATATGAAAAATGATTCAACGTACTGTTAAACCCAAATTAAAGGCCGAGGTTGACAGGCATGAGATATATATACAAAAAAAAAACTTAAAAGGAATAGAAAAAATCTTTTTCGAACTGACTTAGTAAAAAAACTGCCCCTAGAATCCTAAACCTTAAGACCTTTAAGGAAAAGAAAAAGGCATTAAGGGATTTCAACGCTCATACATACGTTCCAGGGGATCTCTAACTTACCCTTAGCTAAATTAAGTATCTTTACACGTTGGAAATAAGAAACCTATCAATTTATTCAGTAATTTAGTACATTTACGTAATGATGTAGAATACGCTTTTAAGGGCAATAATACGCATAAAGCGGCAGCCGTTAATGCGGCTAAAGGTATTAATGTTGGCGCTTTACATCAGTTAATTAAGCCAAATCGATAAGCCTTTCAAATCCTCTAAGTACTCATCGCCCTTTAGCAATTTAATCATTAAACTCCTTAAAAACCTTTCCCCTTTATATTTACCTACGCGCGCGAGCCTACCACAGGTCCTACTATTGATCTTTACCCATCAAATTAGGTGATTGAAAATTACCTTTAATACTGTACCTCAGAATCCCCAAAACTTAAACCGCTAGGAAATACCATTTAGAGTTGAGATAACTATTGCGACCTTTTTCGAAGATCTATTAAAATGGTCAACATTAATTATAAACTTTTTACGGATTTTGCCAAGATCTGAAACGACATAGAAAGGTATAACGGGAAGCCTTATAACCTCCTCGACACTAAGATAATATCTTTCCCGAATATCTGTAAGTAAATAGAGGTTTCACCTTTTAGTTTTTACTTACTATTTCCCAGAATCCTTACAGGGTACGTTAAGGATTACTACTTAACCTTTCTAACTCAAGCTACCAAGTTTCGCGAAATATACGATAGTATAAAATTTCACTTCAAATACGACATCCACCTTACGAAATACCATGCAGATTGGGTTACTACAAGGTGGGCAGCAATAATATCTAAGAAAAAAGAGGAAATACTGATGGATATACTTAATTAAATAATTAACAAGCTGATACTATGTTAGAAAGCAATAGAGAAAGCCTATACTAGCGAAGCTATACTTCGTAAACAGGTACGAGTAGTAGTTACGGGTGTTAGCGAGTTTGAATACGCTTTACAACGCCTAGATGCCACCTACGAAGGCTTTTTTAACTAGTTACTTTTCTCGTTCGAAAAAGTATTAACGCGTATATCAAATTCGTTTGGTATATTCTCTTAAGCCGGCAATTTCTTTAACATAAATAAAGCAAACCTTACGGTAATTAATTACGTCAACTGTAAGTATGGGTGCCTATAACGCTTAAGGTTTAGTCTACTGGCTTTAGACTAAAGGTAACAATCACGTTAGCGCTAATAAGGCTAAGATTTAAGTGGACCTGCTAGCCGCTAACACTATCGTCGTAATAGTTGCAAAAAAATATTTGATTTGTGGCAAGTTTGGCTAGTGGTTAACTCCACACCCCCTAACTAAACGTAATAACTGGAAAACAGTATACTACGTCTAATACACCAATATTTTTTAATTAAGACTACTTGGATAAAATCGCAGACTTTAAAGGCAACGAGTTCATTGACGGCGTCAATGCTCCTAAGCAAATTAAGTAGCACAAAGAAGATATTGTCCCTAACGCAGCCCAGTAACTAGCTTACCACGCTTTTTTATACCGTTTAGGTGGTAAAAACCTTTCAATTTACCTTAACCAAGCCCCTAAATCTTTATATACCTTTAATCTTCGCGATCGTTATGCGGATTATACGTTTTAAAGTATTATGCTAAATATAAGGGCAACAAAGTACTTTACAAAAGGCTATTCGTAGTACGTGGTACTATAAAGGGAAAGTATTACAGCTATTGAGATTAATTGTTACAATATTGGTAAAGTTAAAGTTAGTACTGAACTAGGTGAACAACTATCGTTATTAGAGATGATAATAATTTAAATTATTAGGGGATTCATTTCGTTTTACGTCTTTAAGTTCTTTACCCCCTTTTTTTTGTTTAAAGGATATCAAAACCTTCGGCGTTATCATCGATTTTAACGTAGACAAACTGGTTAAAAATAGCCTAAGGTTTTTATTTTCCTTTTATTAGGGGTACCTATGGTTCCACCTTTAAGGTCCGGAAGCAGTAGTGTTAAACTTAACAAATTCGGATATATGTCAACTACATCAGTGATTTATCCATTCAGCCGTTAATAGGCTGTATAAAGTCCTAAAATTTATAGGGTATAACGATGTGGAATACTTTGCCCTAAAATTATTAAAAGACTTTGCTACTACTATTAAATATATGCCTAATCCCTCTGGAGATTTAAGTTTACATTGAAAAACGATAAGGATTTTAACTGAGAGATTTTCGTTGAAATATTTCACTTAGATAATAAGCCTGTCCTTTATATCATTGATTTTGCAACCTCTTTTTATGGGGTTAAGTTTTGAAAGTCTCTTTTAACAAAAGATATATGGGAAACGTTAAGGATGTTGTGGATTGATACAAACTTAGGTCTATCTGATATTGTCGTCCACGATGCTGGTATAAACTTTGTTGCGGTGAAATTTTAAAAAGATGCCAAGATAATAAGTATTTAATACAAACAGTTACTTGTGAAAGCCCATTGGAGTATTGGAAAAATTAAGAGGGTATATGACTTACTTCGCCGAGCTTACAATATCCTTATATAAGAGATTAAAAACTTTACGGATCCGAAGGTATATTTACAAATAGAAATAAAAGGCTTTAACGACATCATATACACTAACAGCTTAATACTATCATTTTTAGTCTTTGTAGCGTACCCAAGCCTAACGAGTGAATTTCCGCCTTCGGTAAGTACTTAGAAACGTGTTGCGACCTATAACAAAGCTTTGAGGGAACTACAAAAAGAATCAGCACACCACCAGATTAATGAAGCCTTTAATACCAAAAACGGCCCTTTAACAATCGACGTGTTTACTCTACCGTTACAAAGTAAAGTTCTCATGAGGCGGAATCCAGGAAAATGGTAGGGTCTATATAAGATATTAAATATCGTAAATTCTAAAGTAGTTATTAAAATTGCTAACAGTCTTATATCTTGTCGAACCATTTAGGTTAAGCCCTATATTAGGGGTACTAAAGATAAATACCTTTAAGCCCTTTAAGCTAAGCAACCGAATCAATACGAACCTCTTTCACTTGTTATCGATAAACTCATAAAACGCCGCCGGTGCGAGCGACACCAGAAAAGGAAAAACGTTAAAGAGAAGGAATATATATCGGGGCGTATTTATAATATTATTTGGGTAAACAGAAAAAAAAAGGATAAAGAAAACCTAGTATTAAAGTTCCGTGTATAAGGGATTCTCAAATCCTTCGGCATTCCCTTTAAGGAAAGTAATAGGGTCGAAATCAACGGCTTATTAAATCGAAAAGTTATATAATTCGTACCGAAAATCGACTTTAACCTTTAAAACCTAAACGTTACGATTTTTGAGTCGAAAATTATTTACGAGAATAAAGGTAAAACTATGGAGCGGCCGTATAAAAAATCACGTTTAATCGTTTAAGGATACAGTAATAAAAGTAAAACTTTGATTTTCACATAATCGCCAACGATTTAAAAGATTAGTTAACGTTTTGTAGTCGCTTTGATAATAAGTTTATTAACTAAGATTAAAGAAAAGTTTACACTTAATAGCTGTAATGTAACGTAAGTTTCCACGTAATTAGCAACGGATTTAAAGCGAATCGAATCATTAAAGTTGTCGTAGGAACTTCGTACTATTTACCCTTTAGGTATGGTAATACGTTATATTAAATTACTATGCAGATTAACTAAAGCAAACGTTTACTGGTTCCTAACCTACCAGTTACATTTTAAATTACGGCTAGCGATAAAATCCTTAACGTACAACTTATATTTAATAGTAACGTAAAAAAACGATTTTGATGTGGTAGGTATATAAACTAAAAATACACTTTTCATTTGAACAGCTAGATTTATAACACTAGAATAACAAGCGATTAAGATTTTAAGTTTTGTAATTACAAATAGGTAACGACGTTAACGGAAAATACTCAATTGGACTTTGATAAATCGTTAATCCGTATACTTAGTATTAATACCGGCTTTAACTTTTGATAAAAAGGCTAGGGAGCTATTTTGGCTACAATTAACAAAACTAACGAAGTCAGGGCTTAATGGTACCTATAATAGCGTATTAGAAGTAGCTATATTGCTATTTTATACTAACCGGAAGCCTTTTACGATCTATCCATTACGACATAAGCACAAACACTAACGGATAATGACTTTAACCGAATAAATAAAAGGCTTGAGTGATAAATACGAAACTTGGACCGCGGGATTAATATAGTCCCAATCGATCTTTCAGAAGCCAAGTTGATAATTTTCATAGACGGGTTCTTTATAAACAATATCAACCTATCTTTACAAATCGACTTTATAATAACCCTTGTTAATAAAAATGGATAGTAAAACTAATTTAGTGTTATCGGTAACTTGATTTACTGGACCTCCATTGAATGTAAGAGGATTATACGAAACGTATTAGCTTTAGGGGTTTACGGTATAATAACAGGCTTTAATAAAAACATAGCATTATATGAAACTTTTAATCTTGATACTGATCGATTGAAGATTTTTTAATCCCAATAATAATTTATACCGATTCGAGGAGCCTTTTCAAATACCTTTCGAAGTTCAGAATTACTAGCGAAAAAATCCTGATAATAGACGTAATGGCACTTCGTAAAACCCACAAAGGGAGGGAGATTAAATAGTTCCGATGAATCGATGGTAAGGATAATCCTATTAATGCTATAATGAAGGCATTACTAAATAAGGCCCTAAAAAGGTTTGTAAATAGTAATATATTAGACATACATATCGAGGGCTATGTTAATAGGCTGCCCGGAAAGTCAAAGTCACGTAATGGAGGATAAGGATATATTGGTAAACTAAAAGAGCACCAGTAGATTAATAATGGTAATCTATTTAAATGGCACAGTTAAAGTAAAGGCTTGTAAAAGCCTATAGCAGAAATTTTTTTTATAGAAGTTAATGAACTCGGACCTCAGAATAACGAAGCAATTAAGGTTAAATGGAGGCAATTTACATTCAACTGGGTATAATTCTGTATGGAAGTCAATTGAAATTGACAGGGGGTACAAGGCTGCTATTTAACGCTAACTGGAAAAGATTGTTTAGCCACACTGGTGTACGCGTAAAAACTAAAAATCTGCCAGTATTGGAATAGAATTGCATACAGTATAATAAGTTAACTTTAATTAAAGTAAAGTTAACCGTATTGCAAGTGTATTGCTTTGTATGGAAACTTACCGCATTGGGTGTAATTTGAGTGCAGTATGCTGCACTTTACTTTAGGGCACGGGCTAAACAATTGGCTATACAAATTATAATGCAGACTGGCTAGCGGTCTGCCAAACCTAGAATAATACATCCACTATCTGACCACTGCAATACTACTGTAACTTCAACTAATCAAATCGACAACGTTACAACGTCTAAAGCTTACCAACAATATCGTTTTTAACCCGTATAAAATGTAATGTTATTATAATCTTTTCTATAGAATTCGCCTTTTACATTCTAATTAATAATATTATAAAGTTTATATATATCTTTGGGTAAATACCAAAAACAAGGAGTTTAAAGATAAGTTTATTTAGAGTAAAGGTGTTATTAACGGCTTAAACTGCTTTGTAGAATGGATTCCTTAGAATTAGTGCTTTTCATTTCCTTAAATAGTATTTTATACGCTTCTTCAAACGGTCCGTAACACCGCTTACATTTTTCAATACCTCATAAGGCTTTTACTAAAATGTATTTATATTTGCTATCGGTTATCCAGGATTTAATACACTATTCGGTAAAATTAAAGGCTATACAAACGTCGTATATAATTTGATCTGGGAACCCTAGGTAAACTTTAAATTAATAATTAATTAAAACGTCTTAAGAATTTGTAACGAAAGCGTTCCATATAAACTTAGCGACTTAAAATAATATTACCGCATTGATAGATTAAAGAACCGGCGAGCTATTTATATATATAATATTAATATTACTCCTTGGCTAAAATTTACATAGTTTTAAAGGCGGAACTTAAACCGTCGCAAGGTCTATAAGTTTATCTGACACTTATAGCAAAACTTTTTAATAACTTTAAGTACGTTCTTTTCTATATTATTATAGCCTACAACGTAAAGTAAACGTAGAACGCGTTTTATAACCAGGTATCTTCATCGGCGGTATAATATCCGCAATTTCGATTATATTAAGTAAATAATCTGAATCATATGTGCTTTGGGAAAAAAACTATATGTAGCGGAATATAAGCTGAATCAATACAGATACATTATCCGAAACGCAGATGAGTTAGTTGGTCGTATTTCGAATTTGAATTTCGAGCTTATTTATATTAACCAATCAAAAGAGAAATAGTGTTTTAAAATTCATTACGTAAAGATTAACCGATCCAAAACGCATATTTATAATGACCATTTCCAATAACAATGTTTTGCTTTTACCAAATAGTATCTTTCGGTATTTTTCTATTCGGTTTAGTTAAAACTTCGAAATATTTGTTACGAACGTATCGAATTATTGCTTTCCAGCTGTTGAAATTTCGTTTATAATAATATTAGGTATAATACCTTGAAACCGTTTATCGTATCTATTAGAAAATATAAATTACGACATTATATAAGCGTTGAATGCTCCATCTATATAGTCTAGGCCTGTAACGTAAAAGAAAAGGCGTTTTATAGCATTGAAAAAATACGTTAAACGGTTTTATCGTCGTAAATTGTCAGATAAATATCGTTACCTTTAAAATATTTATCTCTAGAAGTGTATTTGTAAAGGTAAATATTTTATTCATTATCTGTGTTTTTGTACTCGATTCCGTATATTATAAAATTAGCTTTTATTTAGTCTTTAAGTATATACTCAGCTTCAAATTGTATTTTAATCCAAACTTACTCGTAATCGGGGTAATTGGTAAATTAACAACCGATTTTACTGTATACGATATATCACTTTTATAAAACTACAAGACTTCGTATGCCGTTTCGCAAATATTCCTATAATCGCGATACGTTTTGCATATTTCTAAATAATTGTTTCTATTCCTCATTATTAAGGTTTCATTTTTGATGCTTATACCTTAGGCGTTTGTTTTACTTTAAATAAACTTTAAATCTTCGATCCAAAACGTGGTAAATAGTTTTGTCGAGGTTTGTTTTAGTAATATAACCCTCGCCTTTGGGGTTTTCGGCTATAAACGCTAATCCAAATCTCACATTACGGCGTATAAAAGTTCCAGACTATATTTCAAAGCTTATATAAAAGGTCTTTAGGTCATTCTTCGGCTTAAAAATATAAGGTCGAAATTCGGGATTTCGTGATATACTTTCTTATTATTGGGATAAATAATTTATTACCTTCATTTTCCAATTTAAGGGTTACTTAGTATTTCTGAAACCTATTCAGTAAGGTGGTAAGAATCTCTTATTAGTTTTCATCGAGGTTTTCTTATTAATTTTCCACGAATTCCTAAGTTATACCGATTCAATATTTATCGTGAAATTCGTAGTTAATTTCTCCATCGAAGTAGGATTTTAAGCGGTTGTAACACTTTTCAAATATATTTACCTACGTCAAGTAATATATATATTATGTTTAGTTACTTGGATAGTATTTCGTGTAAAATGGTTCAATATCTAGTTTTTCATATATGTTTAATGTTACCCGTATTTTATTATTAAGTATATCATATGGTTTACCATTATAGTTTTTTTTCCCTACTTTAAAGCCTGACGAAGTTTCTTAGTTTTATAAAATCGCTTTTATTAGTAGGAAAGCTGTGCGGTAGGAGGTTATGGTAAGGGTCATAGTTAGAGGGTATTAGTCTGTAAGGCATGTATTAGCGTTTTACGCCACTCTTCGTTTCCTGGGGCGGGTTGTTCTTTATATTTAGGCCGCTCCCGTTATAGCCGAATGGGCTATCCTCAGTATTTCAGCCGCTCCCGCTATAACCAAGCGAAATATTCCCGGTATTTGGGAAATAGTTTAGTATTTGGTTTCATTCTATAATGTATACTGGTATAAGGATATATTGTACTTGTGTGTTAAATAAAGATTATAGTTGTTCTTCTTTTTCCATAGGGATTTTATTCCTAACTTATAATGTAGGTATAATACTAGGTAGTCCTATATCCTAGCTTCGTTGTTTTATCAACTATTTTTTGTATTCCGTTAAGTAATATCCTTTCATAAATTCTATTTGGTTCAAATTTTCATCTTTTTAGTTTAATCAATCGATAAGTTCTGCCTTTTCGAATAAAGCTTTTATAAGGTGGCCATTTCTATCCCCTAGGGTATTAATACCTTTGCTTCGCAATTAAATTCGTTAGGCTTTGGTAATAAAGAAGTTTGCTATTTACTATATACCTAACGTCCAATTCGAAAAACCTTTATGTAAATCATTAAATATGTTAGGTTCTGAGGATTTCTCTTCCCAATAACGAAATATAACGGCTAAAATATATGTATTTACTATATAGAAGTTTAGTTTTTCAACTAGTATATCGATAATATTATCACAAAGACCGAAATCGATTTCGTACATTATAGCTTTCCTGATTCCCATATATTCGACAAAAATGTCGAAGTAAATGCTAGCCTCCTCCAGTATCGTTGGTATTGGGACTATTGCTGTAAGTGTTTTAGGGAGATTGAGGTTAAATATTCCTACATGTATCTGGTATATTGCAGCGACATAAATTGATAGTTTCGCGCTGTGGTTGTATTTTAAGTGCGTTTAAATCCCAAAGTTTAGGGTGGTTCGGCAAATATGAAGTAAATAACATAATTAAAACGATCGAAATGAGGTTACTAACTCTTACCAGTACAAATGCATTTAAAACGATACGTAACTAAGACGTAATTACAAATAATTTAAACGTCTTAAATTAGTTTTGTTAGCGCTTAGTAGCGTTACACTAGCTAAACGACTGGAGAAAAACTTGAACGTCATAAGTGCTAAACTTAAAACACATAGGACGAACATAGGTAAACCCAAAACACATAAAACGAACATGGAAGGTAAAATGGAGCAAAAGAAGTGTAAGTATAAGGAGGTGTAATATGTAATACGGTAGGCAGTTCGGATTTTCGTGTTCCAGCCGCTTTTAATAAAACAAAAGGTTTGGATAATGTATTCGTAACCGCTTTTAAATTAAGCAAACGGTTCGGATGCTATATTCGTAACCACTTTTATATTATGCGAGCAATGTAGATTGTTGATTTCAAATCGGACGAGTCCTAACTATAGGTTTCGAAACTTGGTGGTTTTAACTTATATAGTGTAGTACGTAATAGGACGCTTTCTAAGCAGTGCCCGAGTACGTTAAACCACCAAATAAGAGTTAATGGTAACATAACGGGGCTTTTAATAAATAAAGCACCAAATAAGGGTAAACAATATCGTATTAAAATTTTCTTTTTTAAAGTTACTTAACTTTTAAAATCTTCATATATATCCCGTGTAATTTTTGTAAAAACTTAATGTTAAAATATGAATGATTAAAACCGTTATAATATTTCGTTATAGGTATTTAACTTATATCTGTCTTTTCTTTCTTAGGTTATTTATAGTCGATTGAGTCGGATACTAATTAGTATTGGTAAGGTTTAAATACTTATTCACGTGAAGTAGGTAAGTAAAAAAATAATTGTTAAATTGGTATTATAGTATTAAAAGATAGATAGGTTAAGAAAGAATATTCCAAAAAGTGCACGCTACGGATGGGAGGTTATAAACCTCATATTCAGGCAGTAGTTCTTTTGCTGTACGATCTGAAATACTCAATCCAAACCGCTCCATGCATTGCCGTGCGACCTAGAATAACCATTTCAAACCGCTCCATACATAATGCATTTTGCGTCTTACAAGAGTGTAACCTACAACGTGATACGTTACCGTGCACATTATAGAACAGCACCTTGCAATACAGTGTACTGCCACTTGACCTATGTATACTATCTATGAGGGTATATAGTAATATCCAAATCTACAAAAATATTAAAAATAACAAATATCGAAAGGGAAATTAATAATACGGACCGTATTATAACTTTACTAAGATACTCCTTTAGAGGCAAGATGGGGTAACTGTTACGGGTAATATAATCTTTACCTATAGCGAAAGGGTAAAGTTTATAATTTTAAAATTCCTCTTCTCTTTTTCTCAAGAGTTAGAGCAAAGAGAGGACAAAATAAAAGAGAGGAAGGAGGGTAGAGGTTTCGACGACGATAGCGGCAAGAGATAGACCGAAAATAAAAGTAAGGTTAAACGACATCGACTCGGATAACGTAGGGTTGGAGGTGGCGACAGTAGCAACGTAGCGTATAGCAGTAACGGCCCTCTTTCCCTTTTTATGTAAACGCGTTAAACGAAATCTTACACTCTTATTTTTACACGTTATTTATTTACGAAAAAAGGTTAATATATAGAATTCATTAAGTAACCTATTTATAGTGGTAGTTTAAAATGATGAATTAAAATAATAAATTGATTTTTCATATGTTATTTAGTTAGTTGAGATTTACTTTGGTAACAAAGGCGCGTTATTAAAAGGCAAAAGCAAAGAAATTTTACTTAAACTAATAACGATAATTTTTTTATATTAACCCTCAAACATGTAATGCCGACAATCAGTTTATACCTTTATAATCAGATCGTCACATGGATTAATAACCATACCGCTACCAATTATTTAAACTAATTAGGGCTTTACTACAATTACTACCGCAGTTCCAACTATTAATCCAAACCTCTATAATTTATATAATAACTAAACTGTTTTTACTAAACCATGCATACAAACTATATTACAACCAAACTATTATTATCAAACCACGGATATATATTTCATTATAACGAAATTATTATTATCAAATTACAGATGAAGACTGTACTAAGGGAAAAAAAGATTACCTATAGAAATATTACCAAATATATTTATAGTTTGTAAGCGGCTAAATTATTAGTTATATCTTTAGAAAAGTACATGGTAACGTACTACTTTATAGGATATACTTTTGCAAAGTGCATGATAGTATATTACTACCTAAAAGTGGTATTGGTAAAGTGTACAGTAAAGTCTCTTTACTCAAAAAGAAGATTAGCAAAGTGTATAGTAGGGTGTCACTACCCAAATGAAAGGTTATAACCTCTTACCTGTGGTATGCACTCTCTGGATGCTTCTCTTCTTACTATCAATCTTCAATATACACTACCAATCTTTACGATTACTATTCTACTCTTTCATTCATGTGAAATGGCAGAGACCTTACCGACATGAACGTAAAAGCTATCAAAAGGATATTCTTAGCAATCATGAATCATTAGCATATATTTGCTATTGTTAATTAATGTGGAAATATATATTTAGAGTTTGATTTGATTTGATTTGATGGATTTCATGTGTTTAAAGTTCTATAGCAACACCTAAACATATATTGAAATTCTAAGCTAAGGATTTATATTTTGTAATACTTTTATTCTCCCTTTCAACACATTTACAGTAATTAATGGGTTGAGTAATAAAATGAACCACTAATAGAAATAGCAATTATCACATAAATATTACTGATTTATATAAATCTCATTAGATATTTACCATTAATTACGATTATTTGCCCCTCTTTATCAGCAATTTATTTTACTCCATTTAATATCTTATTATATATCATTTTTCTCTTATATTCAAGTTGTATCTTTCAAATCATTTCCTATTTTACTACTTTCTTTCAATTTAACGTACTTTATTTTTCTTATTATATTTTTCAAGGTATATACCATACACAACTCGCAGTAAAAGCCACGCCTTACAAGATGTACATAAAAAGGTGCGTGCAACAAGGTACGCAGAAAGCTAGGCTCGTGGCCCATAAGGCTAGTGCCAATAATGCTGGTGCCGATAAGGCTAGTGCCGATAACGCTGCCATCATCTGGGTTGGATTAACAGACACTGATGGCGACGGGAAAAGAAAACACCAGACAGTCTGTTGCTCAACCTGCGGCGCGCCCCCCGGGACATGCTCTCGGAATCCTGCGCAGATGATTATGCTGGTCGTTGGGATACTACTCGCTTCTGCAAATGGGCAGTTTACCATCACCCCGTCTGCAAGAGCAGCCAGGGCCAGTGGCCTCTCACAATTTAGCGCAGCTGAATGTGCGGGGTTCGGTAAGTACTGTACGAAACTGAGTCTTATGTTGGTCAAAATGTGTGCCATCACGTCCAAGTCTACGTACTGAACCAAGGCCTAGAATCGAACCGAGTATTTTTTCTTCGTTACTGGGGGACGAGATGAAAACAGGTTCACCACCCAATCAATGCAGAACCTCGCCAGCCCAGCTACTCAGGCAAGGCAGGGCACATTCGTGACTCATGATGAGAATACACAGGTGACAGGACTATTTTCTTCTTGACAACGGCATGAACGATTTCACCGTCTAGAGAAACACGAATTCGGTGGGCCAAGGAACTATCCCTAATAACACAAGACCGCGATACTGTGAGTCAATCAGTCACTTCCCTGCAGACACGCCCGTCACCTTTGGCCTCAATCTAGCCCACTACCAGGTAGACTACCTAGATGACAGATCGGATTACAGGCTTCCAGCAGCGCCCCAACCTGGTGAAAAAGCGCCCCGATGAGCCTGGGCCTTCTCGTGCCAGCGCTTGGCAGAGTCAGTCAGTCACAAACCAGCGCCAGATGGCCACTGACCGGTCGCCCTTCTCCCGGATGCCCCCATGCTGCTGGGGGGCGACGTGACCCGCAGCGCCTGCGGCTGTGGTCGCGAGGCATGGAGACGGTGGGGGGGGGGGGGGGGGTTCTGTTCTCATCGGGGCCCGTGGAAGGGCGAGGGCCAGCGTGCGGTCTCTGCTTGCCCCTGGCTGAAGGGGAGGGGATTGTTCCCTCCCCCCCCCTGGCTGCCCCCCGCCGGTCGAGAGCTTGCCGCCGTATCGGAGGTGGATTGTCAGAAGTAGCAAGCAGTAGTAGCAAGCAGTAGGAGGCACACGCTCAGGGGCGTTGGGGTTGAAATGCATGGTTCGGTAAACTTAGGCAAACGCAAAATCCATGTGCACAGGGTTGTAGATAGGAAGGAATTGTTCGAAATACCTACTCTTTACCTACTCTTACTCAGTACTATGATTATCGTGCCATATCTATCCTGTTATAAATTACATCAGCAGAGAACAGCATGGAGAGATTGAACGTTTTTCGTGTGAAGAAATGACCATTCGTGATCAAAGCCGCACAAAGTGATTGTAGAATACTCGTTCCCCAACGTGGAAAAGTACACGAACACGCAAGATGTCAGTTGGTCAAGGTGTACATACCTAGACTCGCGCATGCCGAGCACCAACTACCTACAATTTGATCAGCCGTGGGGCTTGGGTTGAGAGACAAGACAGACAGGATGGCAAGTTACCGAGGAGTTGAGAGCGTAAGGGGGCCTACAAAAGCACGCATGTCATTGGCGCCGGCTGGCGACCATGTATGACCAGCTGGTGCCGCCTGCAGATCACCGCAGGAGTCTTGGCATCTCCCAATTTACGATGCCCATCGGCAGCACCGCCACGTTCAGTCTCGCATGAGTCTCCCCAGCAAAATACCATGATGGCCAAGAACAAAGGTGGCGACGCCAAAGCAGGCGGGAAAGGAGCCAAGGGCAAGGCCGCCGAACCTGCGAAGGAGGCAGGCGGCTTCGGCAAGAAGAACGGACAGAAGATCAAGATCAGGCACATCCTCTGGTAAGCATACATGGGCGATGCTGCTTGGGATGGGATGTTGGCTGGCTTGCTGATAACGATGTGAGCAGCGAGAAGCAGTCCAGGATGGAGGAGGCATGGGCCGAGTTGGGCAAGGGCATCAAGTTCGATCAGGTTGCAAAGGACTTTTCGGAGGACAAGGCGAAAGACGGTGAGTTGTTTGATGTGTGAGTATGAGTACGGGGCAATGCACTCTCGACTGATGCTTGGCTTCATGAGGCATGTTGAAGAAAGACGGGATCACCAAGGGAGAGCTGGACAAGCCATTCGTGGATTTCGCTTGGGCCCTGGATCCGAGCACGTCAGGCCTCGGAGGAATGTCAAGCTTTGATGGCAGGATTTTTCCCGTCTGGCTCTCCATTTTGCAATTTTGTAAGCCCCAAGTTTGGTGGCCGTATATCCCTAGATTCCCCTACTCTGTATCCGAACCAATGCCGACCGAAAAAGCACGAGTAGCAACCCAAGTTCGTCGTCGATGCGACGGTCAGATCAAGCGCTGAAACACACCACGTGTCCCATCTGTTGACATTCCCCGGACCTGCAAACGCCGCGCCGAAGCTCGGGGTGAGTTCCTAGTGTCCGTCTACTGCTCGGTCTGGAAGTAGTTGAGGAGGATGGAGCGCTCCTGCGACTCCTCGCCCCAGTCCTTAACAACGACGCAGGAACAATTCACGACTTTGCGGGCGTTGCCCTCGCGGTCGAGAACGCCTTTGAAAAATGGAATGGTCAGCAAGCTGTCACTGACCTCGAGACTCGGTGTCGCCGATACTCACAGAGACCAGACCACTCTCCCAGCTGCTTGCCGTCGGGAACCTTGATCAGAGGGATCTTGTGCTGGTTGCAAAGGGCAATGACGAGCTTCTTGTAGGCCTCCTCCTCGCAGGCCTCGTTGAGGACACACATATGCGCCTGGCGACGGTCAAGGGCCTTGGAAGCCTCGCGCAGACCGCGGGCGAGACCATCGTGCATGAGGGCGAGCTTGAGGACTCCCTTGAGGGCGTCCAAAACGGACATCTGGCCCTTGGGGGCGGCATCGGCGGACACCTCGACCTCCTCGGCAACTTCGGGGGCGTTGTTCTCTTCTACGTCCGACTGTGGGATCGAAAACGGGAGATGTCAGCGATGATGGTTGTTCCGAATCTGGGCAGGGCGCGCACGGCGAGAGGAAGCAATCCAGCTCGCGAGAGGACGGCCCTGCGAAATTTGCGCCAGGTCCCATTACGCCGCCATCGCCAACTGTGCCCGGCCGTGGACCACGAGTACAAATGCAAGGGAAGGATTTCTTACCATCTTGATGGTGACTTTGTCAAGTTGGTGTCGAAGCGATCCTCGAAGAGATTCGGTTTGTGTTGAGTGAGAGTAGAGAAAATTGGGGCTGGGCAAGCGGGCCAGTCGGGCGTCGCTAATTTGGAAGTGCAGGTGCTGAAAAGCGTGCGTGTCGGGGTACGCACGGGCCACATAAGAGCTAGGGCTCACAATTTGCTCCACTTTGGCTCTTGAAAAGTTTGACTTGGCCTCGGACCTTCCCACCAACTTCATTTCTCAACTCTCAACCACCGCAACCGCCCCTCATCTGATCAACTCCTCGAGGTATGTTGAAATGTTTTGCATGGATGCTGTCATGACTTGAGATCTCTTAGGCATCGGTTACCCCTTTGCGAAGGCTGGGGAGAGCAATCGAGGATGGAAAATGCCCAGTCGCGACACCGAACCAACCCACGACCGCGCTCGCCACGAGCGGAGCTGCGATGCGATGCGATGCGATGCGATGCGATGCGACGATGACGGCCACTTTCCTCCTCGATGCGCTTCTCTCCTTCGACGCTGAGCGGTAGAACCCTCCTAGAGGGCACTCTTCACGCTCGGAGGGCCTCCGAAGGCTAACATGTTGCACCCGTGGGCAGATACCTCACTTCCCCACGATTTGAGAATCTCCTTCACACCGAAAACACCGCAAAGATGGTCCGCACGTCCGTTCTCAACGATGCTCTGAAGAACATCAACAACGCCGAGAAGGCCGGCAAGCGACAGGTCCTGATCAGACCCTCATCCAAGGTTATCATCAAGTTCCTGCAGGTCATGCAGAAGCACGGTATGTTACGTCTCAGTCACTTGCTCCTCCCCCTTCCCCTCGCCCACCCACTGCCAACTCCAGCCTGCCACGAGCACGCGCAAGACACCTCTCCCCCGTTCGGCATGATAACTAGGCGAAAGTTTCAAACTTCTCACGACTCTAGCCCTTTAAGTTGCCGATATATCAAACCGCGCAGATCTTACACATTCCTCTGAATCATACCGTGTGGTCTAATGTTTAAATTTTCGCAACAATCTTCTAATACACTCTTGTGCACCAGGCTACATCGGCGAGTTCGAGGAGGTCGACGACCACCGCTCTGGCAAGATCGTCGTCCAGCTGATTGGCCGCCTCAACAAGACCGGTGTCATCTCTCCCCGCTACAACGTCAAGCTCGCGGATCTCGAGAAGTGGACCGTCCGTCTGCTGCCCTCTCGTCAGTTCGGCTACGTTATCCTGACCACCTCCGCCGGTATCATGGACCACGAGGAGGCTCGTCGCAAGCACGTCTCCGGCAAGATCATTGGCTTCTTCTACTAAGCCACGCAAGACACGGTGGGCTTGGAATGGTTGAGGATAAGCAGGATCAAGGAGGATATTGCTGTTGCCTAGAGGCGTTGGGGGAAGCTCAAAAAGAATGGAAAATACCAACGAGGGCATGGGATGGATGGAGGGGCCTGATCGGCCGTCACCTCCAGACATACTATGCCTACCTACAAACTGCCTGACACAACATTTCGGTCTTCGACCCATGTCCCCACAAATGCCACCACTACTCAGTGCTTGCGACACTGGTGGAACTGCATTCTTTCCCGAATGCTGAACTCCCCACGGCTTGAATAGAAACAGGCTATTTGCCGTGAGCTGTTGGAGATGCGCAAACGACGGCGAGTTGCCGATGGAAGCTTCCAACTCGAGGTGGCAAGCACATCTCATCGTAGCCAGTAGACTCGATGGAAAAATTTGGAGTACTGCCTCTGTTCAGTTGCAAAGCTACTTCGAGTGTGTGACGCGTTGAGATAAACCCCCTATTTGCAGGTACTAGTTGGTAACTTGGTCGGGTCGCTGGGCACTCCTTGCGGTAAATCTCTCCATCCGCTTGTTTTCCACCCACAGCCCTCTCCAGGACACTTGAGCAAGGAACATAACTTCGAGGCGACGCCCCAATGCTGACCACTGCGCTCCGTCAAACCATACCACAATCCTCACACCTTCCTTCAGACTGCCGCAGCGCTGCTGAAATACATCGTACCTCCGCGCAGGCTCCCTGTTGTGATCACTGTTGTGAGGCGTATATAGCCCGTTGCAGATTGAACGACCAAAAGAATTATAACGACCGAAAAACCCATCGTGAACGTGAGTGGTGGGCGATCATGGCGACTTCATGCGCATGGGTAGCAAACAGTACGAGAACAGTATCCAAAAATTTATGTTCGCCTACAGGCATATTGCACGGTACGTACCTGACAGGGGGCAGCAGACAGGGGGCAGCAGACGGGCCAGCAGACAGGGGGCATCCAACACCTTATCGAGGCAGTGCCGCCTTTTTGCTGGCCCTTGCTCATCTCCTTCAGTTGGGCCTCGAGTGTCGAAGCTCGAGTTGGGGCCCGAGTTGGGGGCCATCGAACAAATTTGAGTAGAAGATGCGACGACGACAGTACACCACGCTCGGGGCTCTTGTGCTCTTATGCTTCCTTGTCTACACCGTCCTGCGCACCGGCACTCCTCGACCAGCCGACTTCATCCCTCATCTAGGCCTCAAGTTCGCACCTCCTTCCGAGCCAGCACACCATGACCCTCCACCCGCCGCCGGTTTCGGCGATGCTGCCCCTCGCACCAAGATGAAGCCCGCGCCGGACGGCTCCCACCCGATGTGGCACCTCATTAAGGAGGCTGAGGACCGCGTCGAGCAGACCAAGGCGCGCCAATCCAAGACCCTCGAGGCGGCCGTGGACGAGTACCGGCGCCGCTACGGCATTCCACCCCCGCCCAACTTCGACAAGTGGTACGCGTACGCCACAAGAAAGAACGTCCTGCTGGTCGACGAGTTCGACCTGATCCACGAGCTCCTCACGCCCTTCTGGGGGCTCAAGCCCACCACGATCCGGGCACGCGCCGCTGAAGCGCTGGGGTGGGACAATGCGCTTCTCGGGGTCCAGATCCGCGACGGAAAAATCACCCACATCCAGGGCGGCGGCGACTGGCAGCGCAAGGCAACCGAGGGCATGATGAAGCCGTTCCTGGCCCATCTGCCCAACATGGACCTGGCCTTCAACATCCACGACGAGCCGCGTGTGGTGGTGCCCTACGACGACATGACGCGCCTGGTCGATACGGCCAAGAACAAGAACATGAAGGCGGCCAACAGCGTGGCCAGCCCGCGCAATCACTTCACGCGAAATCCCAAGGGGCTCAACGACGGCACCTACTTCACCGAGACCAAGCTGACGCGGTTCAACGTCTTTGCACACCAGCCCGTCTGGACACACTCGCGTATGTCATGCCCGCCGGAAAGCCCTGCGCGCGCGATCGAGGAGGACGACCGCGTGGACGACATGGAGCGTTATGGGATGAGCGAGCTGGGTTTCGTGTACAACGACACGGCCATGGCAGACATCTGCTACAGCCCGAGTCTCAGTTCGACGTATGGGTTCTTCGACAGGCCGAATGCCTTCAATGTCGTGCACGACCTGTTCCCCATCTTCTCGCAGAGCAAGATCTCATCCTACAACGACATATTATACCCCAGCCCCTGGTACTGGTACAACAAGGTGCCCTACAAAGAGCGCGACGACATGAACTGGCCAGTCAAAAAGGACCAGCTCTACTGGCGAGGCTCCACCACAGGTGGCTTCTCCCGAAACGGCGGATGGCGACGGCAGCACCGCCAGCGTTTCGTGCAGAAGATCAACGCCGCAGACCAGGCCAAGATCTTGGTCAACCGCGGCGACGACACGCACCCGCAGTGGGCCGTCAAGGAGACGCCACGCCCCGATTACAAGGACCTCATCGACGTGGCCTTCTCGCACGTGGGGCAGTGCGACGCTGGCGACTGCGACGCGCAGAAGGAGTTCTTCCACGTCGTGGACTACGTCGAGCAGCGCGACGCCTACCAGTACAAGCACCTGCTGGACATAGACGGGAACGCCTTCTCGGGGCGGTTCTACGCCTTCTTGAAGAGCCGGTCGCTGATCTACAAGTTCTCGATCTTCAGGGAGTGGCACTATGAGTGGGTGCGCGCGTGGGCGCATTACATCCCACTCAGCTTGCACGGCGAGGAGTGGCTGGAGGCGGTGCGGTTCTTTGGCGATGGTGACCTGGGAAAGAAAGAGGCAGAGCGGTTGGCGTTGCAGAAGAGGAGCTGGGCGAACAAGGTACTTAGGAAAGAGGATATGGAGGTGTGGTTTTTCCGCTTATTGCTAGAGTATGCTCTCCCTCGCTCCCTTGGTCCTGGACACCTCATGGGGTCACTCGATGATACTGACAACCTCTCAGATACGGCCGAGTCATCGACGACGACCGAGAAATCATTGGCTTCTCACTCAGCAGCACGTCCGCGTCATGAGCAGCGGCATGTTGATGAGCAGTATATGTTATGAGCTATACGTTACTTGCTCATCTGTAATAAATATATGGGAACTAATAGCATTCAGCAAGGCGTTGTGTTCGACTAGGTCAGGTTCATGGAAACACTGTTTAAGCATCGGGCGTTCATTCTCCTTTGATGCCCTCCACTTGCACCTTTTGCGCCTCGAGAAAGCGTCATATTTGTCGCAGCAGAATTCTCTCAGGAGACCCTCGTCAGGAACTGTACCACAAAAACCAACCGGGGATTGATTGCCCCTTCTTGTCACGGTTTTATCAAAGCTCGGATGGCACCAGAGGAGGCCGAGTGAACCTGGTCAGGCTGGTAGTCTGGAAAGGGTACCGACCCAGCTCAGCCACGGAATCCAGCCTACCATCGAAGAGAATACCGCACTTTCGTTTCGTCTCTTGTGGGGAACACATGCCATATAACATAGGGTCGCTCACTCTTGAGCCCTTCTGAGAAACGAGGCTGTTGTCAGGTACGGCACTTTCATAACTACCGACCTACCTGTGCTGACAGACAGCCTTTTTACTGATGCACGCTGTGAGTACTTTCCCCAGCTGCCTCGGCCCCTCGTAACATCCGTATAGGCCGTTCTGATTGGAGATTTGATATATGTTCGGACTGACAGCGTCCTCATTGTTTGGGATAGCACCCATCAGAAGACATGGGCAAAGTCGAGTCTTATACACTTACAGATTACCATGGTACCACCAGCATACCACCAATCGTCCACAGGCCTTGTCCCCCAAGGCAACGAACGGTCCGGAAAGAACAAGATTCCACAGGCAGTTCCTGACGAGCAGTTATCCCACCTACAGGTGACGATCCCATGCATGTAGGCCCTGGAACGCAGGACGTATGCGCGACGGCCAGCAAATGCAGATCGAAACTCGTCGTTTTCCCCCCGACCGCGCTGGCGCACCTGACATGACAGGAGCCAAGCTGACGTCCGTTTTTCCAAGAGTGCGTGCTACCTATTCCACTCTTGGTCTATCCTGAGTATGGTTCGCTCTCAAGCTGAGGAGGGATCCAAATACCAGGCTGTCGGGGCTATTTCGGGACGGGGAGGCTGTCCTGTTTCAGAGCGGGATGCCCGTCGGGCGATTTTGGGAAGCGTTTGCCGAGAGAATGTCAACAGCTAAGCTTATATCACTAACTGTGACACTTCATGCCGCTAGTTCAATAGAACCTGGTCAAGACATATCTTGTTAGAAACCATTCCCGAAGCATACAAGTTCGAGCCACAACATCAAGAACGAGCAGCCGTGATGGAGACATCCCATGCGAAGTACATAAGAAGATCGCATCACCTTCCGTAAGAGCAGTCTTCGTTGTTCGCAGCACCGTCGGCACCGCCTTCGATAGACATCTTGTGTTTAATTATCACATTCTCTTCTACCACCCGGCCTGGACATCACTCGTTGAATTTCTACAGCCAGATCCCATTATTCAAAACACTCGTCATGCGTCTCTCACTCGCCATCGTTACCTTCCTCAGCATGGCCGCCGCCATGGTATGCCGCCCCTCCCAACCATTCTCCCTCCTCACCACAGGATGCTGTGCATCCGCGTACTGACCATCAATAGCCCACTGCTCCGGCCGAAAGCGCCGATGCCTTCGCCCTCCAGGCCCGCGGCGCCCCCAAGCCCCAGAAGCCACCGCGTGGCGCGCCGCCCGCGGTGGGCACCAGGGCCACCGCAGGCGCAGAAGGCGCCGCCGGGGCCACGGCCGCCGCCGCCGCGACACATGGCGGGGACAAGCCAGCCGGGGGCGACCAGGGTGCTTCCAGCACCAAGTCAGCTGCCGGGGACAATGCGACGCGCAAGGGTAACGAGGGTGCTGCCGGGGGCGGAGCGGCTGCCACGGATGGCAAAGCCGCAGGCGGGCACCGGAGGAAGAACAAGGGGTCCAGGACAAAACACAACCATTCCGGTACTGCCACTAGAGCAAAGGCTGCTACGAAGTAAACAGCCGCAGCCAAGGAGGGAGAACACGGAGGATAAGCAGGGTGCTGCCACTGGAGGAAAGGCTGCCATGGGCGGCGACACACACGCCGAGGATTACACACACACACACACACACACAAGCCGTCGACAACACACCCATCACTACATACGGGCAACAGAAACGCCACGGACCACACACCTATTACTGCAAGGCAACACCCATCGCTGTGGGCAACAACGAAAACGCCGCGCACAACACACCCGTTACTACGGTCAACCCAGACGCCAGACCCCATATCGTTGCGTATTCACGATGACTCGGACGTGCATGAGCCGATGGACGACGAGGTTACGACTAAAATATATTAGATGGATTCGAAGCTCGAAACGCCCTTGGTTAATATACAATCTATATTCGAACTTTATTGCAGTTTTATTGCAATGGCTCCCACATTTGCAGACGTGTATATAGAGCACGTGATGAGCCTCATCGTGGACCTTCTCTCTTGTATCATGATGAGTACAGGCGTTTTGACGGCCGTACCACAGCCTCGGCGCCGCCCCAGCCAACTGACTACTGTAGTTCAACCTCAACGACTTGAGCCCACCGACGGCTTATGGCCATTGTCAACACCGACCACCACCATTTCAACCTCGGCTTGGTGGCCAACACCCCCGAGCCCCCACCGCAATATATTTATGTTGGCTCCTGCCTACACCACGCCAAGAATTGAACCCGGGACTCGAACCCGCACAGTGTTTGTTTGTTCGTAGCTGTGGAGGACGGCGGCGAGAATCGGGCTCCTTCTCACTGAGACGCAGGTTCGACCCCTGCACAGGTCACCAGTACAAGCAATGTACAGTGAAGGCAGCCAAAGAGGACTGTAACTCTGATGATGATGATGATGATGCTGTTCGGGAGAGAAACCAAGGCCCTCGACACCGCCCAAGTCAGCCCCAAATACCCGTCATCAACGTGTGCCCATCGCTCCTCGTCGCCCAAGCCATCATGAACGGCTTGCATCGATGTGACTGGAGGTTGACGATCTCTTATCAGCGGTCGGTAGAAAACCCGAGGTAGGCAGCGCGCGTTCACGGCCGTCCGTTTTCGATACGGGATATCGAGGTAGCTAGTGGTTTTGCGTTCCTCCAGACAGAATACTATACCAAATCAAAGTATATATGCGAGCATCATAAGGCTAAGAGTTGCGAGGAGTTGTGTACGCACGAATGGTGGCACGATATTCGTCGCGAATATGGCGAGGATATTGTTGTGACTATTTTGCACATGCAGTGCAGTTGACTGTATTTGTCAACTGCATCGGCTCATTCAATGCCAACTGTGTGACTTGCAACGCAAGTCACAAGTAAACACATCCTTCCCGACACATCCACGGGCAGCCCCCACAATTGTTAGTGCTGCCACCAGACCCTCATACGATTTCTTAATAATTGGCGAAAACTTCAAATGGCTCCTGCCATGGCCTTAGCCAACGAAGCCAACAAGATGGCGCGCGCCGCCGGCGCGCCCACGGAGGGTCCCGTCTGCCTTCCGCAAAAAAACTATAAGCTACTGCAAAAGCGCTAGGCAACTTATCCGCCCCCGGCGAAGAAAAACGCTATTACGTACCGCGCCTAACGTTTTTTTATCAAGGCTTTTATCAAGGTTTTCGACGCGTAAAAATATAAATTTAATATATGCGAAATGATTTATCGAGTTTACGAATAGGTTATTATTCACTTTATTAAACGTTTCGATAGAACTAAATACGCAAAATACCAGGAATTTGCTAAACGTATAGTATATTACGTAACGATTAATAGTATATACGAGGGCAAAGGCCTGGAGTTTTTACCAAAAGCCCGTTTTATAGGTTTTACTCCCTTTATAAAAGTTTATTTAAACTTTAGCAAACCAACTTTTAAAGTCACGTATTCGCCTTTCATTATCGCGTTGACATATACTCTTACACTGACCTCCCCTTTTTTATATTGTTGGATTTTACCGCTGAGAATATTTCTTAAAATATACCTATGTAAAAGATATTTTGTGTTGGAATAGCAGTCAAATGCAATATAGTCAACTCAATTATACTTACAGTTAGTTGATTATACTGAATACAAATTAACTATAGTTTATGGGATTAACTACAAGTCTAGTGCAATAGGGGTCCACTTCAAAGTGAAGCATAGGCTAAAGCATTTAACCATACAAATTAGCGTTTAAACTAGCTAGCAGTTTGCCAAACTTAGAACTCACAACTTATTAAACCAATTTCAATTTAGTATTAGTTATTTCGACTACAGGGATTCGAATCGATTACATTGCAACAATAAAGGTTTACTAATAGTGATTAGTTCTTATTCGGTTAAGTACAGATAATTTAGGTAGAAGAAGAAGCTATTTTCCGGTTGTTACGCTTTGTTTTGGCAAGGTAGAAGAAAGATATTTGCGAAAGGCCCTTACATATTGTGTAGTTGTTCGCGGCAGCAAGTAAGGAAGACTTATATACTATATAGTTGTTCGCGGCATTTTATGAGTGGTGACGGTATCGTTATTACTGAAAATATTAAGGATTCTTTATTGTAATAGTTTTGAAAGCGTTGAGATTGACCGTTTGAAAGTTCTAAAGATTACCAAGTGGTCAAGTTGGTAAACGACTAAGTTAATGTTGTTGCGGCTATTACTATTGCGGGTATTATAACTGTAAATTTCAAATCGTAAAAAAAATCAATTTATAACTCCTTTTATAAATACAATTAACGGGAAACTTACGGTTTATTCCCTTTTACACTACTTTTTCCTCTATATACTTTGTAAATCTTCATTACGATGGTTTTAGGTGACGCTAAAATTGATATCGTCACTGATTTCGCCTGAAAGTAAGAAATTAAGAACCTCGGATTTACGTTTGTTAAGCATTTCGATAACGATTTTTGGTAAACGGATGTTGATAAAAATTTTATCTACAAGTACTTGGCGAATTACATTGGCTATTATATTTTTTATTTGGGCTTACCGAATATAATCGGGGATTTGTTATTCTCAATGACTTTTACAAATGGTGCAAACAATGGAATCTGTATATGAGGAAAGCGATAGATAAGCAAGTCAAGGTTAGGTTAAAGATTGATCTCCCTGTAAAGAAAAGAAAAGACGGTAATTTTGTTAATTTGTTGTATTAATGCATAATAGATGAAGATCATTAATAGATCCGAGAAAATGATTAAGGTATTATTGGAGACGGTATATATTAATACTTTTATATGCTTTCTTAAGGTTACGCCTAAGTTTAGACAAGTTCTTCAGACATTTTTGTCTAAAACCTTCAATAAGCTAGTATTATTAATCACGAAAAATCAATTAACTTACATACGGCAAATTTTTAAGTTTACTAGTCAATAGAGCAAATGCTTTAATATACCCCTTAATATTGAAAAAAGTATAATTAAGTGCATAAAAACTTTGAAGTTTTTTCCTTTTAAGCCTTTTAGTATGTCTAGTTTTAGTAGGTAAGTTAAAGAAGGAATAGCTTTATACGAGAGCTTATTATAGGTAAGAATATTGATTTTTTCTTTAAATTTTCCTAAAGATAATTATTTTGCTTACCATTACTTTTCCCAACACCGGTCAAGGAATCCGAAAGGTCTTTATGACCCGTATATTACCCTTCCTTTTCGAAACGTTCCTATAGTAAATACGAATATGTGGAAATTATTACCTTCGTTAAAATCTGAGAAAGAAAGGAAAAATAAAACGGTAAACTATATAACTTCCTTGATATTAAGTTACGCCTTTTGTTAAACATTTTCCATTAGGGAAAAGTTAAATTACTAAGCTTTTACTCGTTGTTTCCTAGTAATTTTTATCGATTAAGCTGAAAATTATTACCTTTGATACTTGAAGAAGTACTCCTTTTTTCGAAGAAAAAAATACGATTGTTTTAAAGGTTATTTCGAATACGACGTTAATATTACCTAATACTACACGAATTGAATCATTATCAAGTGATCTTACATGTTGGATTATAAAAACGAGACGGAAAGTAAGATGGAACTTTTTAATTAAATGCTTAATAAGCTAATGCTTTACTAATAAGAAAACCCCTCTTGATATATATTACATCGATCGTAAGTACGGTAAATCCGGTTAATAAAGTTAACGAAAGGTTAGGGCTTTGGGAGAAATTCTTAAGCCATGTACAGAGGAAGGTATTCCTTTTCGTCAAAATTTTCAAGTTAGCTACATAAGTTTAATTTGAATATTAAGAGATGTTGGATTTGCGGTAATCAGGGTTATTGGTCAATACGTTATAGTATTGATAAACGTAAATCGAAGTAGGTGATGTATCATATATAATACCCCTTTACCTTTGACTAGAAATACGTTTAACGCGTTGCATATTTTAAAGATAAAGAGGTTAAGCAGGAGAAAAACAAGTTTAAGATTATTGATTGATACGAAGATATTAGAATGGATTCGGAAGTAACGTAATAACTTGCCGATCATTTTCTTTATATCGCCTGAAAAATGAAGACCTTCATTATTGTATTGCATAGGGGGACCTTTCAGCTGACTTGCTGACTTGTCCCGTGCCTTCTCACGAGACTATCTACTCATGAGTTCGCTTTCTCTTCTCATGAGTTATTATTCTCATAAGTACATGATACTTGTTGTTATGCTCTGGTAGATTAGCTTGGTCTTAACTTTTTAACTTCAAATACAAACCGAAATACTATAATACGTTCGCACGTATAAACAGTATAATAAATTGTAGTTATAAGTTGAGATTTTGCTTTCCATTCAACAAATTAATTGTTATAAAGCAATTAAAAAGTTACTAACACGAACCTATAACCATATAGCTTTGCTACTAAAAAACACTACCCTTACCAACCTTAATCTTTCCCATCTCCATTTTCCTTTATTTCTTTCTATTCTTTAGCTTTTATTTTACGAGTCTTTAATCTTAACATATAATCCAGCGAAAGTTATAAGCGTTAGGAATTATACCAAATAAGCCCTAAACCTCTTGCAGTATGTGCCAGAAAACTCGTATACAAAAGCTTTAAAAGATTTTTGCACCTATCACACCAAAGTCAACTGTTACTTTCACTTTACTTCCAAAGGCCTTACTTTCACCTATACGTATACCTTTACCTTTACCTATAAAATCTTCGCCTAAAACTTTACGTTATTATACCTCTTTAGCCTATTTTTCACTTACGTTAACTCATCGCTCGTTTTTTGCTATCGCGAGTTTTACACCTTACGTTACAATGGAATTAAAAGAAGCATTCTTAATAGCTGGTCCCGCCGGTAACGCCGATGTAGAGGAATTGGTGGCAAACCTATGCCGCGAATTTAAGGAACGCGATATTGTAAGACGTGTGGAGTATAACGCCATTATAAGACGTCTCGAAAGCTTAATTATTGATAGTCGTTATTCTCGTAACCATAACCCCTATTTTCGTCGCTAACACTAAGCTTTACCTATTTACATAAACTTATTGGATACTTTTGAGGGTAGTCATTATTGCCTACGTAAAGGGAAAGAACGCGAGACCTCCTGTAACCGTCGTAAATCCTTTCGCCGCCGACGCAAGTATTCTCCCTCTTGCCGAAGTCGTGAGCTCTCTCACCACCGTCGCGATATTTCTTGCGACCGCTGCAAGCCCTTTCGACACCGTCGCTTTCGTTTTTAAACCTGTTAAGATTCTTTCCAAACCCCAAATACGATAGATATTTAATACTCGGTAGGCGGTACTCGCCGCCTAAAACGTAAAAAGATTGGAGTATTTAATCCCGAGTATCTTGATCTTTAAGATATAGGTATAATTATAGTGAATAAAGATATGGTTTTTACTAACGTATGGAGTTCTTGTTAAGGTTTGGATACCTTCGTAAATACCTTTTTAATATTAAAAAGTTAAATCGTGGAAATGTTTTTTACTTTGTTGTAGGGATCAGCTGTATATTAGTAAAATATCGAAGTCATCTTTTACGAGCACCGCAAAATGTTTCGTCGCGGTCTCGCTTACATTATGGACATTCTCATCGACCGTTTTGTCATAAACCCTCAATGAGTCATTACAAAGTTTAGGAAAGCTAAGTTCGTGTTATGCGACCTTCTATACGATAAAATAAGCTACGTAAATATATATAGATAAAGATACGATATGTAAAAGCTATAAGTACATTAAATCGTTACAATGATGGTTGCTATAACGCCATAATCAACATCTGGTTCGCATGGGATTTGGGTATTTAATAGTACCTGCTACCTTTACATCGTAAGAAAATTTAAAAGAAATACTTAGTTAAAGTTAAAAAGTCGAAAACTGTATTATTAGTAATAGTAATTCGGTATTATCCTAACCACCAGCCTCCTTTGAGAGATATACGCGAGAGGTATGACTCGCGGCATTCTCGTAAAAACGAATGCCAGCTTCACAAGGACGAATATTAGTCCTATAAACCCGAAAACAACGCTAAGAGGTTCGAAAAACGCCTCTCATAGGAATAAAATCGTAAGCGATATAATTACCGCCCTCGCGAGTATACCAACCGAGACCATGGTCGGGATAAACGAGAACATAATTTTAATAATCGAGATCCTAAGTATAAGGTTAACAATGTATAGTTTAAAACAAGTAATACTCATTATTTAAATTAATGCTATTTTCATTACTTACGAGCGCCCTTACAAGTAAGTTCGTATTATTCGGATAGTAAGGTGGGTTATGTGATAGAGCCTACTCTTACGTTTCCTAACAGAAGTGTTTGCGTTTGTTATAGCGAAAATTGTAGCTCGCGTAACGTTTCATTAAAGTATTTAAAGGCCTGTACCTAAAGATGTAATGGTTTTTAACGATATAAAAATACATATACCATAACTAAACTGCCTATAACCCGTAATTAGCTTAAATAATATCGTAAATAACACGGAAAATCTTGATATTATTATAGCTAAACCTGTTAACGAGGAGGTGATATTCATTATAGGTGGTTATCGTTACTTATAAGTTTCCGTTTGAATAATCTTTACAGGTAAAAATCATATATTTTATCCCGAGACGGGTACTGGTGAAGACCTTATATCTAAATTTTGGCTAAATGTAAACTTTCCCGATTATATCCTAATAAACGTACCTATAGCTAAACGCGAAACTATTGGTGGAATAATGAGTCCTTTTATTCAGTTATTATTAAAGCGCGTTAGACCGTTTATACCCCCGAGCATAAGTTTAACGGTATCTATACCTTATTACAAAAGACAGTTAAAACTTGAATTATCGATCGCCCAAATATTAACGTTTTGTTGACAAATTATTGGATAAAGCCTCGTAATACAGATATATTAATATTGACAAATATACTTTGTTTGTCAAAAAAAACTTTAAGATTCCTTTTTCAATATATAAAGTAACTACATAACCTATTATTCATAAAGTTACTTCGAACCTTAAAGTTGGTTTTTAACTTGGACAAATGATACACGTTGCAGTTAAATATACTACCCTTCCTAAGGGTAAATCCTTTATATTTACAATCCAATATCCATGTGCTTTTAATACTTTGATCGATAGTATTACTTTTTATATAATATAACTTTATAATCTCACTACCGAGGTAATATACCTTATTAAACATACGTATCTGGAAACCATTACAGAATACGAAGATAATACTTACTTTTAAGCGGATTAAACGGGAGTTATACAAGCCTTTTTATAGGTTATAGCCGTTGAAAGCGTGTCATTTATAGTTACATAACCTACCGAAATAGCTATTGGTAACCATTAATTTTTTTTATCTTTCACTGGAGTCTTGGATAAATCCACCCCTATTCCAGTAATTAAAGCTGAATTGAAGTTGGATTCTTTAACTTTTCGTACCGTTATCGCGTTAAAGAATACGTTTTTTTTCACGGTAGCTTTTGTTAAGCTTTAATTAACCACCCCATTTTTGGATGTAGTGGCGTACTTAATCCAAAAATATAGGGTTTCTAAAGTAGTAAACCTCGAACCTTGTAATAAGCTACGTTACTAAATTACCTTATTAGGTATAAAAACACCTAAGAATATGCTTATAGTGAAAACCATATACAACACTCATATTAACGTAACTAACTAGATATAGTTTATTTAATTGTAACGTATTTGCGAACGATAACTAATAGTATAAAAAGATATTGGTTCAATTAAAATACGTACAGATCAAATAATGAAGGTTTTACTAATTAACAGTTGGTAATATATTAAATTCAACTGTTATTTTTATCCTGTGTCCAAACGAGACGAAAAGCTCTTTAATTAATGCTTCGATACTTTCTATGAGTAATAATGTCTGGAATTATCTAACTATATTTCACTATTTACATTGCCGGTATTTGTAGTATGGAAAACTGTATAGGGAGTAGATAAAGGTCGAATGGTAGTGGATTTACAACCACTTAATAAATAGGTCGCTTTAAACTATTATCTATTGCCTTTGTAAAAGGATGTTGTTAAATCCATTCGCGGCAAGAATGGATTATAATTATAAACGTTATCAAGTTTTTTTTTTTAACTTTTAATATATTTAGATTTCCGCGACCGATTCACTTTTGTTAGCTACCGTGGACTCGAACGAAGTAAAGTTACTCCCATGGGTTTTCGTAATTTTCCATCTTACTTCTAACGTTTTATAAATAGAATATTGAAGGAATTTCGATCTTTTTATCGCGTTTTTATCGATGACATTATCATTTTTTCTAATAAGTTCGAAAAATGCCGTACTTGTTTAAAAGTATAATTTAAGATTTTTACTAGTAAAAGCGTCGCTTAATCGCCGGATAAATCTTATATCGGCTTTTAATCAGTGGAACTTTTGGGATTTTACGTAAACACCTTCTAATTTTTAACCACTAAGGAAAAAACTTAAGGTTTTCGAAATCTTTCCTTACCTCGTAACTTAAAGGTATTTGAAATGTATATAAAAATAACAAGGTTTTGAAGGCTAATAATACCTTTTTACGCTTAATCATCAGATCTACTTTAAAAACTTAAAAATGATCTATTGGTATAAGAAAAATAATGAAGATAATTCGAAGTTGGTAACCGAAGAAAAAGATTATATTATACGTAGTTAAATTTTATCCAGCCTACACCTAAATAATAGCGGTCTTTAAAAGCTATATAAACCAATTTGTGTAAATAACTCAAGTTATATTACCCAAATCTAATACGTTAACCTTTTTAAATTAATGGACATCATAAACGCGGATTTGATATTATGCTTTTTTTCCAAAAAAAAGGCTATTTTTAGTAACGGGGGCAATTTATTTTAGTAACTGTTTGACTATGATTTGTGGGATTAACTGTAAGGCTAGTGCAATAGGTACTCACTTTAAAGTATAGCATGGACCAAAGCATTTGGCCATACAAATGAGCGTGTAGACCAGCTAGCGGTCTGCCAAACTTAGAACTTACAACTTATCAAACTAATTTCAATGCAGCAATAATAACTTCGACTATAGTAATTCGAATTAACTACGTTACAACAATAAAGACCTACTAATATTTTTGTAATTATAATTAATTTTATTATCGGATTAGTTAACTTAATTAAGTTAACATTTTTTTTCATTATTTATTATCACTGGTCAGTATCAACTACAAAAGTTACACTAGCTACTACGAATGAGTCCTGTAGATACCGGCAGGAGGGATCGTCACACGAGCTCCGCTAGGCCTATACAGACCTACGGGACTCCACGTTATCACTCAAATTAATACCTCAGGGTGCTCCGCAATTTAAAAACCCATAGGCGTATAAATTTTAACCTTAGTCCTTCTATGAGATTCCGCCGTTTTAGTCCTCATCTAGCATCCACTTATGCCAAAGATATGATTACATGAGCATTTAAAATGAGGTTTTACAAATATATAATAGTAAAAGAGAAGTCTGTGTGAAATGTATAAGTAAAAAGCGTATATGCATTTATATTTATATACGTGTTATGGTGTGATTTCGAAATACTTCATAAAGGAATTTTTATACGTAGGATAACCCATACATTGAATCTTGAAATAAACAAAGGGAAGCCATAATTCAAACAACCCATCATCTTAAACGCTTTTCAATATAACAATAAAGTAACATTTATATTAATAAGCATTTTTATATATTATATCTAACATCCTAAGCCCTTGTAATTTGAAGCTTTATAATTGGAGTTCTTATACTAATGTAAATAATGGCATAATTTCGTAAAAAACAACTTTTACGGGCCGCGCGCTGTCGTATACTCAGGCTGCTCTCAAATAGCTAATTTCTCCTAAAAGAACCCTCTGCATTCAGGTAGATAATACATTTTCCTCTTCTCCCTCTTCCCCTGTAATCCCTACCCACCCTATATAACTTTGTGGAATATAATCCTATATAGGCCATATAAAGTCTCTTTTAACAAGGGTTAGCAATAGGTTTTAT